>JAWNNL010001119.1:0-26231 GCA_035045005.1 Liodrosophila aerea
GTACATATAAGTTAACAACACGCTTTATAAAAAGCTAACAAAAAAAGCTTAGGTCAGCGTCTGCATGATTTCCTGCACGCGCCAACCTAAATCGAACTAAAGAGCAATAACAGGGCACTGAACTGTAGTTGCACAATAAGAATTGCAACGGTTCCCACAGACACCCAAAATTAACAAGAAATGTTAATAACAACAGGAAACGGCCAAACTTATTAGGAACTCATCAGCAGAATTGCAATTAGCCAATTGCAGCCGACTGCACCACTGACGATCCGCTGTCACCTTATGATTCGTCGCTGCCACTATCGATGACCATCGCTGCCGCCGTCGCTGCCACCGCTACCAAATTACAAAGGCCAGATTAGGGAACCAGATTTAGTTTGTAAGTCAGTCTCAATTGTGAAGTGAAGTAATAAACAACACACAATAAACAAATAAAAATTATTTTTTTATTTTCAAAAATTAAATAAATAATTAACTGGCGCCCGAGCAGGGACCGGTACGCGAATGAAACAGCAAAACGTCTAGTAAGTTCGCGGGTTGCAATTACTTTTGCACCATTCTTACCGGTCAACAAACGGAGTGAAGTGAACGCGAGACTCACGGTTAATGAAACTTTCCGTATCGTTCGTAACTCCGGCAATTAGAACGTAGTTGTTCCATTGCCCATCGGTGGTCTCCAAGTACTGCAGACTAGGTCGCAGGACACCCCTTGAGGAAGTACGCATCGCAGGATCCCGAGTAGCTGCTACGCAACAAAAAGGATGAAATCCGGATCGTCGGAGGGAGGAGCCACATCAAGAACCACTCTAGTACTGTAAGCGTAGAAACTAAGAAAACTAACAACAAATAAAGTAGAGTTAAGTACAACATAAATCTGTGTAAAACGATAAATTTGCCAAAAGACCACAACAGTGGTATAAAATTTTCCAACTTTACGATTCCTAAGGGACCCTCTAAAGTAAAAGGAATTAACCAGATACTGGTTATAAATATTAAGTGAAAGAAAACAAAAACCCACAAAACAGTGGTTACCTATAATCTAACCCCTAATTTAAATAAGTGATTCTGTGTTTTTTTTAATGGCCAATGCCAACAACCTTATTAGGCCCCCAATATTAAACGCAGGAGTTTCAAGAGTACAGCAGGAAGAACAAGCTCAGCCAGCAAACATGGCAGAAAATATAGATAGAGCTGCACTCGCAGTTATAATAGGCGAAGTTCTAGCACAACAATTGCCAGTGTTGTTGAGACAATATAATGCCCCAGAAGAATTTGCTAACATAGCCGATCAGGTAATCGCACCCCAACATGCCAGAAAACTGGAAGATTTAGATAGGGTACCAGACATAGTTAAAAATATACGTGAATTTTCAGGGGACCCATCCGAATTTAGCTCATGGAAAAAGGGCGTAGACCGCATCCTTGATGCTTATAGTGTTTACCAAGGTACACCAAAATATTACGGTATCTTGCACACTATTCGCAATAAGATAATAGGGCATGCCGACATGGCATTAGAATCATATAATACACCTCTTAATTGGACAGCTATCTCTAAATGTTTGACTCTCCACTACGCAGACAAACGCGACATAAACACCTTAGAGTATCAAATGACCATGTTAGTACAGGCCACCAACCAATCGGTGGAAGAATTCCATCAGGCAGTCTATAAGCACTTGTCTCTCATTTTAAATAAAATTGGGTGTATGGGATTACCCAGAGAATCTGAGCAACTAATGACAAAAATGTATAGGGACAAGGCCCTCGACACCTTTGTACGAGGATTACAAGGCGATCTGCCTCGACTACTAGGAATTAAGGAACCTGTAGATTTACCTTCAGCACTACATTTGTGTTTAAAGTTAGAAAATCAATCTTTCCGTGCAAATCATGCTACAGGCAAAGTTCAGTCTAGTAATTTTAGAAATCAGAACTCAAAGCCAGTACCGGCAGCACGTAACATACAATTCATTAATAGACAACCTCCTCCGGTTCCACCAAGAGTTTACCAATATCAATACCAACAACATGGACAGCAACAGCCAACTCCTCAGACGAGACAGCATTTTTATAATTTCGGGTATCAGCCTTTTGCTGCACCCCGACCAACATTCCCCAACGGACAATCTCAACCACAACAGTTCGCCCCGCCAAGGCCTATGTTTCCAAAACCACAGCCTCGACCAGTACTTATGGAGGTAGACCCCAGTTTACAGACAAAAATGGTGAACTATGTTAATCGACCTCGTTTCGAAGTGGGCAAAAGACCCCCAGGTCCAACACCAGACGGACAGAAACGACAAAGAAATTTCAACATACAGACTACAGATAACGAAAACGAAACACAATCTGCTGAGACTTACGCCACAATAGTGACTCTAAAACTGTATATACTAAGAACATTTTTGTAAATTTGTGGGGGAGGGGGATGAGATATCAAATTAAAAACATAAACTTGGCCTGCCTATGTAATACACGAACCAAACAAAAAAAAAATTACGTCTCTAGCTCTTATAGTTTCTGAGATCTCGGTGTTCATACAGACAGACGGACAGACAGACAGACAGACGGACAGACGGACGTGGCTAGATCGACTCAGCTCGTCGTCCTGATCAAGAATATATATACTTTGTGGGGTCTGCCACGCCTCCTTCTGCCTGTTACACACAAATGTCATTTGCACAAACTTAATAGACCCTTTTGTACTTTTTTAAAGTACAGGGTCTAAAAATTTCTTTAAATTTTTTAGAGTAAAGCATTCTTCACTTCTCATATTTTATATGCAAGTTGAAGAATGGGCAATTTTTAAAAATACTTATAGATACAAAGTCAAACAGAAACTACATTCAACCGAAACACGTAACTAACCCAATACCAAATCAAAAAGCTTTCAACGCTATTTCAGTAGGAGGCAGTACACCAGTCACACACTATTTATAATATTGCAAACCTTTTTAACATTAAAGATGTAGAAATCAAATTTGTTTGCTACCAAATCTCAAATCTTTTGATGCTATCTTAGGCAATGACAATTTAAAAGAACTAGGTGCAGAAATCAAGATCAGAGAAAACACCATGACACTTAAAAACGGAATCAAAATTTCTATTAAAGAAAAAAAATTTTCAAGCCGTAAATACAATTACTACGAAAACGTCTCACTTGTCCGATATACAGAAATCAAAGTTAAACAAATTACTCAAAGCATTCCCAGATTTATTTGCTGACCCAAACCAAAAACTGACCTACCTAATCCGAACCTCGTACAACAACCCAGTTTACTCGAAGTTTTATCAGTATCCCATGACACTGAAAGACGAAGTAAACAAGCAAATAAAAGAACTCTTAGAATACGGAATAATTCGGCCTTCTCGCTCTCCATACAATTCACCAATGTGGATTGTACCGAAAAAGGCTGACGCCTCAGGAAAAAAGAAATATCGCATGGTTATAGACTACCGCAAACTCAACAAAATAACCATTGCTGATAAATACCCAATCCCTGAAATTAATGAAGTGCTTACCCAACTAGGCGATAATAAAGTATTTTCTGTTTTAGACCTTAAAAGTGGTTTTCATCAGATCTTATTAAAATATTGCGATATAGAAAAGCCCGCTTTTTCCGTAAATAACGGATAATATGAGTGTACTCGACTCCCATTCGGTCTCAAAAATGCGCCTGCAATTTTTCAACGCGCATTAGATGACATACTTCGTAAGCATATTGGGAAGATATGTTTCATATACATAGATGATATCATCATATTTGGTAAAGACGATGATTATCACCTTAAAAATCTGGATACTATTTTTCAAACCTTGCAGGATGCCAATATAAAATGTCAACTACACAAATGTGAGTTTATGAAAAACAAGGTAGAATTCCTAGGCTTTGTTGTTTCTGATCAGGGTATAGAAACAAATCCAGATAAGGTTGCAGCGATAGCAAACTATCCCTGCCCTAAAACTTTGAGAGATCTGAGATCTTTCCTAGGCCTTGCCGGCTATTACAGGAGGTTTATTCAAAATTATGCTAAACTAGCACAACCTCTTTTCTTCTCTTTTAAGAGGGGAAGATGGACGCGTGTCCAAAAGAATGTCATTAAAAAAAATTCATCTCATTGAATGAGCTTTTAAAGCTTTTAAAAAATTAAAGAATAGCCTTGTTTCTAAAGAAATAATTCTCCGCTATCCAAATTTCAAGAAGGAGTTTCACTTCTGACGCCACTTCAATTTCGCAATCGGAGCCGTGGTCTCGCAAAATAACAAACCAATATCTTTTCTCTCTAAAACACTTACCCCTCTACCGCATACAGGCGATCGTTAGCAACCCTGCGCGCGAGCGAGACGCAGCCAACTTAATGCAGACCACGCCCCCGCATTCAAATCGTCCGCGCTAACTGTCGCCCAACAACGCTGCACAAGCGATCAGTAGCAACCCTGCGCGCGAGCGAGGCGCAGCCAACTTAATGCGAAAACGCGAGAGGCGGGCAAAAATAGGAGGATCGCGAGACACAGGCAAAAGTAGCGAGATGCGAGAGCAGGCGTCACTTGAAGTTTGACGCTTGAGCTGGATGGTCGACAGCGGAAAAGAAAATAAAATACATAGACAGTGAGAAGTGAAGCGGTAAAAAGTAAAGACAGTGGAAATTAAATAAAAGCAACAGCAACGAAAACAACAGCAGTAACGAATAAAACAACAGCGTGGACAGTGAAGAGCGGTGAAGGCGGGGAAGACAGTGGAGAAGCAGGACAAGAAAAAAAAGAAAGCTAACGAGTCGCAGGCCGCGCCAACGTAGTGCGGTCGCCATTTTTGCAAAGCCCACGTGCCCATTTAGTGCCGCCGGAGCTGTTGAGTGCGAGTGAGTGCAACGAGCCGGCGCCAACGTAGTGCCGGGCATTCAAGGTACTGAGCTGAACGACGAGTGCGGGTAAGTGGGCCTGGTGCAGGTCACCACACTTCTGACGACGGCGACAATGGACGACCAACATATTTGGTGCGAGGTTATAGGGTGCCCCATCGAACCATGCGGGGTCCCCCCTGCGTTCTAATACCGTACAGAAGAGCTACCAATAAACCCAACAAATTTTGTATTTTTCAGTCCCGGTGGAGTCGCAGCGTGTCTTCTCGCCACATCCAGCCCACTCGGGGCTAATCCGCGGAGTGTGTCCGCGAGCCGACAGGGTTATACCCTTGGCTCTGCGGACCGCTCCTTCGGGTTAGTCACGAGTGTAGCGACGCCCAGTGCTCAGGTGGGGCGTCGCCACTGAAGGATCCCGCCCAGGGCGGTCGGCGAGTCTGCTGGGCTACACCCTGGCTGTCGTCGATCTCTTGTAGGGAGGGCGGCCAGACACACACACATACACTTATACATACAAATATATACTAAAATAGAAACAATAACCAATACTCATACAGAAATTCAAACTCACAATCAAAAATCACGCATACGCCCTAGTGGCCGCGTACGCTGTGGTTCCCCCCCTCCCCTAGCCAAATGCTTAGTACTGCAAATTGTTTGTTAAATATCTCCGGTGTTTATTATCCGATTGGGCTGCAACTCGCACCAAACATGCAAAGCATCTAAAACTTTAATCCTACAAAAAATGAATCCAGTGACTCTAAAACTGTATATACTAAGAACATTTTTGTAAATTTGAGGGGGAGGGGGATGAGATATCAAATTAAAAACATAAACTTGGCCTACCTATGTAATACACAAACCAAAAAAATTACGTCTCTAGCTCTTATAGTTGCCGAGATCTCGGTGTTCATACAGACGGACGAACAGACGGACAGACGGACATGGCTAGATCGACTCAGCTCGTCGTCCTGATCAAGAATATATATACTTTAAAGCAGAAGAAAATTATGCGACCAACGAAAAAGAAATGCTAGCAATTATTTGGGCACTCAAAGCCCTCAAAAATTACCTATACGGTAAAGCAAAAGTTAAGATTTTTACCGATCACCAACCTTTAACACATTCCTTAAGTAGATCTGATACCTAGTATTGAAATCCCTATTAATGTATTTAAAAATCAAATATTTTTTTATAAAGCAGACAAAGACAATTACAAATTCACTATCCCATTCCCCACTTATCATAGACACGAAATACGACAACCAGAATACACGACGGACGAATTAATACCATTCCTAAAACAATATCTTAACCCTTCTTTAATAAACGGTATCCACACGACCGAGGACATAATGGGGAAAATTCAGTCATTTTACAGAAGCCACTTCAAAGGCATTAAAACCCGATTCACACAATCCAAAGTAGAAGACTTGACTAACGAGACACAACAGGAAGAAGAAATTCTCAAGACCCACAATAGAGCTCACCGTAACGCTATAGAAAATAAAAAACAATTGTCTGAAACATTTTTTTTTCCTAAAATGAAACAGAAAATTGCGAATATTGTTAAGCAATGTAATGTTTGTAAAGTGTCTAAGTACGACAGACACCCCCCTAACCCAGAACTTAGGGAAACACCAATTCCGGAATACCCCGGACAAATATTACACATAGACATTTATTCAACCGAACGGCATTTAGTAATAACGGCAATAGACAAGTTTTCAAAACTAGCCCAAGCCAGAATAATAAAATCAAAAGCCACAGAAGATATAAGAACGCCCTTGCGAGATATTATATTTTATTTCGGAGTCCCTAAACAAATTGTTATGGACAACGAAAAATCATTTAATTCACAATCAATACAATTCATGTTAGATCAACTAGGTATAGAAATATACACCGCCCCACCATACAAAAGCTCAGTTAATGGATCAATCGAACGTTTTCACTCAACACTCTCAGAAATAATGAGGTGCCTCAAAAAAGATGGCACACACAGGGATTTTAAAGAACTTTTAGAAAGGGCAGTGTACGAATACAACTACACTTTCCATTCAGTAACTAATAAGAGACCCTTAGAAGTTTTCTATGGTAGACAGGTGACGACAGACCCAGACCAATACGAAAAAGCCCGACAAGACAACATTGAGAAACTCAGAACAAAACAAAAAACGGACTTGGTAAACCACAACAAAGATCGAAAAGAAATAATTAATTATGAACCAGGGCAAGTAGTATACGTAAAAATAAATGCTAGACTAGGATCCAAACTATCAGCAAGATACAAAAAGGAAATAGTTAAAGAGGATAAAAATACAACAATTTTAACAGAATCAGGACGGAAAGTACATAAAAGTAACATCCGAAATAATTAATTTTACTGGTTTTTTCAGGGCATTAATTCTAGGCACAATTACAACGACACATGGATTGATAGATATCACCAACTATACTGACGTACAGACCGCACTAATAAACAATGGACTAGGCAAAATTCAAACATCCACTACTAGAGTAATTCATGTTATCGACATAAACCATATTAAAGACACGTTAAATACTTTAGCTTCATACGTAGAGAACGAACTAAAACGCTCGAACAATTACCATACATTAAAACACGAATTAGCCCAAACTTATTCAATTTTGCAAACATTATCCCCAACCCTACATAATAGGAATAGCAGGGCAATCAATGTAATAGGAACAGCCTGGAAGTACATTGCTGGTACCCCAGATCATGATGATTTAGTTTTACTGCAAAATAATATTAACGACCTAGTAGCCAACAGCAACAAGCAAATCTTAATAAACGACCAATTTCAAGAAAGATTAAATCAAATAAGTAAATTCACTAATGCCTTATCAAATTCCATACGAAAAGATAGCTATGTCAGCACAGAAATAACTTTCAACTTACAGAATCAAATCAGGCTTGTTAAGGAAGAAATCATTAATGTTAAGTATGCCATTCAATGGGCCAAACTCAACGTAATAAATACTTTCCTATTAAACGAAAATGAGATAAAAGAAATTGATAAAATATTTAAAGAAAGCAATATGCCCATATTATCTGTAGAAGAAATGTTGGAATTTTCCGATGTAACGATACTAACTAATAAAACAACAATTCTATATGTAATTAAAATCCCAAATTTGGAAAAAACCATATACGAAAATACACTTGTTAAGCCTGTTATCAAAAATAACGTAATTGTAAACACAGAATTTCAAGAAATATTCTTTAATAAGGAAAACATGTTTGGCATAAGAAATAAATGTAAAACCTATAATAAGATTAAAATTTGTAACAAAAATAACATTGTTAACATTAGCAATAGTACTTGTTTACCTAAGCTTTTGATAGGAGAGAAAGGGTTATGTGAGTTCAGCAATGCGGACCATATAAAAATAATAGAGGAAATAAGCAGCGGTCTCATAATGGTCAACAACTTCAACGGCACACTAAATTGGAACAACAGAAGGCAGAAACTGGAAGGAACCTACATCATTAACTTCTTCAACGAAACCTTAACCATCGATGGAAAAGAGTTCAGCAACGTGGAAACAAAACCCATACAGTCATCCAAGCCCCTTATTCAAATAACTCCAGAGGAAAAGGAACGAATCAAGATACTCTCACTGAACGCATTAGAAAATTTGCACATAAACAATACCAAACGACTGGCAGAAATAGAAACAGGAAACAACTACACCAGAGGATACGTTATAATTCTGTTCGCTGTCTTTACCATCATCGCAAGTTTCCTATACTTCAGCAACAAAAAACAGAGGAGTATAACATTGCAACTGGGGCCTACGCCGACCTTGCAGATGAAAGCCAATGCAGTAGTCACACCACCAAATTGCGGGCAAACAACAGAGGTACAACAAACACTACCTCGGTTCAACGACATCCCATACTTCTAGAGATTGCTTGAGGACAAGCAAAAATTAGAGAGGGAGGAGTTAACAACACGCTTTATAAAAAGCTAACAAAAAAAGCTTAGGTCAGCGTCTGCATGATTTCCTGCACGCGCCAACCTAAATCGAACTAAAGAGCAATAACAGGGCACTGAACTGTAGTTGCACAATAAGAATTGCAACGGTTCCCACAGACACCCAAAATTAACAAGAAATGTTAATAACAACAGGAAACGGCCAAACTTATTAGGAACTCATCAGCAGAATTGCAATTAGCCAATTGCAGCCGACTGCACCACTGACGATCCGCTGTCACCTTATGATTCGTCGCTGCCACTATCGATGACCATCGCTGCCGCCGTCGCTGCCACCGCTACCAAATTACAAAGGCCAGATTAGGGAACCAGATTTAGATTGTAAGCCAGTCTCAATTGTGAAGTGAAGTAATAAACAACACACAATAAACAAATAAAAATTATTTTTTTATTTTCAAAAATTAAATAAATAATTAACTTATACGCTTTGCCTGCGGCTGAATCTTTATATGTATGTTGTTGTTGTCGGCTGTGCAAAACCGGTTTTGCCGAATTTTGTTGTTTTTCGCCTTTGCTAGCGGCCTGTGCCTGCATGCGGTCGATTGTTGTTGTTCTGGGTGTTTTGCAGCTTGTGTGCGATTGCACCTGCTCGATCGCTATAGCTTTGATTTATTATGAGTATTTGTTCCTTTTTACTAATATTAACAATTAGTATAGACATATTATATTCAAAATTCAGCAAATTTTATTGCGAGTTCAATTACATTACTCTTCCTAACTTTACAATTATTTATATTTTTTACAGTAATGTTTTAATGTAATTTAAATCAATTTTAATTAGTTGTTGAATTCTATTGTAAATGGTATTATGCTTAAATAATTAAGTATGTGCGTACATTTTTAATTTAGTTACATACATATACATATGTATTTAAGGACTACAGTTAAGGACTACAGTTGATCTACCTACACTATAGGGGCAACTGCCAAATATGATGTCTTTAGCTCTTACAGTTTCCGAGATCTCGGTGTTCATACAGACGGACAGACAGACGGACAGACAGACAGACGGACATGGCTAGATCGACTCAGCTCGTCGTCCTGATCAAGAATATATATACTTTGTAGGGTCTGCCACGCCTCCTTCTGCCTGTTACACACAAATGTCATTTGCACAAACTTAATAGACCCTTTTGTACTTTTTTAAAGTACAGGGTCTAAAAAATAGCCGAACGCAAGTGTTCGTAAAATCGTACAATCAACGAAGCGTGACGCCTATACATGTGAGAAATTCTACTGTGTGTGTCAAAGCTGCGCTGCTCAGCAAAGCGCACATGGGATAGGAAATAGAGTTTTGGGCACCACTGCACTAAAGTCACCGTACCCCTTATACATTTAAATGAAACACGCTGTAATTAAGTCAAATTTTAAGAAAATAAAAAAAATTTTGATGCTGGTTTATAAAATATAATATTAACTTTTAATTATTAAAACAAAAACAATAACAATTCGTACTTATACTAATATAATTAATAAAAAACCAAAAATACTCATATTTTTCCTTCAACAAAAGTCTACGTACTCTTAGTTGACTGCGCTGTCTGTCGCCGATTCTAAGAATAACGGGGCTTTTTGAAACATGTGTACAAAAGAACGTAGAAATGCATATGAAATAGTTGGTGCGCATTGGTTGAGCTGGACGAAATTTGATTATTTTCTAATAAAAATGACGCGTAGGGAATTAACCCTTCAAGAACGTGGACGGATCTTGGAGCTCCACACAAAGGAGCAAAAATCGTATGCGGAGATAGCCAAAATTATGTCTAGGAGCAAATCAACCATACAAACAGTTATTGGCCGCTTTAAGTACGAGGGGCGCATAAAAAATAATAAGAGATCTGGACGACCGTCTGCACTTACAGATCGCGACAAGCGCCACATTAAACATTTGGTGGACAAAGATCCATTCTCCAGCGCAGTAGAGATTGCATCAAAGCTAGGTGGCTCTATTCAGAGGGATGTACACCCGGAAACCGTTCGAAGGGCTATCAAAACATATAACTTTAAGTCGTACACTCCACGCAAGAAACCGTACGTTAATTTAATAAATCGCAAGAAGCGTTTGGAGTTTGCTAAAGCGTATGTGGACAAGCCAGCTGACTTTTGGCGGAAGGTAATCTTCTCTGATGAGTCAAAATATAATATTTTTGGCTCGGACGGTCGCCTACGCGTGTGGAGAAGACCTGGAGAGGCGTGCAACCCAAAAAACACAAAAAAGACGGTAAAGCACGGCGGCGGTGGCATTATGGTTTGGGGTTGCATAGCTGCATCGGGCGTTGGAAGCTTGGAATTTATTGATGGTGTGATGGACCAATATAAGTACATCAAAATACTAAAAGATAATTTGAAAAGTAGCGCCGAAAAACTTGGAATTAAGGATTTTTACTTTCAACAAGACAACGACCCTAAGCATAAGGCCGTGAACACCCGACTTTATCTCGCTTATAACACTCCTCATTTATTAGAGACACCACCGCAAAGTCCTGATTTAAATCCAATAGAGCATGTGTGGGATATGCTTGAAAAAAAAATCCGAAAACACCACATAAGTAATAAAAACCAGCTGCGAGAAACGTTGCACCTAGAGTGGTCCAGACTTGAACATAATTGCATTGAAAAAATAGTGATGTCAATGCCAAATCGGCTCAGAGAAGTCATTAAATTGAAGGGATATCCCACTAGATACTAAGTTGTTAGTTTTAATTATTAATATTATGTTTAGAGTTAGTTAGTTTAATTTAGAAGTAAGAGTACGTAGACTTTTGTTGAAGGAAAATTATGAGTATTTTTGGTTTTTTATTAATTATATAAGTATAAGTATGAATTGTTATTGTTTTTGTTTTAATAATTAAAAGTTAATATTATATTTTATAAACCAGCATCAAAATTTTTTTTATTTTCTTAAAATTTGACTTAATTACAGCGTGTTTCATTTAAATGTATAAGGGGTACGGCGACTTTAGTGACACACTGTAGCTAAAGCCGCTTCTTGCCGACAAGCTTCATTGGATTCCACAGGCTTAAAAGTAATTTTGTTGGTCTGTGCATAGGGTTTTGCGTTGTTTTCGTGCTTCTTAGTAACCATATGAGCACGTAAGAGGTCGATTTTTAATATAATACTGCATTTGCAGTATTTACAAAAGGCCTTATCAGGGTCCTTTTGATCCCGACACAGCCATTTTTAAAAATCTGGCTGCTTTATCCAAATATCGCAAAATTTTTGCTTATACACTTCTTTAGGCATTTTGCTTCAAGTTACACGTTAAAAGTGTACCAATTTCGCCGATAACTCTGTATAGCGATTGTAATCTCTAAGTGCGATAACACCAAGGTTGCATGTATCATTAATACTAAAAAAAATACTAAATTTGAAGACAATTTGACAATTTGACAATTTGCATACCCATATGCTTATGTATGCTGCTATGATGCCGACTTTCATGTTTCCATATTTTGCCATTTCAGACTTGTGAGTCTCAGCGCAGAAATTTGTATACGCTTTGCCTGCGGCTGAATCTTTATATGTATGTTGTTGTTGTCGGCTGTGCAAAACAGGTTTTGCAGAATTTTGTTGTTTTTTCGCCTTTGCTCGCTGCCTGTGCCTGCACGCAGTCGATTGTTGTTGTTCTAGGTGTTTTGCAGCTTGTGTGTGATTGCAGCTGCTCGATGAAGATCGAGAAACTAAACTAACAAACGCAATTATTTTTGGGAATATATGGATGGTTTAGTTTTTATTTAAGTTATTTCATATCATTTCAGCTATATGTTAAACTGTTGGCAGAGGGAAATCAACCGCATCGTTTAGATGTTCACAAGAGATTTAAAAGGTTTATTCATATCGTTCTTATGTTCACTTAAACTAGTTCATACAGGAGTTGCCAGATATTTAATACGATTAGAATTGCCATATCAACACTCCTCCTCAATTCTTAATTTCTTATACAATACAAATTACTTTAAACCCATCATTTCAATACATTTCTTATGATTTACTCTTGGTAAGTTTTTAGTTAGCACATCTGCTATCATTTCTTTAGTTGGGCAATATTTCAATACAATAATTTTGTCTTTATAACAGTTTCTTGTGAAGTGAAATTTAACATCAATATGTTTGCTTCTGGCATGATAGACAGGATTCTTTACAAGATTAATAGCGCTTAAATTATCTCCATTTAAAGTTACAGACGGTAAATCGATATTTAAATTCATTTCATTAATAAGTTTTCTTAAATATACTGCTTCTTTTGCCGCCTCTGCTAGTGCCATATATTCTGCCTCAGTACTGCTTAAGGCCACAGTTCCTTGCTTCTTAGAAGTCCAAGAAAATGCCGATCCACCCCAGTATCCAGTAAATGACTTTCGGTCACTTGCGTCTCCAGCCCAATCAGCATCTGAGTACCCCGTAATGGGTCTGCCAGTTTTTGTATATGTGATAGACATTTTCGCCGTTGAATTAAGATATCGCAACAAATGTTTAGCTCCTGCTAAATGCTCGCTATGTGGGTTTGAGTTTCTTTGCGATAGCTTACATGCTGAATGTAGAATATCAGGTCGCGTAGAAAGAGCAATATACATCAGCGACCCAATAATAGACTGATATTCGGTGACGTCCACCTTTTCACATGTCTCGCTCTCACAGTTAACTTGAAAATTTGGTTCTAACGGTGTTGATACCGTTCGACAATTGCTCATGCCAAGCTCTTCAAGTAGGCCTAATATGTGCATCGATTGATTGATTTGAATCCCACCTCTCTCGCCATCTCGTTTGACCTCAAAACCAAGGAAGTTTGCCACTGCACCTTTGTCGACAACCTGAAAATAAGAAGAGATTGACCTTTTAATCGCCTCCATCTCACCCTTGTCTGAACAAGCCACCAAGAGGTCATCAACGTATACGGCGATCACGCTTATTGCCTTCCTGCTTGCTCTTGTATACAGGCATGGCTCACTGTCGCAAGCCTTGTACCCAAGCCCTTTGAGTACACCATCAAGTTTTGCATTCCAAGCACGGCCAGCTTGTTTTAAGCCGTACAGTGATATCCTCAGCTTTAGCACCTGCTGAGTACCGTCGTCATACATTTCTGGTGGTTTCATGTAAATCTCCTCCTCGAGGTCTACGTTCAAGTATGCTGTTGATACGTCGAGTTGATGAACATACAATTCATATTCCGCTGCCAAAGCAAGAATCATACGTATCGTAGCATAACGCACCACCGGTGAAAATGTTTCGTTGTAATCGATGTCGCCTTTTTGACTACAACCCTTTGCCACCAATCGCGCCTTGTAGCGATCGATTTTGCCATCTGGTGTTTTCTTTAAGGTAAACACCCACTTGCAGGCTATTGGTTTTTTATTTGCCGGTAACTTGACTTGCTGCCATGTCTTGTTTTTAACGAGAGCGTTGATTCTTCTTGCATTGCAGCTCGCCACTCCTGCGCTTGAGGACTGAGAAGTGCTTGCTGCACTGTCTCGGGAACATCAATGCCACAACCATGCATCATGTTGTATTCTTTACGCGGTCTTCCGCGTTGACCTGTCCGTATCAATCTTGGCCTTCCTGGTCCTATATTGACACGCTCTGTTTCAGATTCCACTTCAGGATCTTCGGCTACCTCAGTTGCGTCCGGATTCTCTTCATCCTTCGTCTGATTTGTATCAGCCCGACTGCCGTGATCCACATTTTGTGTATTTTGTTCAGCCTCGTTGAACACCATCATGACCTCGTCTGAATTGGTACTCTTTAACGCACACCTTTCGACGAAGTACACATCACGACTGATAACTATTTTGCTTGTTTCATTGTCGTATAAGCGATACGCTTTTGAGCTTTCGGAATAGCCAACCATTACGTATTCCTTTCCCTTCTCCTGGAATTTTTTTCTCGGCGCTTTATCTAAAGCAATTGCAATTGATCCGAATATTTTCAAATGCTTTACAACAGGCTTGTGTCCAGTCATGGATTCATACGGTGTCATATCCTTCAACGATTTTGTTGGTGATCGATTTCTCAGATATGCGGCAAACGCAACCGTTTCCGCCCAAAATCCTCCATGCAATCCAGAACTATTTAACATGGTCCGTGCCATCGCAACGAGGGTTCTATTCATCCGTTCCGCTACTCCGTTTTGTTGCGGTGTATACGGCGATGTGAGCTGGCGCTTAATTCCTTTTGACTTTAGGTACTCCTCAACTGTATGGTTTACATATTCAGTTCCATTATCGCTCCTTAGGATTTTGACCTCTACTCCATTTTGACGCTCAATCAGGGCAATATGCATTTTGAAAATTTCAGCAACTTCGGTTTTATTAGACCCTGTACTTTAAAAAAGTACAAAAGGGTCTATTAAGATTGTGCAAATGACATTTGTGTGTAACAGGCAGAAGGAGGCGTGGCAGACCCCATAAAGTATATATATTCTTGATCAGGACGACGAGCTGAGTCGATATAGCCCTGTCTGTCTGTCCGTCTGTCTGTATGAACACCTAGATCTCGGAAACTATAAGAGCTAGAGACTTAATTTTTTTTTTTGTTAGGTTTGTGTATTACTCAGGCAGGTCAAGTTTGTTTCAAATGTTTGAAAAGTCATCCCCCTCCCCCACAATTTCGCAAAAATATTCCCAGCATGTACAGTTTTAGAGTCACTGTTTTCCATAATAAAGCTTTAGGTGCTTTGAATGTTTGGTGCGATTTACAGCCCAATCGGATAATAAAGACCGGAGATATTTGACAAACAATTTTCTGTTCTGAGCATTTGGGTGGGGGAGGGGGAAGCCACAGTGTACGCGGCCACTAGGGCGTATGCGTGATTTTTGATTGTGAGTATGAATGTATGTATGAATATTGGTTATTGTTTGTATTTGAGCGAATAATTGTATGTATAAGTGTTTGTGTGTATGTATAAGTATGTTCATATATGCTGCTGCTGTTACCGACGCCCAGTGCAAACCAAAGTACAGGGTCTCCTACTGTCGGTTGCGTCCGACTGTAGCTTTGCGTCCGACTGTAGCTTTCCCTACTTTTTTTTCATAAAATAAACATGCACATATCGGGTCTTATCGTCAATCATTGTAAGAAAATAACGACATCCTCCATTTGATACTTTGCTCATAGGTCCACACACGTCACTGTGTATCAAATCTGCCACACTAGTTGCTCTAGTTTCAGATATATCAAATGGTTTAACGTGACACTTATTCTTTAAGCACGTCACACAGTCAAAATTGTCACTTCCAGACTCAAAGTTTAGTCCTCGCACTAATTCTTTGCTTTTTAGCTCTCGCAAACTTTGAATATTTAAATGTCCATAACGCTCGTGCCATTTTACGAGCTCATTACCAGTATGGCAAAGCCATAGTTTTTCATTGTTCTTTAACTCGCACATAAACAAACCATTTGCCTTAATGCATTTTATTATAGATACACCTTCATTGTCTTCAATGCTCGCATTATCATTGACAAATTTCACAACAAATCCATTTTCCACTGCCTTTCTCACAGATAAGAAGCTGCATTGCAAATCCGGCACAAATAAGACATCCTTGAGTGTTATTTCAAAACCTTCTCGGCTTTTTATTTTAACCGAACCACGACCGCAAGTTTCCATATACATACTTCTTTCCAGCTAACTCAATAGATTCTGTATAATGTTCAAACTCGACGAATTTATCCCGTAGCGCACACATGTGTGATGTTGCACCGCTATCGACGCACCAGTCGTCACGATTCAGACTGTACTTTTCGGTGAAACCAGCAAATGATCGCGGATGTTTATTCGCTTTTTCATTTTTTTCACCGTTACTATCATTATTGTTTTCTGCCTTGCTTTTACACTGTGCTGCAAAATGTCCAGGCTTACGACATTTGAAGCATATCAGTTCTCGTCGTTTTTTCGATTGTCCGTTATTCTGTTTCTCTTTCTTATTGAAAGACGCGCGCGCTGCAAACGCTTGTTCGTTTTCGCCCTTTTCGTTACTTTTTCGACGTTCGCCTTCTTCCGTTAGTTTGCATTTAATGGCGCCAAACGACGGCAACTCGTCGCGACACTCAAGCGCAACGACAAAATTCTCATAAGACGCCGGTAGACTCGCCAATAACATTATTACGAATAATTCTTCCTGCAGTTCTATACCGATTTCTGCTAACTTATCTTTAATATTTGTAAATTCGTTAACATGGGCTTGCACAATGTCATTTTCTTTAATTTTTTTGTTCATCAATTGCCGAAATAATGTAACTTTTCGCACTGGTACTGAGGGCCGATGCTGTGATTCTAATTCCAACCACATTTTATTGGAACTCACGCACTTTTTTATGCTGTTGATGTGGGCAGCTTTGATGGATAGAAAAAGCACTGCCATAGCTTTATCATCCTGGGACTTCCATTGCTTGTATGCTGCACTAGCCTCGTCTTCGGGCTTTACGTATATATTTGCAACCACAGACCACAAATCTTGGTGCACTAAAACACTTCGCATCTGCACACACCACGAGTCATAGTTGGCTTCGTCCAACTTCTCTATATTATACAGCGAACTCATCATAACCTGTTGGCAGAGGGAAAACAACCGCATCGTTTAGATGTTCACAAGAGATTAAAAACGTTTATTCATATCGATCTTATGTTCACTTAAACTAGTTCATACAGGAGTTGCCAGATATTTAATACGATTAGAATTGCCATATCAACATAAACAAATAAAAATAAATATATAAACAACAAACAAATAAAACGAATGAAATTTTAATTGTGAATTGCTGGTTTAGTTTTATTTCAGTTAATTCATACAATTTCAGCTAAATTTTAAATAAATAAAAGTAAATAACTATATGTATAAAGTAGTTCGTTCTGACTGAGTGAATGATCACAGCCCAAACGGTAAGATATAGCGACCTAATTTTTTCGAAGAATGATTGCTTATGACCCTTAGGTGCACGTTAAGAGCTGAAATCTGCTAATCCCCTCCCCTTCTAACCGCGAAGAGCAACTGTAGCCACAATTTTAAAGATAAAAAGTAGGGAAAGCTACAGTCGGGCGCAACCGACCGTAGGAGACCCTGTACTTTGTCTTTCATTATCATACTCATATGTTTGTAATGGGGTCACACACCAAAATACATTTGGGGACCTAAAAGTCGACTTGAGTTACTTAAAGCAACTCCTAAGTTCCTCGAAAATTTACATGACGAAGAAACTGGAAAATACCGACACAATCAAAATTCGTAAACGCTCGAACGAATCGTACAAAACGAACTAAAAAGTAACGAGTAAATGTAGATCGAGTAGAACGTAAAATGTAAACAAATCGCAAGATAGAACGGGGAGACAATATGGCGCGTGCCAAAATAGAGTGCGACGACTATATGGCAATAGTAAAGTCGCTCGTGTTGCTAAAATTATATTACTCTATTTTATCTAAATTAAAACGAATTAAATAAAAGAAATTATTTAGGGATTTATTACAAAAAAAAAAACAATAAATAAAAAGAAGTTATTGCATAAATTAAATAAAAGAATCTCTGCCGAGGCTCGAACCACGACTTCCACCCGATTCTGAATCCAGCGCTCTACACTCTACGTTACAACGTGCTTGTGGACCTTCCCGGTTAAATTCAAACATATTTACTGCTCACTGACGGTTCATACAAAGAAATGACTCAGTGTTTCAGTGAAAATTATATAGGACTCTCTTTTCTGCTATAACTTCCTTGTTTATGGTCCGATGGCGCTGTAAATCGCACCAAACATTTAATTATTTTAAGGCTTGGCCTAAAAATTTCTTGCAGTTAAAATCCCTAATTTAGGCTTTCAACTTAGCGTCCATTTGTATTCCATTCCTCGTCCAAATGTTCCAATTACAGAACACCATTGGTTACCATAACCGGAGCGCGCGTCAACATGGTGGACTTCATACACACGCTCCGCAATGATTTCCCCGCAGCTCATCAGCGTGCGATCAAAGCTAGGTTTCGATGGTACGCTGGCAATTTAGTTACAAGTTGAGGATACTCAATTTAAACTTACATAGAGGTTATATACTCCTCTCCCAGGTATTTATCTATTTCCCTTATAGCAGCGACTGTGTGGTTCGTGGGCTTGCTGACCTGTTTAAAAGCATTGTCGAACTCCTTCCAGATTCCGTCATCACCATCGAAGTCCGATTGGACATCTGTGGTAGGTCCAGGTGAAGCAATTGTTGGCCGTATTGCCAAAAGATTTTTAGACCCTGTACTTTAAAAAAGTACAAAAGGGTCTATTAAGTGTGTGCAAATGACATTTGTGTGTAAAAGGCAGAAGGAGGCGTGGCAGACCCCATAAAGTATATATATTCTTGATCAGGACAGCTGAGTCGATATAGCCATGTCCGTCTGTCTGTCTGTCCGTCCGTCTGTATGAACACCGAGATCTCGGAAACTATAAGAGCTAGAGACGTAATTTTTTTTTGTTTGGTTCGTGTATTACATAGGCAGGCCAAGTTTATGTTTTTAATTTGATATCTCATCCCCCTCCCCCTCAAATTTACAAAAATGTTCTTAGTATATACAGTTTTGGAGTCACTGGATTAATTTAATTAATAATTTTTGCAGGATTAAAGCTTTGGATGCTTTGCATGTTTGGTGCAAGTTGCAGCCCAATCGGATAAGAATCACCGGAGATATTCAACAAACAATTTTCAGTACCAGGCATTTGGGTAGGGGAGGGGGGAAGCGGCCACTAGGTTGTCAGTTTGAGTTTGATTGTGAGTTTGAATTTCTGTATGAGTATTGCTGATTGTTTGTATTTTAGTATATATTTCTACGAATAAGTGTATGTGTGTGTGTGTATAAGTGCATGTGTATGTGTATGTGAGTATGTACATATATGCTGCTGCTATTATGGACTCTCAGGGCAAATCAAAGTACAGGGTCACCTACTGTCGGTTGCATCCGACTGTAGCTTTCCGAGTTTTTTTTTTAATGTCGGCAACCGACTTTTTGAAAGCTTCCTCCGATTTGAACACACGACCTTTGAAGCGCGGGTCTAAAATTGTGCATTCAGCATAGAGGGGGTTTGCTTCGAAATTTAAGCGACTTTCCACTTCCACCATTAATTTTGTTACTACATTTAGTATACTCACGTTTTTGACGGTCAGGCTGAGGGTTTTCCCACACTTTTGCTGTATGCCTGCCATCACAATTATTTTTGATAGAGTAACATTTTTTTCAGCTGATATTTCGATTGTTAATTGATTGAAGGGCTGTAGTACAGACAGATGTGCTCTCTTCAATTATTTCCCAATCTTGTTTCGCTAGCACTAGATTAGGCCGTAATGTCGATACGGCCACCATCGCAGCCTCCTTGAGGATAATTAGCCGCTCAAACATTTTGAATGTTGAATTCCACAGTGTTGGGACATCCTGCGTCAGTTTTAATTCTGGTAACTTTAAAAGGGCCTGAGTGTCTCTCAGTTTTTTAAGCCCGGATGTGCTCCTGTTAAAATATTCGACAAGCGCCTTTACTTTGCTTCGAACGGTGCCAATTTCTTTGTGTGCATTCTGCACAATAAGATTTAACGTGTGGGCAAAGCACGGAATGTGACGCCAGTGTCCTAAGCGAAATGCACCGACTATGTTGTGTGCATTGTCGGATGCCATCGCCGTAATCTTGTGTTCGATATTCCATTCAGAAGCCAATTTTTTCAAAAACAAATATAAGTTGTATATATAAGATGTATGCGCATCGCCAAAGCTTTGACAAGCAAGCATACAGGGTTTCAATCCGGTTACTTCTGAGTCAATGAAATGAGCCGTTACTGCTAAATAACTTTGGTTTGTTGATGATGTCCATCCATCTGTGGTAAGGCACACAGCAGTCGATGATCCTAAAATATCTTTTAAACCCTCCATATGCTCATTTTTGATTTTGGGGACCAATCTGTTGGTCAGCGTTTTGCGGGTCGTTCCACAAACGTTGAAATTTTGGGCTGGGCGCTCTGCACACGATGGGGAACATCCACTACGCTTTGCCGCGCAACAGGCTCCATTGCGTACGGGTGCTTGGATTTTAAGTGCCGACTCAACTTGCTTTGCGACTTCCAGCTCAAAGTCGCTTTGCAATATTTGCATTTAGCTTGCTGGCTGCCAATGTCCTCGAAATGGACCCAAATATCGCTATGTTTCCGAATTAATGACATTTTTGTTTTATATTTAATATTAAATTGGCAATGTACCCGCGAACGCAAAAGTGAGCAAAAACGCAAAAGTTCTTAGAAACTCAAAAAAGAGCAAGAAATTAACAATTAGGGAAGAACATGTTCACTTGTTCAGTTTAGTGAGCAGCTCAGTTTTGTTCACTCACTCATGAACAACCCAACACTATTGTTCATGCAAAGTCTGAAACTGTGGCTGCTGTGCGAGTTAAGAGAATATTTTTGCAAATTTGAGGGGGAAGAGATATTGATCATCAGACACAAACTTCACCCACCTATGCCATACACGAACCTAACAAAAAAAAGTAGGGAAAGCGACAGTCGGACGCAAAGCTACAGTCGGACGCAACCGACAGTAGGTGACCCTGTACTTAGATTTGCCCTGGGAGTCGATAATAGTCCATAATAGTCCGTAGAGTCCATAATAGCAGCAGCATATATGTACATACTCACATACACATACACATGCACTTATACACACACACACATACACTTATTCATACAAATATACACTAAAATACAAATAATAACCAATACTAATACAGAAATTCACACTCACAATCAAAAATCACGTATACGCCCTAGTAGCCGCGTACAGTGTGGCTTCCCCCCTCCTCTACCCAAATGCCTAGTACTGAAAATTGTTTGTCGAATATCTCCGGTGTTTCTTATCCGATTGGGCTGCAACTTGCACCAAACATGCAAAGCATCTAAAGCTTTAATCCTGCGAAAAATGAATCCAGAACATTTTTGTAAATTTGAGGGGGAGGGGGACGACTTTTCAAACATTTGAAACAAACTTGACCTGCTTATGTAATACACAAACCTAACAAAAAAAAATGAAGTCTCTAGCTCTAATAGTTTCCGAGATCTAGGTGTTCATACAGACGGACGGACAGACGGACAGACAGACAGGGCTATATCGACTCAGCTCGTCGTCCTGATCAAGAATATATATACTTTATGGGGTCTGCCACGCCTCCTTCTGCCTGTTACACACAAATGTCATTTGCACAAACTTAATAGACCCTTTTGTACTTTTTTAAAGTACAGGGTCTAAAAAGAATTGAGTCTCTAGCTCTTATAGTTTCCGAGATCTACGTGTTCATACAGACGGACGGACGGACATGGCTATATCGACTCAGCTTGTCCTCCATATCCTCCTGATCAAGAATATATATACTTTATGGGGTCTGCCACGCCCCCTTCTGCCTGTTACATACAAATGTCAATTGCACAATCTTAATAGACCCTTTTGTACTTTTTTAAAGTACAGAGTCTAAAAAGCGGTCGAATTAATCGTAGTAGATACAGCAAGTAGCTAATGTTTCAACGCATTTTACCCAACAAGTAGAAAATCTCTGTGAGAAGTTTTTCAGCCTACAATTGGTGTAATTATATTGGTGTAATTGTCATGGTAACCTTTTCAGAGAGATTGACCTTAAGGACGCTTATCTCCAAATGGAACTGCGCGAGGAGTCCAAGAAGTCATGGTGCTGTTTCAATATCAACGGTTACCATATGGCATCTCCAGTGCGCCTGCTATTTTTCAGCGGTATGTTCAACAATTGCTATCAGGTATTGACGGCTGTGGTAATTATCTTGATGATATTATCATTTCTGCTCCAACAACAGAAATACATTTACAACATTTAAGCAAGCTTGAGCATTATTAGCAAACGGAATAAGATGCAAGAGAGAGAAATGTGTCTTCTTAAGGGAAGAAATCGAATACTTCGTCGAAGAATTAGCGCCAATGGCATACTACCGAATGCATCTGGCTTACAAACAATCAAGTATCTGCCGACTCCAAGCAGTCTACAGCAATTGGAAGCGTTTGTCGGGAAAATTTATTATTGGTGTAATTTTATCCCAAACTTTTCTCAATTGCCCGAAAAATACACATTTTGTATGGGGAACGGAGCAGCGACAAGCTTTCCACAAGTTTAAAAAATGCATCATAACTTTGACGAGAATATTTCTTGGCTTTAGCCCCTGACGCATCCAATTATGGAATCGGTGCCGTTCTGTCGAATATTCAACCTAAGGACGAGGAGAGACCATTTGCTTTTGCCTCTAAAACGCTCGATAATCATCAGTTAAGATACTGTCAAATCGAAAAGGATGGCTTATCAATTATTTCGGTGTGCAGCGTTTTCACCAGTATCTATACGGTCGGAGGTTCAAATTGATTACTGATCATAAACCTTTGTTCACAATTTTCAATCCTGGCAAGCACCTACCTGTAATGACTTCAAATCGATTACAGCGGTGGACCATTAAGTAATTGGCATACTTGTTTGACATACAGTAAGGGTCAACAGCAATGCAAGGAAATGCATACACACTTTCACGTCTTCCATTGCAATCTGATTCTAAGCTCAATAACAAATATTACGATTCACCAATTCCAATCAACGCAGCAATAATTCAAAAGTCTGTGGAAGCTGACGTCATCCTTAGCAAAGTCAAGAACATCGTTTCTACTGAGTGGCCAGGAAAAGTGTAGGATCCTAGCATAGCACCATAATTTAATCGCCGAAGTGATCTTAGAATAAACAACGATCTACTAGGCCTACTCACAGACGCAGTTAGGATTGTCATTTCACAAGCACTAAGAGATAAACTCCTAAAACTCTTACACGAACTCACTGGGGCATAGCTAGGATGAAGCAACTTGCTACGTTGCATGTTTGGTGACCAGGTATGGATCAAGACATCGAGGATCTCGCTCAAATTTGCAGTATGTGCAAAACAAGAAATGCAGCATGTATGAACACCGAGATCTCGGAAACTATAAGAGCTAGAGACTTAATTTTTAGACCCTGTACTTTAAAAAAGTACAAAAGGGTCTATTAAGATTGTGCAAATGACATTTGTGTGTAACACGCAGAAGGAGGCGTGGCAGACCCCATAAAGTATATATATTCTTGATCAGGACGACGAGCTGAGTCGATATAGCCCTGTCTGTCTGTCCGTCTGTCCGTCTGTCTGTCCGTCTGTCTGTCCGTCTGTCTGTCTGTATGAACACCTAGATCTCGGAAACTATAAGAGCTAGAGACTTGATTCTTTTTTTGTTAGGTTCGTGTATTACATAGGCAGGTCAAGTTTATTTCAAATGTTTAAAAAGTCATCCCCCTCCCCCTCAAATTCGGAAAAATATTCCCAGCATGTACAGTTTTAGAGTCACTGTTTTCCTTTTTTGCATGAATAAACCCTTAGGTGCTCTGAATGTTTGGTGCGATTTGCAGCCCAATCGGATAATAAACACAGAGTTATTGGACAAACAATTTTCTGTACTGAGAATTTGGATGGGGGAGGGGGAAGCCACAGTGTACGCGGCCACTAGGGCGTATGCGTGATTTTTGATTGTGAGTATGAATGCCTGTATGAGTTTTGAATATTGTTTGTATTTGAGCATATATTTGTATGTATAAGTGTATGTGTGTATGTATACACACATATGTTTATATGTATGTTTATGTGTATGTGAGTATGTTCATATATGCTGCTGCTGTTATCGACGCCCAGGGCAAACCAAAGTACAGGGTCTTCTACTGTCGGTTTCGTCCGACTGTAGCTTTGCGTCCGACTGTAGCTTTCCCTACTTTTTTTTGTTAGGTTCGTGTATTACATAGGCAGGCCAAGTTTATGTTTTTAATTTGATATATCATCCCCCTCCCCCTCAAATTTAGAAAAATGTTCTTAGTATATACAGCTTTAGCCTATGTAGGCAGGTCAAGTTTATTTCAAATGTATGAAAAGTCATCCCCCTCCCCGTCAAATTCGAAAAAATATTCCCAGCATGTACAGTTTTAGAGTCACTGTTTTCCTTTTTTGCAAGAATAAAGCTGGTTCGTGTGATATATAGGCAGGCCAAGTATGAATGTATTCTTGTATGAATAAAGCTTTAGATGCTTTGAATGTTTGGTGCGATTTGCAGCCCAATCGGATAATAAACACCGGAGATATTGGACAAACAATTTTCTGTGCTGGGCATTTGTCAGGGGGAGGGGGAAGCCACAGTGTACGCGGCCACTAGGGCGTATGCGTGATTTTTGATTGTGAATATGAATGTCTGTATGAGTATTGAATATTGTTGGTATTTGCGCGTATATTTGTATGTATAAGTCTATGTGTGTATGTATAAGTGCATGTGAATGTGTATGTGGGTATGTACTAGACATATACGCCGCCGAGCCACGCCGCCGCCGCCGCCGATTTTTGCCTTATTTGACGCGCCGCCGCCAAATTATGAAAATACCGGCGCGCCGCGGCTCGCCGCCGGCGTGGCACCGGCGCAGTACCGGCGCATCCTTCGGCGTTATTATATTTTATAAAACTTAAAAAAAATAAAAATAAATCATAAAAATGGCCAAATACTCGGTATAAATAATCGATTAATCGTTGAGATTATCTCATCTCCCATCTCCCTATGTCCCATCTCTAGAACAGCTGTTTGGTGTAGTTTACGTTTTTAAGCTGTGTTTTCTGTGTGCGTAAATATGCAAAGTAAGTTTTAAAATAATATTACTAGTGTTAGGAACATATGAATTTAATATTCTCTCAACAAATAGATGGATCAGCCATTGAGTATTTACTCAATTAAACTTCAATGTAACGCTAATCGAAAGAGTAAAGTTTGGGAGATTTTTGCGCCTTGCAAGTGACAAACAAATGCATTGAAGTGGACAAGGTGTTCTGTAGATTGTGTTTGGATGAGCAGAAAAAAGACTTACTTTTCTTTATGTTAATTTATTATTCGATAATAAAGGCGTTTAAACGCATCTATAAACTGAAATAATACGAAGATTTTACTATAATCAAGTCAGACAAAAAATTACTGAATTTATTTATTTTGAATGCTTATTTAAAAAAAAAAAGTTCTATACGCCGCCGGCCGCCGAGAAATTCGTCGGCTCAGCGTCCGCCGCCGCCGCCGGTTCTTTCTAACCTTTACGCCGCCGCCGCCGGTTCTTTCTGACTACCACGCCGCCGCCGCCGAGTCATTTTGACCTCTACGCCGCCGCTGAAGCCTTTAATCATCGGCGTAAACCTCTAGTATGTACATATATGCTGCTGCTATGGTCGACGCCCAGGGCAAATCAAAGAACAGGGTCTCCTACTGTATTTGCGCGTATATTTGTATGTATAA
>JAWNNL010001121.1:0-454044 GCA_035045005.1 Liodrosophila aerea
CCTCTGGTTTAGGCACATGGTCCTAGGTCGTAAGGTTCAGGCACCGGTCCACAATGGTAAAGGGCTGACAGCTCTGCCGGAGACTCTCGAGGCGTGGAGCTGTGGCTACTGCGCAATCCCAAGTGGCTGGGAGCAGCAGTTTGAATTATGCCCGTAATACAGCTTGGGTGGGTTTTTAGATTCCAATTGGAATTGGTATTGGAGTTTATATAACTACGGAATTGGCGGCCGATTTGGGTTTGCCGACCCACGTGTATAGAAAATTTTATAACTTGACGGACGTCGCACGTCTATTCGAATCGGGAGCCACGAGAGAACTTAAAGTTGGAAGCTGCGGCTGCGCAAGCCAGACCAGCAGTTCTTATAAGAAAAAGCTTTTACTGTACAATCGTACGATGTCGTGGGTGCAGCTTTTGCAGCTTTTGTGCAATGTGGATCAGCTAAGCGAGGGTTGCTTGAAAAGTTTCTTGAAAGCAACTGTTCCCACTTAACTAATACAAACGCCACTACAATCTGCAATGCAAAACATCTTTTTGATGCCTCAATATCATCTTCGCTAAGAGAATTTTCAGCACTTGTTTCCAGAGAATCCTTTTCCTCCGGCTTTAGCAGAAACCATTTACTTGTGTTCTCGAATATTGTAGCTGCCTCAATATCATTTTCGATAAGAGAATTTGCAGCAATTGTCTCCAGATAATCCGCCATCTCCTCTAGCTGCAAAAGAAAACATTTTCTCATGTTCTCGTATTTTTTAAATGCCTCAATATCATCTTCGCTAACAGAATTTGCAGCACTTGTTGCCAAAGAACGGTCCTCTTTTTGATCGATGCACGAAGTTGTAGCAATTGTCTCCAAAGAGTCCTCTTTTTGACGATTGCACGAACTTGTAGCAATTGTATCCAAAAGTCGTCCTCTTTTTTGCGGTTTAGATACTTTCCTATGTTCTCGAGTGCATCCTTTAGTTGTGCCGACGATGTCTCTGAATTGTTGCTGAGGGTAACATTTGCCTCTTCTGCAACCGGTTTGTTTGTTTGCTTCACTGTCGAGCCCAGCACCTTTTGGGTCCCAACATTATATATTGTTGGATCGTCGAATCTGCCAAAATGATTCGATCGATTCATGTTTGCCATTATACGCGAACCGAACCGAAATTATACTATAAATTTTTACGGCTTCTTCATTCGCGTACTAAAATAGCGTCGAACTCGCGACTTATTTCTCAATATTCATACAGGATTAGACGCGCGTGTTCAAATATACGGGGTCACCAAAATGTACAAAACACAACTGATGGAGTGCTATATCAACTGCCGCTTGCCGAGCGAAGATAGAAACACGTACGATCGTTTTGAGTACTACACAAGAACTGACTGACCAGGCGGCCAGTCTACTTTATTAGACCCTTTTTTGGGCATACATATTACTTTACATTTTACGTTTACATTTTACATTTAACTTAGGTAAAATTCCATCTTATCTTATCTCTTGGGTAATTTTCCTATATTTAGGGTTTTTTCTTGTTAGGAAACATTTCCCATATTTTATTATCTTGAGTCCAGACAGCTATCTGTGTCTTAATTGTTTAGGTCTAGTCTAGACTCTCTTATCTTTTATTATCTGTCTAGTGAGCCTATCTCAATACAATGTCCAGGCTCACTGGCAGATTTATTAATGTTATATAATATAAGATTAAACATTCTGGCCCTGTTGAAAGGTTTACTTTCAATAACACAGCGACCAGGCTCTTATTACCTATATTTAATATAATATAAGATTAAACAGTATATACATGCACTAAGGGGCTTCGCCCCCTGCGTTCTCGCTTCGCGAGAACGCCAACCCCCAATGAAAAGGCCCGTGGTTGTGTCCTCGCTTCGCTCGGCCACCTTCACGACGCCATTAAACAGGGGGCAGAGTTCCCTAACGCCTCCTTTTGCCTGTTACATATATATTTCTGAGTTGCACAAACTTAATAGACCCTTTTGTACTTTTTTAAAGTACAGAGCCTAAAAAGAATTGAGTCTCTAGTTCTTATAGTTTCCGAGATCTCGGTGTTCAAGTCTCAGACAGACAGACGGACATGGCTATATCGACTCAGTTCGTCGTCCTGAGCAAGAATATATATACTTTGTGGGTTCTGCCACGCCTCCTTCTGCCTGTTACATATATATTTCTGAATTGCACAAACTTAATAGACCCTTTTGTACTTTTTTAAAGTACAGAGCCTAAAAAGAATTGAGTCTCTAGTTCTTATAGTTTCCGAGATCTCGTTGTTCAAGTCTCAGACAGACAGTCGGACATGGCTATATCGACTCAGCTCGTCGTCAAGAATATATATACTTTGTGGGTTCTGCCACGCCTCCTTCTGCCTGTTACATATATATTTCTGAATTGCACAAACTTAATAGACCCTTTTGTACTTTTTTAAAGTACAGAGCCTAAAAAGAATTGAGTCTCTAGTTCTTATAGTTTCCGAGATCTCGGTGTTCAAGTCTCAGACAGACAGACGGACATGGCTATATCGACTCAGTCGTCCTGCAAGAATATATATACTTTGTGGGTTCTGCCACGCCTCCTTCTGCCTGTTACATATATATTTCTGAATTGCACAAACTTAATAGACCCTTTTGTACTTTTTTAAAATACATAGTCTAAAAACAATGGCAAGAAAAAAACTATATCGTATATGTTCTTTGAATAAATATATATAATATAACACCGATATGCAATAAAAATATTAAGATATAGTTGTTTTATAGAAATTATTATTTAAATTTTCGCCAGTGTCTGCAGAGGATGCAGGGGTAATAGCTGTACAGTTTTCACTATACATATGTACATATGTATGCATGTATGTGCACATGTTTAAATGTATGTACATAAATATGTTTCAATATATGTATGTACATATCTATGCTTGTACATATGTTTAAATGTGTGTATGTGCGCATGAATGTACATACATGTATGAATGAATGTATGATGTATGTACATAAATATGTATGTACTGAAGTATATACATGCATACATACATATGTACATCAATACATACATACTTATGTACATCAGTACATACATACATATATACATGCATACATACATATGTACATCAGTACATACATATGTACCCACATACAAACATACATTCGTATATACATATGTTTATATGTATATATGTATGTAGATATGTCCTGATGTACATTTGTATGCATATATGTAAAAATGATTATGTATGTATTAAATATATGTATGTATGTATCTATTCATGTACATATGTTTAAATGTATGTATGTACGCATGAATGTATGTACATGTATGCATACATGTATTAATGAATGTATGAATGAATGTATAATGTATGTACGTAAATATGTATGTACTAATGTATGCATGTACATTTAAACATGTGCATATATACATGTACACACATGCAAACATACATTCGTACATACATTTGTTTAAATGTATGTACATTCGAATGTATGGTTATATGTATATATGTATGTATGTACTGATGTACATATGTATGTATGTGCTATTTTAAACGAATATGGCAGCATATCGATGCTCAAACGTATATTACACGTATACACAGTTCAGCTGGCATGCGAGAATTGTTTTGGTTTCCCCCCTTCCCCATACTAATTAATTGAATTTCGAATAACTCCATCGTTTATTGTCCAATCAAGCTGAAATTTTCAGAATAGACTTAGGAAGCCAATAGCTACTTATATATTAAGCCCCAAGTTTTTATCTTTAAAATTGTGGCTACGGTTGCTCTTCTAAGTTAGAAGGGGGAGGGGGTTAGCAGATTTCAGCTCTTAACGTGCACCTAAGGGTCATAAGAAACCATTCTGCGAAAAAATTAGGTCGCTATATCTTACCGTTTGGGCTGTGCGTTGATGATCAGTCACTCAGTCAGAACGAACTACTTTATATATATAGATAAATACATATAACCATACATTCGTATATACATACATACATACATCAGTATATATATATATGTGGAACGTTAATTTTGGGGACACAAAAATGTTGGAGATTTTTTATTGTCGACCGATTTCCAAGAGCTCCAAGAATGCTCAGGTAAAATATTGGAGCTTGTGGAGCTTCCTCCCCAGAGATAAATCCAATATCATATAGAATGTTTATATTGAGGACATTGTATAGAACGTTTTATATGAGGACTCTGACCTTAAAATACACGATCAGTATAACGTGCTATATACGGGTATAAATTTATTTATATCAAGTGATTATTTTGAGCCCAAACCCACAAAGTTGCCTCCTGAAAACAAATATTTTATATAGAAAGTTACTTTTGGGTACTCAAGATTTTTCGTTCAAAAGTTACTTTTGGGGACACAAGATTTTTAACCAACGTTACTTATGGGCACTCAAGATTTCAATCCAACGTTACTATTCGACCCACACAATTCATGCATATAATATGTCCCCGAAATAATCATTTGGCCTACAAGTATGAGTTTTTATTAAATAAAATAATTTTTACTTATTTATTAACTAATAGTTTTTTTATCTTACTACACATAAATATTTTTTATTTAATACTAACCGAGTTGGAAAAGGTAAGTTTACGAAACATGTATCTAAAAATATGAATCCAAATTACCCTTAAAAACAATCGAAAATCTAAAACAAATAAAGCTGGCGGGAAAAAAGCTAAATTTGCATCACTGGCAGAAGTAAGTTGGGTGCACCCAACGGATGAACGTCACGATTGGGGACTCAGACTGTGTCATTAAACTAGTTCCAATATGCAAGCACACACATGTATTAATTTTTACATATGTGTGTGACGTCACAAACTCTTGCATGCGGTGCTGACTTGATTTATGGAATGCGTGAAAATATGAAAATATTTTCCATGAAAAGTGTGATAAAAGTTTCAGACGTCACACTTTGTCTAGAACTAGTTCCAAATATAAATATTAATACATTTAAATGGGTACTTGTGCTTGGCAAATATGATTTACAAATACGCAAATACAAAGTTATGCACAAATACATGATTTTGTATACCTTGCTTTAATGGAACTCTATATACATACATATATGTTGCACATAAAGAACAAAATGTGCATACATCGCGACATTCATAACGTTACGCATTGAATAAGTCTGATGATCACCGCACGCAAGAGTTTGTGACGTCACTCTGTGTCTTTAAACTAGTTCCTATATGCAAGCACACACATATTTTAATTTTTACATATGTGTGTGACGTCACAAACTCTTGCATGCGGTGATGACTAGATTTATGGAATGCGTAACCTTATGAAAATATTTTCCATGCAATACATTTAAATGGGTACTTGTGCTTGGCAAATATGATTTACAAATACGCAAATACAATGTTATGCACAAATACATGATTTTGTATACCTTGCTTTAATGGAACTTTATATACATACATATATGTTGCACATAAAGAACAAAATGTGCATAAATCGCGACATTCATAACGTTACGCATTGAATAAGTCTGATGATCACCGCACGCAAGAGTTTGTGACGTCACTCTGTGTCTTTAAACTAGTTCCAATATGCAAGCACACACATGTATTAATTTTTACATATGTGTGTGACGTCACAAACTCTTGCATGCGGTGCTGACTTGATTTATGGAATGCGTGAAAATATGAAAATATTTTCCATGAAAAGTGTGATAAAAGTTTCAGACGTCACACTTTGTTCAGAACTAGTTCCTTATAAATATATTACAAATACGCAAATAAAAAGTTATGTAGTTATGAATAAATTTAGGAATTAATAAAATATATAAAATAAATAAGTAAATGTAATATTGACATAAGGTTACGCATTAAATAAGTCTGATGATCGCCAGACGCATGAGTTTGTGACGTCACACTGGCAGAAGTAAGTTGGGTGCACCCAACGGATGCACGTCACGATTGGGGACTCAGACTGTGTCATTAAACTAGTTCCTATATGCAAGCACACTCATATATTAATTTTTGCATATGTGTGTGACGTCACAAACTCTTGCATGCGGTGCTGAATTGATTTATGGAATGCGTAACCTTATGAAAATATTTTCCATGAAAAGTGTGATAAAAGTTTCAGACGTCACACTTTGTCTAGAACTAGTTCCTAATATAAATATTAATACATTTAAATGGGTACTTGTGCTTGGCAAATATGATTTACAAATACGCAAATACAATGTTATGCACAAATACATGATTTTGTATACCTTGCTTTAATGGAACTCTATATACATACATATATGTTGCACATAAAGAACAAAATGTGCATACATCGCGACATTCATAACGTTACGCATTGAATAAGTCTGATGATCACCGCACGCAAGAGTTTGTGACGTCACTCTGTGTCTTTAAACTAGTTCCTATATACAAGCACACATATTTTAATTTTTACATATGTGTGTGACGTCACAAACTCTTGTATGCGGTGATGACTAGATTTATGGAATGTGTAACCTTATGAAAATATTTTCCATGAAAAGTGTGATAAAAGTTTCAGACGTCACACTTTGTCTAGAACTAGTTCCTAATAAATATATTACAAATACGCAAATAAAAAGTTATGTAGTTATGAATAACTTTAGGAATTAATATAATATATAAAATAAATAAGTAAATGTAATATTGACATAAGGTTACGCATTAAATAAGTCTGATGATCACCGCATGCAAGAGTTTGTGACGTCACACACATCACAAACTCTTGCATGCGGTGATCATCAGACTTATTCAATGCGTAACGTTATGAATGTCGCGATGTATGCACATTTTGTTCTTTATGTGCAACATATATGTATGTATATAGAGTTCCATTAAAGCAAGGTATACAAAATAACATTTGTGCATAACATTGTATTTGCGTATTTGTAAATCATATTTGCCAAGCACAAGTACTCATTATAGGGATTCCTGAAACTGATTTTGATTTGATTTTGATTTGCTTTTAGATCATCAAAATCAGTTGACGGAATGACCTTTTTTGCGCACTGATTTGATTTTGATTTGCTTTTGATTTTCAGAACATCTGGCAGCCTTGCCATGACACTGTTCCCCTTTCTCTTCAAATTCTAAAACATATTTAAAACTTTAAATAATTCAGTAATTTATTATAACATTGCAGAAAGCTTAAAAAGTATTTCATTTTCAAATAGCTGTAATAAACACCAAGTGTTGCCACTAGTTTTCTACGTAGTAAACGGGCACACAGGGGTGAACGGTCTCACAGAAAGATAATCAAAATCAAAATCAGCTTCGGAGCTGATTATGCTAAAACTTTAAGTGTGACCGTCATTTCCGTACTTTCTTTGGTCACACACAAAATTTTGTATGGAACAGCTGCGAACAGCTGATTGTCATAATCAAAAGCAAATCAAAATCAAATCAAAATCAGTTTCAGGAATCCCTATACTTAAATGTATTAATATTTATATTAGGAACTAGTTCTAGACAAAGTGTGACGTCTGAAACTTTTATCACACTTTTCATGGAAAATATTTTCATAAGGTTACACATTCCATAAATCTAGTCATCACCGCATACAAGAGTTTGTGACGTCACACACATATGTAAAAATTAAAATATGTGTGCTTGTATATAGGAACTAGTTTAAAGACACAGAGTGACGTCACAAACTCTTGCGTGCGGTGATCATCAGACTTATTCAATGCGTAACGTTATGAATGTCGCGATGTATGCACATTTTGTTCTTTATGTGCAACATATATGTATGTATATAGAGTTCCATTAAAGCAAGGTATACAAAATCATGTATTTGTGCATAACATTGTATTTGCGTATTTGTAAATCATATTTGCCAAGCACAAGTACCCATTTAAATGTATTAATATTTATATTAGGAACTAGTTCTAGACAAAGTGTGACGTCTGAAACTTTTATCACACTTTTCATGGAAAATATTTTCATAAGGTTACGCATTCCATAAATCAATTCAGCACCGCATGCAAGAGTTTGTGACGTCACACACATATGTAAAAATTAATATATGTGTGTGCTTGCATATAGGAACTAGTTTAATGACACAGTCTGAGTCCCCAATCGTGACGTTCATCCGTTGGGTGCACCCAACTTACTTCTGCCAGTGTGACGTCACAAACTCATGCGTCTGGCGATCATCAGACTTATTTAATGCGTAACCTTATGTCAATATTACATTTACTTATTTATTTTATATATTATATTAATTCCTAAAGTTATTCATAACTACATAACTTTTTATTTGCGTATTTGTAATATATTTATTAGGAACTAGTTCTAGACAAAGTGTGACGTCTGAAACTTTTATCACACTTTTCATGGAAAATATTTTCATAAGGTTACGCATTCCATAAATCTAGTCATCACCGCATGCAAGAGTTTGTGACGTCACACACATATGTAAAAATTAAAATATGTGTGTGCTTGCATATAGGAACTAGTTTAAAGACACAGAGTGACGTCACAAACTCTTGCGTGCGGTGATCATCAGACTTATTCAATGCGTAACGTTATGAATGTCGCGATGTATGCACATTTTGTTCTTTATGTGCAACATATATGTATGTATATAGAGTTCCATTAAAGCAAGGTATACAAAATCATGTATTTGTGCATAACATTGTATTTGCGTATTTGTAAATCATATTTGCCAAGCACAAGTACCCATTTAAATGTATTAATATTTATATTAGGAACTAGTTCTAGACAAAGTGTGACGTCTGAAACTTTTATCACACTTTTCATGGAAAATATTTTCATATTTTCACGCATTCCATAAATCAAGTCAGCACCGCATGCAAGAGTTTGTGACGTCACACACATATGTAAAAATTAATACATGTGTGTGCTTGCATATTGGAACTAGTTTAATGACACAGTCTGAGTCCCCAATCGTGACGTTCATCCGTTGGGTGCACCCAACTTACTTCTGCCAGTGATGCAAATTTAGCTTTTTTCCCGCCAGCTTTATTTGTTTTAGATTTTCGATTGTTTTTAAGGGTAATTTGGATTCATATTTTTAGATACATGTTTCGTAAACATACCTTTTCCAACTCGGTTAGTATTAAATAAAAAATATTTATGTGTAGTAAGAGAAAAAAACTATTAGTTAATAAATAAGTAAAAATTGTTTTATTTAATAAAAACTCATACTTGTAGGCCAAATGATTATTTCGGGGACATATTATATGCATGAATTGTGTGGGTCGAATAGTAACGTTGGATTGAAATCTTGAGTGCCCATAAGTAACGTTGGTTAAAAATCTTGTGTCCCCAAAAGTAACTTTTGAACGAAAAATCTTGAGTACCCAAAAGTAACTTTCTATATAAAATATTTGTTTTCAGGTGGCAACCTTGTGCGTTTGGGCTCAAAATAATCACTTGATATAAATAAATTTATACCTGTATATAGCACGTTATACTGATCGTGTATTTTAAGGTCAGAGTCCTCATATTAAGCGTTCTATACAATGTCCTCAATATAAACATTCTATATGATATTGGATTTATCTCTGGGGAGGAAGCTCCACAAGCTCCAATATTTTACCTGAGCATTCTTGGAGCTCTTTTTAATCGGTCAACAATAAAAAATCTCCAACATTTTTGTGTCCCCAAAATTAACGTTCCACATACATATATATATATATATATATATATACAACAACAATACATATATATGTATATATAATATTACAAAAAAATGCTGGCTCTCTGGCTGAGCTTCTGGTGAATTTTCAGTTGCTCGTCATGTCCATCGAGTGATTTGATGAATTGCTGTCATTAATCTATGACGTACGCAACTACCAAAGGAAATGCCATCATCATCAAAAGCAGCCCAGGCAGCAGCCGGGCTATGACTCTGGCTCAGTCGCAGGCTCGGTCTCGCTATCAAACTCGGGCAAAGGCAGCAGTAGCCCGCAGGGAGACCAAACCAGAGAGCCAGGGATTCTGGCAGGGGCTTTTGGGAAAACAATGCGCAACAGCAGCAACCCAATCCGGTATGAGACGAGGGCAAAATGTAACATTTGGGAATTTCAGAAGGTTTCGCTTTCATTTTGCAATTTAAAGCTCTCTCTCTGGCCTCTGATGAATACAGCACACAAAAAAAGACGGGAAGGAGAGGGGCGTGGTAACTCGTCTTTTATAAGTTCAGAAATAAGAAAATATATATTGGAAATTTATGTAATAATTTATTATTTATATATGAATATATATTTAATAAATATTTGCTTATTTCTTTGCTTAGAGAAAGGGGGCTTATTAAATTTGTTTATTTTACATCTCCTCTGGTTGGTAAAAAGGAATGAGGCGTTTTATTTGTATACACAGACATACATATAGTATGTATGTATTTTACTACAGTTCAACATAAATGCATTTCATGTTTACATTTTTCCAGTGACAAGTGTCTGAATCACACTGCAACGGGATGACATATTGAGGCAGGGGAAACCAGCGACACTCAGCCGACAATCGATTAATCAGCGAAAAATAATAAGAAACATCTTATACCGAGCACCAAGTCCCAGGCATCAGGCCCCAAGCATCCCAGGAACTTGCTCTGGCTATACTCCCAGTAAAAGATGGAGATGGAGATGCTGAACTGAGTCGGTTCGCATGCGGAACTGACACTGTGGAAAAAATGAGCGACTTCAGCATTCTGGCAGCCAAATAAATACGAAACATCAGACAACGGACAGAATTTCATATATTTAGACTGAGTGGAACCAAAAGGCCAGCATTTCTAAATTGAAATCAAAAATAAATATCTAAATAAATACTCCATTGCAATCGTTGAAGTTCCAAATGCATTTACATAATTAAAAGTTTTTGAACTGGCTGAGCCAGGAGAATATTCGAGTTTAGTTGTTAAAGTACTTATATGAATTATAAACCACTTATTCCCTTTGAATATTTTCTTACATTATATAAATTTATATTTAACCCTTTCGAAGGCAGAGCAGCGTACAATCACAATATGAATCGAGTCACGGGCATAAAGACAACAATAAAATGTCAAAGCCAAATGACTGACCAAACTCATTACAACGAAACTTCAAATTGCCCAAATTAATCTAATTTTCAGTTTATTTTTGTTGCTTTTGTTGTTGTTTGTGCTCTTGTTGTTGCTATTGTTGCCTTTTATTTCAATGCCAATGAGCAGAGCGCGTCGTCAGTTGCTTCATTCAAATCATTTCTTTTTTTCGGTTTGTTTTGTTTCTCGTTTCTCACACAATTCTCACATAATAGAATATTGTGTATGTCATTTGTTAGCCTTTTGCTTTCATTTAAAGAACATCAAATAAAAATGTCAGAAATGCTAAAAACTTATCGCATTCAGTCAAAACTAACTTTTGGGTTGGTCGAACAAACTTATTAATTGCAATAAAGCTCATTAAATTGTATTTATGGATGGATAAAAGTAAGGAGACTGTGGGATAGTTGCTGAGATTAGCTGATTTATTTATTTATTTAATATCAACAAGCAGACCAGCGAATTCAAATAATGCAAATATTTTAATTGGGCATATCTAAAATATAAATTGAAATAATTTGAGGAAATATCTAAAATGATCTACATATAAAAAAATAATATAATAAATACACAGTAAACTGCACAAAATATTAAAAACAAAAACATATCTTCTTGAGTATGATAATCAGTACCTTTTGTTAAATAGTTTTTTATTGATCAAGCAATTGTAATTTATGCTTATTTAATTTGAAATACATCTGTCATATCCAACTCATCAAAGTGTCCTACAGACGTTGTGTCAATACTAAAAGTGTATGTAAGAAGAAATCAAATGACAAAATGTTTGCTTTTGATCTGCAGAATCTGCACACTCTTCAAGCCCATATATTCCGTATATCTGTATCTGTATTTGTGCATTTGTATATGTATCTGTATCTGCAAGTGCAGATATGGCAGCGTTGCGTCGTCGACATTATTAATCTGTGCCTGCTTGCATTGCATTCAACATGGGGAGCAGAGTCTGAAATGAATTTCTGTACGCCTTATGGGCTGGGCATATGGCGCTGCCACTGCCACATTGCAACTGCCGCATAAAGTGGCAGAGAAGGAGGAGTAGAGGGAGCAGAAAAGAAGGGCGCCTTGTTTCCCGTGGTGATCTTCTACCGCATGACGTTTCATTTTATTTTTATTTTGGCGTCACGTGCGTCTCCTGCTACTGTTGCCGCTGTTATATTTGACATATTGCCGACATTGATAGCATGAGACGTTGCAATGAAATTTGTTGTGCTCGTCAACGAGAGACGCGGCCATCACTCAAAAAAGGCCCCGGCCATATTGCGTGTTCTCCCGATTTGCATGTGTAGCTCTTAGATGAAACTGAGATGTTGCCACCCCTATGCTATAAACACTTAACCAGCTTCGTACATATAAGGTAATGGTAGTCATCTAAAGTAATTAGACATATGCCTAATACATGAATAAATAAATACTGCTGCAATTAGTTATATATATTTTAGAATTCATAATTTCATTCATCATATTCTTTCATTATTCTCAATTATAATTACAGCTTATCGTTTGCTTCTATTATTCTCAATTAAGATACTGAGAATAAACAGAAGTATTTGTATATTATTTAAAATATTAACACAGTCTTTCCTGTTTAAATTTTTGATATAGATTTGGATAGTTTATTTCGTGTTCCATTAGTTTCCCCTAATTATAAAACATTGATTTATAAAGGAAAATATTCCTTTTAATCTACAAGTTATATTAAATACACACATCCCATCAGCAGATAAAGCTTTGAAAGCCCATGACGTTGATTAAGCCTTGATCGAAACAATAGAAATTTCAACATTGTTAACTAATTAAACTAGTTTAAAAAAAACGTCAAAAAATATATTAAAACTTTACATAAAGTAAGAGTGGCAATTTCTATGTTAAAACTACTCAGCAATAACAATAAATGGTCAAAAATGTGTATAATTAAATGTTATATTATTATTGCAAAAAATGTGTATGCAGAAAAAGCGATTGGCGTAATTTACAAAGATTAATAATAAAACTATTACATGAGAGTTTCAATAAGGAAATATTTTGTCATGTGATTAAAACTACAATAATAGCTAAGTTTACTATGATATGAAAGTTTAATTATTAGGAAATTGTAATGATTGTTACGAAATAATTATATATTTTTAATATTAAACTACTTCAATAATTAAATTACTTTTCTTATTTCTGACTGCATTTTTATAGGCAACATTTTTGTATACATATTAGTTCTGTTAATGTTCTCATACATGTGTCGAACGACTGCAATTATTTTGATCAAAATGGAGTCGGCATTTTCACTTTTCTTTTTTCGATTACACAAATAACTGAGCAATTTCCTCATTGAAGCAGCGACGCATAAAATGCAATTTTTCACTTTCCCTTTTATGCACGAGTGTGTGTGTGTGTGTGCATGTGCTTGTCGGCAGACTTCAATCGGTGGTGCAGGGGAGGTGGTGGCTCATCGAGCACTAATTACAAAGCAACATCAAAATAATTATGGCCACTTCGGGCCATAATAACTAAAGAATTTATACCTGCCACTGGCCAAGTGCCACTGCCAGAACTTGACGAGAGATTTGCTCAAATTGCTTTAGCATTAAAAACACTCACCCACCACTGGACACCATCTACTCTATGGACAACATGGACACTAGCAGCCACTGGAAGGGGCAACCTACATATGTGTGTGCCCTGTTCTATTTTCGATCGGCCTACCTGGCTATCGGCTTAAGCAATTAATACCTTTCACTCTGCACCGGTCGTGTGATATACCCTGTCAGCCTAAGTCCCGCACCACCCCCACCACCTCCGCCCTCACTCGCTCTCTGTTTCAGTGGCTGACTGCCATTGACCGTTGGTCATTTGTTTGTGTCAACGCTTGGGCTGGCACACGATGCTGCACGGATTAGAAAGTAATCAGTGCCGATAAGAAGCGTCCAGTGTGTGTCCGTGTGTGTGTGTCTCTGGAGACCCCACACAAACTCAGCCTTGGCTGTTCGCAATTTAAATTACAGTGGTGCAACTGTGCCCCACTCGGTGGTGTTGGGCATTTTGCAGTTCGGTTACAAATGTCCATTGGGACTTTGCTAATCTGTCATTCGCCATGATGTGCTCCCGAAGGCGGCCTTTCGTTGTTTGGGGTTGTGCGGGTGTAGCCAGCCCAGTCAGCCGAGTCAGCCTCATGTGCACACACCCACAAAAAACACACACGCACACCCACTCAGCCAGAAGGGGAGAGATGTATTTAGAGGGAGCCAGAGATAGACACCAACTGGCAATGAAAAAGGACGAGTGTTCATATAAATGGCCAAAATGCCACGCATTGACCCACACACACATACAGGCCCCTTAGCCCCCTTGGCATCGACGACGACATGCCAGATAAAATGTTTCAATGTCCAATCGAGCTATTTGTCAAAATACTCGCACCGAATGGACATGGACATGGACATCGACATCAGCTCAGAGAGAGGAATCGGACACGGACGCGAATACGAATACGGATATGAACACCGACATGGACATTTTGTTTTTGCCGCCAGTGGAAAATGTATTTCGTTTTTTCCCAATATTATTGACGTTGTCGTTTGCGCATAAAATTTGTACACATTGCACACAGATCTGATCGAATACACAGCAAATCACTTAACTTGACCATATATGTAGGACACTACTGCTGCCTCCTGCTACGCTACCTCTCTAACAGTATCTCCGACTTTCTAGTTCTTTTCTATCATTCCGTTTTATCTGTTCTGTTAGATTTCTGTAGTAAATCTGACCATTTCTTTATAAATTATTTTTAAAATATTTGCACATAATATTAAATTTATATTTTTACTTAAATTTGCCAAATTTAAATTCAATAAAACGTAATCGGACTTTGGGTTAAGCTATGATAAATATAAAAATTATTTCAAATAAAAACGAAAATATTATTGTTATTATTATTATTTATATTATTTATACATAGCAAATTATATAACAAGTTTATTGTTTAATTATTTCAGATTAGTTTTTAATTAAGAAGTAAAACTTCTCAAATAGTTTTAAGTGAACACTGAAGACTTCTCGCGAGGTTCCCCAAAAGAAAAGAAATGGCCGCTATGGAAATTATTCTCCTTTACTTTTTAGTAATAACAGCTTTAAATACAAGCCAAAATATAGGAATATATGTTGAGTGCAAAGTATCTGGTAAGGAAATAATATTTCCGCTAAGTTTGTGCGGATTTCATTCCGCATACATATGTTATATGCACAGTTATATAAACATATACATACATACATACCTACATACATACATACGTAACAAACTTTCCTAGTATACTTTTAATGTCGGCAGACAGTGAAATGATGAAATTAAATGAAAAGAAAATTATTTTAGTGATGATATGTTATGCAATCCAATATATGAATACATTTTAATTACACGCTTCGGTTGATAGGCCAGGGAAATTGTGCTGGCATTTTAGATTTGTTCCACGCATCGCTTGGTGAATAAAATATAATGAAAATTTCAACGCCAATGATGGCTAACGTCGGTCGTGACAGAACTGACGGAATGCTATCAGACAGCCCAGACGCAGTGAGACAGACAGCGAGATAGACAGACAGACAGACAGATAGACAGACGAACAGTCAGACAGTCAGTCAAACGAGGAATGAAGGAAACGCGGGGATAACATGGAACTGGCCGGCTGTTTGGCTGTTTGAATTGTCGAACTGTCGGACTGACTGTCTGGCTGCCTGCAGCGTACAAACTCCGAGTATCCTTTTCGCCTGGTTTCAGTGTGCCTCCCTTATGGGCGTACATGATAAATGGCGACAAATTCGTCAATGTCAAAATCAGACTGTTACAAACAGCGCAGCGCAGCTCAGCTCAGCTCAGCGCCAGAGCTGAACGCTCGGCACATGCAGAGACCTGAAACTGGCTCCCAAGACACGTAACCAGGGAGCAGCACAATAACAGCAGTTAGATCTGTCTATACCCATACACTATTTAGAGGCTTTTACCAAATTCAAACTGTACGTTGATTCCTATTTTGATTTTTTCGCAAATTTCACAGTTTTTTACTTTTGCTAATGCTGACAGTTAGTATCGAAATGACAATATGGAAAATCATTGAGTGGAAATTATTTTGACTAATTTCCCATCATTAATCAGCAGAAGCAAGGAATACACATGAGCAGTGCTGTTGGAGAGGCCAGAATCGAATTTGTTATGGTTCATTGCCACCTACTGCCTTTTAAGGTGGTACTCCAAATAAATTAAACATTTTTATAGCGGAGCAGAAAATTACTATGTTATAATTATTTTTATTAAAAGAGAATTTTTGATGAAACCATATAGTTTTTCCACGAACTGTGTAACCTGTAGAACCAGTTAACTCTTAGGGACTTTCTTACCAACTTACATGCAAACGAGCCAAATATTAATTAGCTTGTCAACTTTAATTTTTCCCTTTCATTTCGTGGAGACTTACATTTAACAGCTCAATTAATTTAAGGGGGGCCTCGTTCTCGTCGCGGCACATGTGAGACGGGCCCAAAAACCAAAGACTGGGCCCAGACTCCGATTTGAGTAATGCGATCCATTGACATTATCTGCGGCGCGTTCGCATGTGACAACTGGCGGCAACTGATTCATTCCACGATCGGGTCTGGGTCTGCGACTTGGTTACAGTCTGGGCCTGGGCATGGGTCTGGGCCTGGCTTGGAGCCAGCCAAGAAGAAGAGGAAGAGACAGAGGAGACTATCAGTTTTCGTTGCCGATAAAGATCTCAAAAGGATCTTGCTGACTGTTTTTGTTTTTATCGTTGCAAACAAATGAGCGCCATTACAGTGCGACAACTTTTAGTTGTGGTGAAAATGACTTTAGGCCACATTTAAATTGAATAATATTAATTTGCCTGATACAGCATAATATTGTGGTCATAAATCAAATAATTAGTTTACCTTTCATACTGAAACTTCATGAAAACTCCGTCTGCATTGTTCGCCATTGCTGTAGAGCTCTGCCATGCCCAGATTCAATAAACAAAATGACAATGATAGAAAGAGAGTAAGGAGTAAGGGACGGCAAGCGACAATTCGCCTAACAGTGTTATAATTGTCTAAGGAAGGGCGTAGACATCAAATGCAAACAGCAACAGCACAACAAATGTAATTAATGTTATGACACAAAAAAAAAAGACAGGAAACGTTGCTTTACGGCACTTTTATTACACTTTTATACCCAGTAAATAGGAGACGTATGTAGGGTATGCTAATGACAAACTGTAAGCTCGACTCCAACAAAAAATGATTGCTTGCTTAATAGGTTGCCCACTGCAGGGTATCTTTACTTTTCCACTCAAAGCGAAACCTTTAATATTTATTATTTTTTGTTTGCTTCTGTTTCTCCTTTTTTGTTGTTTTTTAATGACCAAAGAATAAATAAAAGAAAAATGTCGTTCTGATTGACGAATTGCGTGCGTATAATTGTATCTTCCAGATACACTGTATACTTGCGCCATATTTGTAGCTGGGCTCAGTTCAGTTAAGTTCAGTGTGTGGCTTTCGTTCGGTCTCAAGTTTTAATTGAGCCACAACACTAGATACGCGCACACGGCAAGAACTCTGTGGCTCACGCGAGCCCAAACTCTCACAAAATGTCGGATGTCTTTGAAGCTATCCACAATGGTAAATACAATAAATACATAAATGTACATTTCTATGAATCATATGTGCCTTGCGTGTGGCTTTGAAAAACATCCATTCATGTGCGGTAATTGAGAGCAAACCAAATAGTAGATACAATTGTCTGAAGACGATGTAAGCGATTTAACTGTATGCCGCTGCTAGAGATATACATATATATCTGTTTATCTGATTTTGGAGAAAAATTAGTTATACTTTTATTAAAGAATTTAAAATAATTGCAAAGGCAGCACTAAAATGCTATAATAATTAGCAATTATTCATATGTGTCAGCCTCTTAATACTATGTAAGTATAAAAATAGTAGAACGAACAAATTATGAATAATTTATTAGCCTTAAAATAAATAATATTTCAAATTTTAATTTATTGTTCAATGTTTCTTTCAATATACAATAGAATATTCTGTGTTTGAAAATAAATAGCGAACATATGCTCAATTATACAATGAATATATAAAATCCATATATTGTAAAAACACTAAATTCATTATCTTTATGCGTTTGATTAAAATTCTGTTTAAATGCATAAATAATCTTAACTAAAGTCCACATTTAACGGCTGCATCCCGGTCCACAAACTGTGCACTGCTTAGTCAAGCAGTGCCTCTAGAATAAACACTGCTTGCGCTTGAGCGAAAGTTCTTGCCGCAGCTAGGGTTGTTGTCTCGGCTAAATGGCATTTAAAAAGTGCAAAACTGGAAAAGGAAAAAATCCGGAAAACGTGTGTTCCAATGGGAAACCGAAATCCAATTTGCAAAAAAAAAGTAAGTGCATGGTAATACAGAACTGTTAGTTGGAAAATATTACGTTGGATGGCGCTTTAGTGCCAACTTATTTGCATACAAAGCAACAATGTTGACTTCTCGTTGCTGATGAAGAAATCGTATGGCCCGGCACATGTTTTTGGCGGTCTCTTTGACAAGATGCTGATGCTACTGTGGCATGTGGATGGCTGCCTCGCTCTTGGTGCTGCCTCTGCCCTTAAATCATTTTATGCTGCGCTGATTTTCTCTACATATGTTTGATTAAAAATTAAAATTATCATTTACGGCCCATTTAAACTAAACCGACCACACATTTTTTCGCATGTCGTTCTCATTTTCGAAATAAAAAAAAATACATTTTGTGGCAACAGCATGAAAATAAAGATGTGTGTATGTAGGGACAGCCTATCTATTGTATGAATTATGCTTTCTTATATTTAGCAAAAATCTTCTTACATACTGAAAATTTTATTAAGAAGTAGCTCATGAATGAATGCTCTCATTTAGGTTTAAAAACTTATTTTTGAATTAAAATGAAAGAAAAACCAATTTTTTTGTCGCTGTTTATTTTAGACACAGTAGTTTGAGCTAGATACTCATATAGTTGACAGAATGCCCTTTTTGGACCTTAATTTCAGAATTTTTTACCACGTTATATGCACTGTGGGAATTTTTTTTGTTCTCATTTTTTTCGCCGCAACAGCGAATTTGTTAGGAAATTGAAACAAAAAACACAATATGACTATTTAGAATTCTAGGTCTAGCTCTAGCTGCACTACATACACATATATAGGTCTTTGGGACCTTGACTACCATAAAGTCAGTTTCCACCAAAATGGCTGCTCTGAAAATTTTTAAACAAAAAATGAAGCACACAAAAAAATGTTTCAGTTCTAGTTTAATTTTAGGAAACTCACTGTTGGTCGGCGAAAAAATGGTAACACTAATACGCGTACAATAAAAAAATATTCAAAAAATATGAAAAAAAAGAAACAGAAATATTTTTGAGCGAATTCTTTTCGTGTAGCTTCTTTTTGCCATTGTTAAAAAATTGAGCATTTTTTCAATGGCGAGGCAGTTTTTTCTTTCATTTTCCATTTAAAATATGTATAGCACAAAAGTGTTTCTGAATTTATGATTTTATCGTTTTACGACTCCTCCAATAAAACTTTATTGAGGCCGCAGGTATCTAGTGCTCGAGTTTCCGGACCGTAGACCTTATTTGGTAGCCGCATGAATTGTAGCAGGGTCATTGGCAAATCAGTGAGGAACTGAAGTGAATTTGTCCCAGATCCGCGAGTAAGTGATTTAGACTTGTCAAGGACATGTCCCGGTTATGCAAGTCTATGCAATAGATGGGTTTGCATAATATTACTCTTACGCCGCTCAGCGAACCCAAACTGCTCTACTTCCGCTATTGTTCCATTGTTACATTTAAATAGCTTACCAGTAACGCCCACGACTCGAGTCACAGTTCGCAAGGCACTTCACTCTTCTTACACAATATTTCACAATTTCTGCACACAAATCCGGGAATTAGCTACGTGCATATAGTGTGCCTGTCGCCGTTGCTCTAATTTAAATTACCGGGCATAGGGATGATGCCTAGGAGTGTGACCTTTGCATTTGAAACAGTTCCTAAAAACTAACCCAGTTTTAGCCACAACTTTACTTTTTCTTTATGGCCACGAGAAAAGTTCCGCGAATTTGTATTATTCTTATTTTGCTACAGGAACGTTGATGAAACAATAGTCTCTGCACAAATAAAATAGCTTGTTCGGATCGGAATGGTTTTCTGGTTTCAAAATAAACACGGTTGACAAATAAATTCTTAGTTAAATTGAAGAAAATCTCAAAATAAACATACATATGTTTTAATTATTTATTTTTATATAAGAAAATCAGAGTTAAATTTTTATAAGAAACACAATTATTAGGAAATAGTAAAAGCAGTCTCTTATTAAGTGTAAATAATTCTTTTTTACTTATAATTTTATATTTTTTAGGAATATTTTAAAGTTTTGCGAAGTAGAAGGAGTTGGGGAGCAGATATCGAAAATAGGAAACAAAGTTAACCTGCTTATGGGCATTTGTTGCAAGAAATAACATAAACTTAACGAAAAACACAAACAAAAAAAAGTTTGCCTCTGGCTGACTTTTCTGACTTTAACATAAAAGAATTGGCTCCCTAACTCTTATTGTAAGCGATATCTAAGTATTCATGCAGACAGAAAGACAGATACACGGAGAGACCGATAGGGCTATATCAACTCAGCTCGTCATCCTGATCTAAAATATATATACTTTTTGCTTCGTTTTAGCTGGTACACACAAATTTTAATTACACAATCTGAATAGACCCTGTTGTACTATTTTGAAGTACAGAAGTTAAAAAATATTTGATCTATCTATAATCAAACGAAGCATCGGTCGTAATTTGAGAAATTTTGAAACCAAAGAATATAACTCAACTAATATATATAAATACTAAAACTAAAACCGCTCTCTAAAACATAAACACTATTTATATAGATTTAAATATTTGCAAAAGTAAATTAAGTACTTGACATAGAGACGCAAGAAGGCGTAAAATTTGTGATGGGTAAACAAAATTCCTTTAAGGTGAGTAAAAAGACGCGTGTGTCTCGCATAAAAATGTTGTCTTGTAAATGCTTGAAGGCCAAAGATCGCGCGTCTCAACACGACTCAACTCAACTCAAACGCAGTGATTTGACTCAACTCTAGTCGAGGCGACTCGACAGTTGATGAAATGTAAATGTACCGTGTCATGGGTCCTTAAACGTCTTAATTGCCCACGTATCCTTCGCTAGAGACGCGCAATTGGTTTCCAAGGCGGAAATATTATTGTCACGTCATAAAACTATAAAACTGCCCGCAGGGGGCGAAACTCAGTCCAAAACAAACAGTCCGTTGCTCAGTCAAGTCCTTTAAAAACGGCTGAAAACTCGAACTAAAACAGAAACAGAGACTTACAATTGCCATCAGCAAATTCGCGGAATTCAGGTGAGAAGCGCGCGCGCGACTACGATTCCCAATTTCCAGCCGGGCGTACGACTCCCCGGCGAAACTACATTCAGAATATACAAACCAATCGTAGGAGTCTTTGTTATCTTACGTTATGATAATGCAAAGAATGCCTAAATAAAGCTGTTGACATCTTCACACATGGCCGCATACATATTATTTACATTTAATTTAGACTCAATTCATATAAATGTGAACCAATTAGAAAAGGTCTAGCTTACCAAATACGTCGGACTAGTACTATAGTAAGAAGAAAGTATTATATTTTTAAACTTTTTTAATTCCTACAAAATGATTGTCATATCAAAGTTTCATTGATCTGAAATAAAATATATTTTTATTATTATCTCAATTATTGTATAACAATGTAGTAGTTATATTATTCTTTTCTAGTCCAACAATAACCAACAATTTATCTTAAAAGCAATATCCCGCATTTAGAAACATATGTAAATAGTTAAATATCGGTTAACTTATATAGGGATGTGGTTTTTTAATTGGTACGCACATATACATACATATATTGTTTTATTTATGTAAGTTTCTGTATTCCGTATTAATTAATCAGCTCAAGATTCTTAGTTTATATTCCAACTTGAACGGAAACACATCTAACTGTTACGGTAGACTGCACTATCTAGATAAATATGTCTAGATTTTTGCACATTTTAGTTTTTCTTATGGTTATACTCTCAAACATACCAGAAAATAATTGTGTAATCGAATTAGAAAAGATAAGTACAGAAGAGCTATCGTTTTCTTGCATTGATCCGAAGAAAATACACATTAAAGCAAATATTACTAAAGCTGATAAGCAATTGTTTAGCTACTATGTCAATAATATTAAATTAAAAGAAACACTTGGCAACGGCATTGAAATGGATGTCCTAAGGATTGGTCTTCTAGAGGATGAATACGAGACAACCTGTAAAGTTCATGATGATGAAGTTATTGACTATAACTGGATCTATAAGGTAGGTCATTGTTTGATAGTAACTTACCTGAAAGTAACGTGTACTATATAATTATAATGCAACTATTCAGAATGAGGAACTCTGGCTATTACTTAATGACAGAAATATATCAAAGTCAGATTATTGTGTAAGAGCATTAGAAGTACCAAATTATGGATATTATATATTGCAACCTTTAATGTGCAGTTCGCAAGTGTTGCAATTACCAGTTAATTTATATAGTAAGTAAAATTACAAGAACTTTTTAATATGATATAAATAAATATAAATATTTTTTGTAACAGTTCGAGCAGTATCTGTATTGTTTATGCTACTCAGCATTTTGGTGTATATATGCTGTTATTTAAATGTGTTTAAAGTAATTTTTAACAAATGCTGCACCTGCTATATTATTTGCAAGTCCTTACACTTCTCATTGCAAACTCTTGACGTATTTATTGAAAGCACCGATCGATTACCAACAGGAATATGGTGTGGGTTAATCGGTGAGATACAAAATTATTCAAAATAATTTCTTAGTCTTAATACTTAGTTCTACTTTTAACTCAGCTTTTGGTGGTTACTACTTTATTATTGCCACATACTTATGGCTTCTGGTCATCAACTATAGTTTGTGGCAAACATTTCGAAAGTTTCCAATCGTGTGGCATAGTAGCTTCAGAAAATTAAACTTCTTTGTATGGAGCCTCTGTATTTTATTACTAATCGTTGTCTGGTGTACTGGTAACGGTATAACAAGCTTCGATATATATAGCTGCTGGATTAGTGGTACGTAAGAAGCTTTCTAAAATCGTTAAAAACTTATAATATTTTAAAACATTTTACAGTATTCGACTCTGCCATAATATTTCTACATGTACCCGTATTTATTTTAATATTACTCAACACTACACTTGCAATTATCAGTGCATTGCGCTTTCAGAAAATTAAACAGGAGTTTCAAGCCTTTGAGCATGAAAATTGTGCTAAAAATTGCGTAGAGTAAGTGATTAAACTGATCAATTTAAATTAAGTTATAAATTAATATTTCCTAAACATTCTCCAATTTTAGTTTTGGTTTTTTCGAACGTCTCTTTATATTTACTGTAATGTTTTCGATACTTGAAATGTTGTACAACATTTTTCTATTATTAGATCCAGACTACGAGTATAATTTCAAATTATCACATTACATAGATATATTTATTTGTCTACAGGGTGTTATATTATTTATGTTAATTGTGATGCGATGGAGAATAATAAAGTCTGCGTGTAATAGGTAAGATCTTATACACAATTTGAAAATAATCCTAATTGACTTATAACTTTTTCCTTTAATTTAGAATTCTGTGCAAGAAGCAAGAAACTAGCCACTTGTTCATCCCCACAACTCAAGCCACAACTAAATTATAAATATTTATTTGACACTGTTTTTTTTGTAACTGTTTTTCATATTAATGATTAAATAAATTGATCGTAATTTATAAAGACTAATTGTTAGCCTGAAAGGTGTTAACAGTCCCAATTGACTATCACATAAGTTAACCTTGACTTGAGAGATCACACAGCAGAACAAATAATAGTAAATTCATGAATCTCAATGCGTGGACTTTACAATCACCTCATTATGAAGTACAACATAATGCGATAAGTGTGACAGAAGCCATTAATGCGCTAAGGAATTGTCATCATGCACAAGAACATAAACACACGCACACGCACACACAGAGTGAGAATGCAGAGAGGATGACATTGAGCGCAGGATGTCCTAATGACAGCCAAAGAATGCGAACAGAAGCCGATAACTGCCCAAGGACGAAGACGACGCGTGACGTATTGGCAATGTTTGTACACATCGCTCATAAGAAGCACAGCGAGGAGGTCCTTGTCGCCTTGACTTTGATTGGTGCATGGTCCATGGGCCATGGATCGTGATTATCCAAGGTCAGCACACCCACGCTGGCTTTTGCTTTGGCAGGCTGTGATATGACCTCGACAGGACAAGACTTTTCACAGCATAAGACTCTGTGATCCAAGGACAGTGAAATTCTACTACTCCATACGAATGAGATGAGCCATGCCAAATGAGCAGCCAAATGTCTGAAAACTGAAAATTACTTCATCCCATTGCATGGAGTGTTCCATCCAAGTGGTAACTAGCAACACCTGCAGTGCTAGATGTGAACATTGATTAATAATCTCAACAGAAATCAAATGACTTACTGTATTATTGTCTGTATTTTAATTGCTGAATCCAACAACATTTTTGAATAATTATACCCTGTATGTGTGTAATTGTATTGGGTTATATAGCAGAGGCAACTAAGCGCATGACTTAAGTATCTCTATTCCATAATCAATAAATAGTACAGAGTATCTATAAGTCGAATGCCCTTAACATTTCTGTTGTATTTTCCTTTCCTTTTAACATTTTTCACAAATTAACCGTCGATTGAGGCAATCAAATTGATTGCATTTCAACGGTTTGGGATTGGCAGAAGCTTTGGAATTGAGAGTGGGTAGCCGTGATGGGGAATCATGCACTAGCACTCTATTATTATACGGAAGAAAAAGTCATGCTGGGCGACTATGTGTTTGTTCGTGTTAGACCCTCTGACGCTTATACTACTATATATACATCTGAGTAAAAATTTACATCACCTTCAAGTTGTTTGTTTTCCATGTTGATAATTTTTCTCAGCTATTTTCATGTTGTTTTTTATTTTTCTTCGTACGCAGCTTGACGTCGCCTGTTTCGGTCTGATAATGAGTGCCGATCTACTCAATTGTTAAGGTTTCTGCTCAATTTTTGTAGTTGTTGTTATTGCCGCACAATTAACATTTGGGGACGGCGTAATGAGCAATGCTATCTACGACTCCCCCGGAGCAAAGATCACAACTTCAAAGACAAAGGCAGCCAGTCACAGCGTGCGACCCACGTCCAAGTAAACGAATCCAAGCAAAACAAACCAAACGAAAACAAACCATTTTTGGAGAAGCCTAATGATACTTATGTAACGTTCCCCATTTCAAATGCCAATTTGTAATATTGAGGAAAACCCTTTGAAGTAAGTATTCCGAATATTAATGAAAGAATTTCATGTGGCTCATATATGTTGAACTAATTTCTTCTTGATCTCAAGTATTATTTGATGATTGAATCAGATTAATTAGAGTGTTAGTAGATCAACTAAATTGTTCACCTTACTTGTGGTAAGAACTGCAAGTGAATGAAACTGTGCACCTTTTGTGTAACTTTCAACAACAATGGGTTTTTTATTGCACCGGAAGCTGGATTTTACATTTATAAAAAAATAAAATAAAATCCTAATTTTCAGGGATTTTCTCTAAATTCTTCATTCAATTCCTTTGTCAGCAAATGAATATTTATTTATTAAATTATAAATTTTTTAATGAAATAAAAACCCTCTGACTTTATACAATTTTATCCAATAATTGAGTTACTATTAAACTTATTAAAGAAGTTTAATATTTCTTTATTATTTACCTAGTTCATAGTGATTGCTTCATATTTATGACTGGAAGCAGCTGATGATGCCGGTATTAACGGTTCATCCTTGGGTATTAACACAATAGCCTACTCCAGGCGCGTGCCTGTTCTACCTTCCAGAGCATTGATAAATACTTATAGGGTCCAGCATGTCCAGTTGCTTCACCAGGACACAGTCCTCAAATAAGTTAACCCTCATGAAAGTGTCAGAAATTTGCTGAGAAAGGGGATGTGCCAATGCATTCGAATGCGTTAGGTAAGGGGTACAATGGGATGGTCCCGATTCCCTGATTCCCTGTCAAGGTAATTTATTAATTCGGCAATAAAAACGCACAAACGTACGTTCCTATAGCACATGTATGGGGTGTGTGTTGTGTTTGTGGTCGAACAGTCGCTTGTGGGCCTTACAACTCAATTAAACTTGGACTCACAATCTGCAAGCGGAATCTGCTGCATTTGGCTAGCTGCCTTTTCGCTAAAGTACTTCTATGAGCAGTTGAGTGATAAAAGTCAATCGTCCAGAAAGTGTCTGTGGTACATGAAATTCGAACTGCACCTGATACCGTATTAAAATTACAGTAAATATCGATTTGGGTTAATGTAAGGGTTCTGACATACATAAACACACATACTTAAGATTGGCACCGCGCTTTACATTATTTGGAATCCAATTTTAAACAAAAATGCTTTTGTTAAGTAGAGAAGAAAATAATAATAAATATAAAATAAAATTCAAAAAATCCAAATAAATTAAGATTTAAAAAATTTAAAAATAATGCCTAAAAAGCAACAGTCGGACGTAACCAACCGTAGAGGACAACAGTGGAGAGCTTGTACTACTTGTACGACACTTATTCATACAAATATGCGCGTAAATACTCACACTAACAAATATTCATACATGCATACCCGCAATCACAAATCACACATACACACTGACGTGAATTTAACTGCATTCAATTTCATATATTCTAATCTAAAGTCTAAACATAATATAGATTCTTTATCCCAAAATTGTCAAAATTAATTAGATAAAAATGTAAAAAAGGATACTAGAATTGTTTCTGATATTCCAACTGCAATAGATGTTCCCAATATCGACATCGATGCCCGAGTATTTATTGCAATACTCTCACTGGGTAGCCGAAAGTGGGTTGTCCTGGGTCGTGGGTCGCATTCGCTCGGCTACGGCCTGTCAAACTGAAAAACGCCATAAATTTTGCGACCGGCTGTCACCGAACGTGTGCCCTGCTGCAACAACAGCTACAATAGTGGAAGGGAAAAGAAAACTAAAGACTGGGGGTTGGGGTTCAGTTCAGTCACAATTCGCACATGCACAAACTGCACATGCCACATATGTCAGGGTATATGCGAGAGCTATTTGGCGTAGATATCAATTTCTTCCGCTAAGGGTGAGCAGGGAGTGCAGGGTGGGCTGAGTCGGGGGTGGCCCAAGTTGGCTGCTAAGCGGATAAGCAAGTCGTGCCTTTTGGCTAGTTAACTAAACTGTTTTTCTTCTCTGAGCCGCTATGCAAATATGAAGAACTCGACAAAGACACTTGCGCTAGCCGCAGAATAAACCTTCGCGAGTAAACACAAACAAAAGGAACACGCGACGCAACAAAGCAATGGAAATGGATTTGGGTTGTGTTCGGGAACGGGCTATGGGAACGGGTAGAGCACGCGCAATATTATCCTTTCTACATATAGAAAGGATATATGTACGCAACCAGTGTAAGACTAAGCCTTATATCAAGCGCTTCTGCTATGGCGAATACCTTAACCATTCCAAGAACGTCGGACTGCAGCTAGGATGCAACGATCGTAGAAATTTTAAAGGAATTTGCTGCTGTTGCTGGTCGTGTTGTTGCTTCCTGGCGACAATAAACAGAACGGGCCAGGAAAAGCCTTTGTTTGTATCGTTTTTAGTAAACAGTTTACAGTTCTGTTTATGTCTTTATGATTATTGCAATTAGAGAGGAAAGCAGCCGCCGAGAATGAGGTGTCTCGCTCTCTCGCTGTTTGTGTCTCTTTTGCACTGCACCTAATTACAGAGCCGTGGGACGTCCTGCGCACGTCTCAAGGCAGCTCAAGGACATGCAAAGTAGGGGAAGTTCGGATAACTTGAGCGAAACTCGCGATGATAATAGGCGCGATGGCTGTGTAATAAGCAACTGCACAGCAGGTACGCATGCATCGGCACTAATAGTACGCCGGATAACTTGTACGCCGGATAAACTGCACACACACAGGCCTACCCCTGCAGCAGAAAAAGCAATAAATCTGGACAAGGTCGCTGGGAGGGGTAGCTGAGAGCTGAGAGCCCAGCATGTGTCGCAAAAGTGTCATGGGCAGGGATATTTATGCGCTATGACGATGAGCGTGTGCCGCAGCTCTCAGTTCGCACATCCGCAGTTTGCGCCTATATATTAGACAGGATCGCCGCAGCCAGGCAGCATTCGCAAACACAACAGCATCGCGTTCACATCGCTGAAAGCCAGGACACGGAACGAAGCAACATGGCAGCTACGAACACCCAGACGCACTACTATACCGACAGCATGTACAACATGTACCATCATCCGCATCATCACCACGCCCTGCCGCCCACATACTACGACAACAGCAGCGGCAGTAGTAGCTACATTCAGAGCAATCCCCCAGCCAGTTGGCAGGCCAGCAGCTATCAGCCAACAGGGTACGTACAGTATAGCCAGGAGAGCTACAGCACGGACAGCTGCTACTACGCCAACTACGCGGAGCAGCAGCAGCAGCTGATGCCACAGCCACCTACCGCACCACTTCCACAGCCCCCGCAATACCAGCCCAGGGGCAGCAGCAGTTCAGTTGCCTGCTCACCTGTTTCAGCTGTCTCAACGGTCTCAACTGCTCCCGCACCAACCACTGCTCCTCAGAAGACGCGCAAGCGTAAAGCGGAAGAGCCAGCTATAGATGTTATTGCCGCCGTGGAGGAACGACCCAGCACTCTCCGTGCGCTGCTCACGAATCCCGTCAAGAAGCTGAAGTATACCCCAGACTATTTCTACACCACAATTGAGACCGTGAAAAAGGACTCCGCCAAGAGCAACTCCAACTCCGTTGAGCTCTCACCTTGCTACGAGCAGGAGTATACTGCTGTGCCCACGCCTTCCACACAGCAGACTCACATGTCGCCGCAGCGCAGCAGCAGTGAGGATGTGGACTATCTGGACACGTATACGCCGCGCAAAAAGCAAGCCACGCCCACCGCCTGTCTAACCACACCACCCCAATCACCGGCAGAGAAGCCAGCAGCAGAGATCAATCATCGAATTGTGACAGCGACCAGAGTGAATCAGGAATTCAATTGGTCGCACATCGAAGAGACATTGACTAGTGGTAAGCATCCCTCTTCCCGCTCTTGGCTCTTCTATTGCTCTCTTTCATGTACGCTCTCTCTCTATACCTCTCTTGCGCTAATTAAAATTACTAATAATTATTTCTCTTTGTCTCTTCAGATTGCAAAGACTCCAAACGCACCCGCCAGACCTATTCCCGATACCAGACGCTGGAGCTGGAGAAGGAGTTCCACTTCAACCGCTACATCACACGCCGCCGTCGCGTGGATATCGCCCATGCTCTGAATTTAAGCGAACGCCAGATCAAGATCTGGTTTCAGAACCGACGCATGAAATCGAAAAAAGATCGCACACTCGACGCTTCGCCCGAGCACTGCAGCAGCTCCAGCTACGCTGAGGCCACAGCCACAGCCATCAGCAACGCCAGCCTGCCACAGCCAGCTTATCCAGCGTATCCCGCTTATTTGGCCACCTCACAGCAGAGCTATGATTACCCGCAGCAGTCGCCGCCTCTACCACTGCCGCATCACTTCGCTCAGCCCTATGAGGCACAGTACACACCGCAATATCATCAACAGACACAGCAGCAACAGTGCAGTTACCAGCAGCAGCAGCAGCAGGACCTGAGCACCCCCAACCAGGCGCTGTATCATCTGCCGTTGCCCTAAACGCACACTCACGAGCGAAACACGCACACACACACACACACGCACGCACACACATTTGGAACATCTCGACTATTTGCCGGTGACAGGCAAATACCGAACGAGATGTACGCACTCGCAGTCGCAGTCGACGCCCGCGCACTCCCTATGGTGCTTAGGACACAAGCACAGGACGAGTGCGCAGAGCTGTACGCTCGACTCCCAGCTAGGCGAAATCATGCATTTAACCCAGTAGCTGGCCATGGGTTAATTTTGACCTGTGCCTGGAGCGCTCGATTATCACACGAGCCTCACTGAGCGCATTGTGGCCGGGCAAACGTTAGTACAAAATAATATTTAAAAGACTGAAACTTAATTTTACTTTCAATTAGACATATCTGTAAATAAAAATATTTATATTTATTAAAAAATACCTTGAAAGAGCTAGGCAAATACCAAAGATGAATCAAAACCATGTTTTAATAAATCGTAAAATATCAATAACAATAATAATAAGGAGACACAAGCTTTGGGAAAGCTATAATCGTGACAGACTGTACTAACTAATTCTGGAATTTCGCAAGCTTTTTAGACACTGTACTTAAACAGAAAAGAAAAGAATAATAGGAAGGAAATTGTGCATTTAACATATGTGTGTAACAGGTACAAGAAAGCATTGAAGACCTCATAACGTATATACCTACATATGTACATACGAACACATATTCTTGATCAAGACGCTGAGCTGTTTCAATATGGCTCTGTCTGTCCGTCCGTTTGTTTGCACGTGCATGCACTCAGTGTGTATGCAAGAGACTTTATGATTCCGAGTATGTATGTGTGTGTGAATATGTAATGGTTAGTGTGTATACGAGTATATTTGTATGTATTTGTATATGCTGCTGCACGAGGAAAATCAAAGTACAGGGTGTCCTACTGTTGGCTGCTGCCGACTATAGCTTTCCGAACGTTTAATAGCTAAGCTATTGAAAGGCGAAATTTAAGTAAATTATAAAATACCTCATAATTTATATTTTATGAATTTTTTTCTATCAACAATTAGTTCATATTTTTGGAACCTTATAAACTTTTGTAGATAATATATTTATTATATTTTGAAAGTAAAGGTAATAATCAAAATAACACAAAAATTAGCATTAAGACATCAATATTGTATTTGTGCATGACCTTATAATTTTATTTATACTTTGATATGATCATATACATACATATATTTTAATTAGGGAATGGATAAAATTGATGTTAATATTTATATATAAGATATTTAAGTGAACTTTTAATAAACAAATGTAATGCACAACTGTTATTGTTTCACATATTTTCCTTTTTTTTTTCTTTGAAATATCGTTTATATTGTTGAATTTTTGGATCATTAGCAATAACCATCCACCCGAAAGATTACTGCTTAAGCCCGAAGACAAACGTTTTGATATCAACTCTAAATTCGAGCAGCTGCAATTGAGGCTCCTCTGGCTTTCCCCTTGTATAGTATTTGACTTTTATATAAAATGAACTATTTTTCGCAACGAAACAACGTCACATTTTGGTTGAGTTTTAGGTGTTTTCAGCACGGAATTACGTGCTACCCACCACCAAAAGAGTCAACCTTTCCGCCTGCTTCTCTCTTTGTCCGCTTTTCTGTTTGTCCATCTATTGAAGTGAGACATTGATTGGTCATTTTTCATTGCACTCCATGACAGTTATCGGTAAGGCAACCGTGAAACCATGAGCCCTGCACCATTTACCATTTCCTAGGCGGAATTTATACGACTCATTAGATCAAAGTGCACAGTGGACAGCAGCAGGGATAGCAGTGTATCTATAGGAACACCAGATAAATTTTTCAAAATATATATATTTTTTACTTTTTAATATATAGTTTTTAGAAACCTCCTTTATCAGTTTTTATCCCTTTTTCAAAATTTCGCAATTATGCTTGAATGAGCATTTTCTGATAGCTGGAATTCTGTTTAAAGTTATTTACTTTGAAATTGGTTAAGAGTGGTATTTTTAATTGTATGTTGCTTTTACAACTTCTTCGAGAGAAGTAAAAGGTTTACGCGTACGTTACGAAAGAGTTACGTTAACTCTTCAAGCAGTACAGTTCGGAGAAGAGATTCGTTTTTTATTTGTTTGTTTTTATTGAAAACCCAAAGGTCGACCTTAACTCATTCGCAATGCGAGGAACGGATTGGCAAGGGTAAGTAAGTAAGTGAAGGAAAGTGAGAAGTGCAGATTCATAGAAATGAACGTATTCATTGTGGGCGTTTGCGTCTAAGGATGCAGACGGATGTTAGCCGAACGAGTCAAGGTTGGAAAGTCAATCCTTTAGCGTAATCCTCGTAAAATAGTCAAAATAAAGCCCGCCTTTTTCAAAACAATTGCACAGAACTGGCAAGGATTCGCAAAAACACGAATAGGCGTTCTATTGTGTCCACTTAGCCAGACATCGTACCTGCCCCTACTTGCGAATATCGGCCATAAAGTTATCCTTTCGCAAACACGAGCTACATAGACTAAACAGTCGACCGTCTACCGGGCGAAGGAGTTACAAAGTCATAAAAACAAAACACCCTTTGTCTCCCATTGTCGGTTTGCGAATTATCCTCTGTCTCTGCTCCTTACGGTTCCTTAATTCTTATATTTACTTGCAATCCGCCTACCGAAACTGATTTACAAACTTATTTCACAAGGATTCAGTTCTGCTTAACTGTTAACTGCAAGGGATTAAATTACATTATCCTTATGCTTAAGATAAACACAAGCATCAGAATCCTCAGAGACCGGTTCTTAGATTTAAGTACAGCAGCACATACATATGTATATGCTTGGCTTAGGTATCTTGGCTTGGATATCCAAAATACAACTGATTCTGAGTGATTCGACAAATAAGTATTGAACAGGCAAAACTATCATTCACACATTCATTAAATTCTCTTATTCATTTAGTATTCTTATTACTATTGTATTTTTTGGTAATTTGTAATAATTTGGGATCAAAATAATATACGATTAAAACATATATATAACTCTAATAAATCTACTCTAAGATTTCGGTTGTTATTATCAAAGTCGACAACTGGACGACTTCAAGATTATGACTGAAAGTTAACAAAACTATTTAATGCCCAAGCCCAGTTCCCACAGTTCATGCGAAAAAGTGTAGTAAGAGCAACAGGTTTCCAGAACCCCATAAGGCACATGCAAAAGGTGATTATCCGAACAGAACCGATAATAGTAGTATCAAGCGTGTGCTCAGTGAGGTCACATCAAGGCGATTGCGGCCGGGGCCCTTTGTTGTGATTAGCTGTTTCGGTGGATATATTTATGGCGCTCTAAAAGCAATTAATTGTGACCCAAATCAACAAAATTTTCGAATGGTTGGCAACACTAACACCGAACCTGGTCAAATGGTCCGGCAAATGTGATGATAGTCACAAGGCAAAGAGCAGCAAAGCGAAGAACAGGAGAAAGAAGAGGGTAAAGCGGGGGCAGGTGGCGCTGACTACATATGAGTTATGAGCTCAACAAACAAATGTCGCGTTTAAATGCTCCATTGGCATGCATAAATTGTTGGTTTTTTTTTTCAGATTACAAGCTGTTCCATAGAATCCCAGAGACTCAGATGAAATCAGCGCCAAAAGGCGGCTAGATCAGTGCGCCAAAGCCGCCAACAAGCGATACATATGAATAGATCGCGCTCCCCCAACTAGCCAAACCAAAAACCAAACATTAATATGTTAATGCGCAGATCACACGACGGAGACTACGGCGGAGTCAGTGGCGGGACAGACGGCAGACGGTGGCAGACAACGACAACAGCCACCGTCCGTGGCCAAATTTATGGGTTCAGCAAATGCTTTATGGTGTGTCGCTTTGACTAATTTACCTGGAGAGGAGCGGGAGTCACAGGGGCAGCACATAAATTTATTGTTAATTTATGATTAAGCTGATTGTGTTAAAAAAAAGGTTATTTCTTTGCCTTGTTGCTCTATTCCGCTTCTTCATCCTTGCAATAATACTCAGCCTTATCAGCTTTTTGGGTTTCTGTGTTTGAGCAAAAATAAAATCATAATAAATAATATACTAGAACACGGGGCCGTGACGTAGCGGCAAGATTATATAAAAAATGTGTATACATAAAACTCATTGAAAAAAACTAAAAATACTTTTATTATTAGGTATTTGTTTATTTCTTGAATTAAGTAATGCTTTTTTAAACAATGCAAATTTATTGCAATAAAAATAAACATTTGAAGCATACACACGATTTTTTCTTTAGAAAAAAGGAAATGTTTAAACTTATATTATTGTATGTTTATGTATTTACTATGTTTCCCACTACCACGAAACACTTGCACCTACTTATTTAGTTAATTCATTCATTTATGTTTAATATAAATAATCTTCCCAATGATATTTTTTGAAATTGAACTCACACCGCCGTAATACAGTCGAACTACCCTATAATGAATCTTGACGGGACCAGAAAATCACTTCATTATATAGAAACTTCATTATACAGAAATTATAGTTTTTGAAATGAAATTGGAACGAAAAAATTGTGTTTTTGAAATTCATTGTATAGAAGTTTACTATAGAGAAGTTCGACTGTATACATATATACATATATATATATATGTACTACAATTATTGCAAGTCTCCATAATTTTACATTTACTCTTTTGTTCCTCACCCGGTTCGGTATTTACTCCTCGAACCACATGCAATATGCGTTTCTTATTTTTTTAACTTTTTGACCCCGCGCTGTCGGTTATTAAAAGGCATAATTGAATTTCTTGCAAAACAGTTGTTTGTTTGTGAAAGATGTGGCTTGAACATGCAAAAATGGCAACTCGGGGCTTGCAGTGAGGGAGCAGAGTGTGAGTGTTTGTGTGGATCCGGCTGGCGTTCAAATTTTTGAAAGTATGAAAAAAGCAATTAAAAGTGAAATAATGAATTCTTTCTTTTGTATTTTGCCATGTTTCAGTCAGCCTGTCTGTCTGTCTGTCTGCCTGCTTGTTGTCGATTTGGAGTGTGCTCTGGTTGGCTGGCTGCTTTTTTGGGTGAAGGGATCGAGCTTTGGAATCGACCTCCGCTCAGCTCCAAGCTTTGGGCTGATTAGCATGAGGCGTAACAGTTTTTAATTGCAGCCACATTTGATGGCACATCGCAATATGCCAAAAACGAGCACTTATCTTACCCATCAGAAAGTTGGAAAACTTTTACCCCTCAAAATACTTTTTTCTGCGACTTCTCTCTCCTCTTTTTTCCACATCACCCTAAAAATTGTTTAATAACATTCATAAAAGTCGTTGCACAAATGTTTCCCATTTTGTCTGTCGCGTGGTGATTAGCAAAAACAAAACAAAAAGACAAAAATATTATAATTAGAGTAAAAAATTTCAGATGTCATTGTGGTTTGAGGTTTTAAAGAGTTTCAGTTGGGTACTGATTAATTATTAAGAAATGCATTTTAATATGTAATTCTACTATTAGGAAGATATTTTAAATTAAACAAATATACATATATTTATTACTTTATAATTAGAAATACAATTTTTATTCAATTAAATTTTACTTATACTAAATAAAACTGTATAATATAATCAATATAAAAAATATAATATTTATTATTTTGTATTTAATTAATAACGAAATCACACTCAAACATTAAAGCATACAGATATTTAAAATCGTATTTGACCTATTTCTAGATACCTATATTTCTTTCGTCAATTAGACAAATTTAGAGGGTTTTTTTTTGGGCATAGGTGTGTGTGTGTGTGTGTGTGTGTGAGCGTCGGGTCATTAATTTCGATCATGCCCAAATATGTGTCAGACTGTCTGTCTTCCAGGGTCTCGCTCAGTGCGGTCGTCTGTCTGCCACCCAGTCAGTCCGTCACCCGTCCATGTCAAAATTTCCATTTTAAATCAACCCGGTCTACATACTGAACGCACACTATATTCAAATTAGGTAAGGCGCCAATCCCAACCCCAAAACACTTCGTCCAAAATCCCTTTCCTTTGCCCCCTGAACACATGTGCCCGCTGTGCGTGTGTGTGTGTGTGTGTCTGTGCGTTCGTGTATGTGCGGCGGAATTTTCTAATTTATTTTTTAGCAAATGGTTCAAGGCCCTTCATGTTTCAAGTTCGAGTTTTTGCTTGCGCCCAACAAATTGTTAATGGATTTTCACGCGCTTCGACTTATTGATTTTCAAACTTACTCTCTCTGTTTATATTCCTTGCCTTTCTTGCCCCGACACACAATTGACATTTGAATTGTACAAATTTCGACATGAATGAGACGATGGGACGATTAATGGCCAAGGTCGACAGCTTGTTGTGCTTATTGTGAAAGACCCCAAAAACTCAGCTTCAGCAAGTTTTGCATTGAACTCTACATATTTAAATTTTACTCAATTTCGCCTTTAATATTTGCTTGAGAATTTTTTCCGCTGCAGCAGCGACATCTAGCAGTTAACACAAAGATACAGTTTGCTCGTTTCAACTGGAACTATTCTAATTAAATTTGGCTAGTTTTCCAATTGGATGCAATTGCAAAGGGAACTGTGCAATTTTATCTGGACACAAACCAAATAGTCATTCCCTCTTTCCTGCTGGAATGGCAAGGCAGTGGAACGTGCACTGCTTGCTTTTGTAAACGTAGTGTAGTGTGTGGAATGCATATTTGCACTGCTTGGAATAAGAATGAAATTGTCTACATATTTAAGGTGTGGAATTGTAGTTAAGTATAATAAAGAAATAAAAGCAAAATAATTAAATAAAAACTTTTCAGATTCACAATGAAAATTCAAAATTATATAGTTTTACTTTTTTAAAAAACCTTAAAATTTACTGAAGCAAAAAGATTGCCAGAAAAACTTTTCCTTAAATTTAATTAAAAGTAAAGCCTGCAAAACTGAAAATATAGAATAAATAAAAAGTACTCTTTATAATTTTAAATATAAAACTATTAATTTTTCTTTGCAATATCAGTATCAAATAATTAAAGGTTTTAGTTGGTTGTAAATATTAAATTAATTTTGAACAAAAAGATTTAAATATTATGGTGCCCTTTATGTAGTTTATTTGAATAATCGCTTTAATAAAATGAAATATAATATATTTAACTGATTTTTCCTATACGTCTTCTTTATAAAGAGAATAAGTTTAAGACCAGTTGACAATTTAACCTGTTCGATAGCGTGACTAAAGGATTTGCAGCTAAATGTCCTTTTAGAGTTGGCAGATTCGCATTTGTTTAATGTGGCCTTGATGAGGTGTACTAATTAAAGCGGCGCTGATTAGCAGCATCAGCGGGAGGAACCTCGAAAGACAACTGGAAACTATCGAAGGCACATGCGGGGTTATCCCATATACACAAGTGAATGCCGCATTGTTCACACGCATTATGTGGGCAAAAAGGATTTGGCGGCGCGCCGCAGGACGATAATGAACACAAATGAGAGGGCCAAATGACAAGAGGCAAGGAGTTTTTGCTGAAATCATTGCTCGAAAATGGCAAACGTTTGCCAAAAACCCCGTTAAACATATAGAACAATGCCAACTGCCGACGGACCTGTTGGTTTTCTTTTTCTACGTGCATCGGTTCAGTTGAGTGTAGTTTAGTTCCACTGTGCCACCAGAAGGACACGACCTTGGCGCAATGGTTCAAGAGCAAAATGCCAGTCAGACGGGCATTTATAGAATTTGGTTCTATGAGTATATCTATTGTTGCAATCTGATTGATTGCTGTCATGCGGATGGGAAAAAGACAAACCCTCGCTAGGGTTCTAGGGGTTGGATGTAGGAGCTAAAAAAAATTCAGAAACCAGCTGCCAAATGTCTTCCTTTAGCTGCATTCCAGTGACGCCATTTTAAATTTGGTATTTTCTATATTTTATCTTCATTTTCTGCTGCTGAATTTAAGGCTTTAAAGCAACCAGAAATACATACCTATTGTATGTATATGTATATATACATATGTATATTTGCTAGGTAGGTGGAGCCACTTTCCTTTTTGGCCCTGGCAAATTAATCAGCAGCGTAATAAGTACGCAGCTTGTGGCCAAGACATGCGCAACAGTCCTGCCACGTTTGCCGGCAGCTGACAACGTGGGCGGGGGGATATCCCCCATGTGGAAAGCTTTTCCAGCAGTGAAAGCTCTTCTATCTGTGTGCACTGAGATACTTGTGTATGGCAGTGTGTGTGTGCATGTGTGGAAGCAAATCAAAATGGCGTTTGCAGCCAGGCAGGATATTTGAATGCCGTTTAACTGTTTTTCTGCTGCCTGCAATGATGGAAGTCGCGTGTCGCTTAAGCTCAGCTGTTGTAGCAGCAACAACAACTGCACCTAATGACACCGCAACCAACATCAACTTCAACTTCAGCTTCAGCTCAAACCGAAACTTCCAACTTCCGCTAGCAGCGTTCGCTTCGACTCCAAGATGGCGGCTAAGTAGCTCATCGCCTGACAGCTGAGTCGCGTTTATCATAATCAAAAGTGGATGGACTTTACTTCCCCTTCTCAATCGCTCTTCTTCTCCCTCTCCCCATCGATCTCTCATCTCATGCTCTAGCCCGCTCTGTGTGTCAGCTCTGTCAGTGTCATTGGCATTGACACTGGGGCAAGCAGAGCTCATTGCAGCAGTTGCATTAACTACAGCAACAACCAGGACAACAAAAACAACAACAACAACAACAACTATGAAATACTTTGAAAATTAATTTAAATTGGCTTTTGATGTATATGCATCTTTCAATGCATCGCCAACTGCAGCAGCAGCAGTTACACTTGAAGAAATAACTGTATGTAAGCCAATTGCAAAAGAGGGTTTAGTAATGTGTTGTTGGAAAAGAAATAGGTTTGTGTGAGTTTTTATTTCTACTAAATCTTAAACCACAATCTACGAATATTAGTCTTAATATTATGTAGTAAATTTAAACTAATTAATGCCATTTATTTCTTTAATATTATTATTAGTTTATAGTAATAAATTTCATTAATACAGCAAATGAAATTTATACGCCTCGATGTTGTTACATTTATGTATTAGTATATCAAATTAATTTATATTAGTTTAGGAATTTGAATATAAAATGTTATATATATTATATCTTTATACCTTTAACAATGCTTTAGTTCAGTAAGTACTTTCTACTGACTATGATTTAAATAAGTTTTACTACTGGTAAAGTAAAAAAAACATTTATAAGAATCTCCTTTTACTCTTTTTGACTTTTATCATAAGACTATTTCGGTTTTAAATAAATAAAATTAGAATAAATTAAGTGCTTTTCCTTATTTCTTCCAATTCAAGTTGTACGTTTTCGATAGTTGTAAAACTCAAATATCCATTAGGAATATTTTTGGCGAGTGTAGAGAGTGAATGGTAGAATGTGTGGTGCTCCAGATTTGTCTCTCGGTTATCGTTCGTTCTAAGTAGCTGCAACATTGGCGTTGTGTGTTTGTCCTAAATGGCGCATATTTATCAAGTGCCACTAGCAGATCCCATATTGCTGTCCTCCTCCCTCTGCCCTCTGACAGTGCCTCATCTCATCTCAGTGGTTTAGCTAGTTCGAGGAGTGCGTGAAGAACTCAAATGGAAAGGTATTAACGAATTGTCGTGAGTTGCCAGGGGAACCGTCGATGTATATGGGGATGTCTAGTATGGGGATTGACCATTTTTCTTAGGTCGATGGCATTGCGTTTAATTGAAAACTGCTGCAGTTCCGTTGCAGACTGCAAGTGGCATGTTGCACGTTGCACAGTTGCTCAGTTGCACAGTTGCAAGTGCTATGTTCACATTTAATTTGAAAATTCCACAAGTTTTTTGTTGTCTGAAAACAAAACTACAAACGCTGCTGATTGTTTCATATTAAAAAGCGTGTGTGTAACAGCAGCAGCAATAACAACAACAACAAAAACAACAGCAACAGCAACAAAAATATTAACAACATGCTAGCAATGATGAAAAATCGCCTGCAACATGTTGGATGCTGCTGGGCAGAGGCTCCATGCCCATACCCCTACCCATACCCCTACCCATACCCATACCCATACTCATCTCCATCTCCCTAAACCAACTCCATCTACAGCTCTACAGAGGCTGCCCGCTGGCAGCTCCGACATCAACTCCAATTACAGAAGTACACGCAGGCGTCTCTCTTATGATTCCTAGTTGTTCTTCTCGTTTTTTACATTTTTAATATGGGTTCCCTCATGTCGTGCGGGCTGAACAAAAAAATAAATGAAAATAAAAAGTCATACAGAACAGTTGCATGTCGTTTAGAATGGAATTTGGTACCGTCTGCGTACTGTATAAACTAAATGCAATGACAAGTCTGACATGGAGCATAACTTAGGGATTTTTATACAGAAATGTGAAGCTCCTAATATAAAGAGGGTTTATGCTTAATATCTCTATGACTTCATCAGCAATTTCATTTAAATTTTGTAATTATTTTGAGCGACATATGTACTCTTACTTTGGGAAAACTAGTCCTGCTTTTTGAATTATCTATCGATGTCTGTCGTAAGTCAAATTTGAATAAATAATATTATATTCATTTATTAATTTATATTCATTTATTATTTTATTTAGATATTTTGATCGATTTATGTATATAAGTAATAGTTATGCTTAATATCTCTGTGACTTGATCTACAATTTCATTTAAATTTTGTAATTATTTTGATCGATACATGTACTTTTACTTTGCGAAAACTTTAGTCCTGCATTTTGATTTATCTATCGATGTTGTAGGTCAAATTTGAATTAATTTATGTTCATTTATTTATTTGTATTCTTTTATTATTTTATTTATTTATTTTGATCGATTTATATAAGTATTATTTAATAGACATTGCTGCATACTAGTTTGACTGCTTTATCTATATAGTATTACTTACATTACAATTGTTCCACTATTCTTTTACAAATTACAAGCAAGCAATAGTGCTAATATTATATAATTATTGTTGATTAATTGCACAATTTTTTGTTTTTCTCAAAAATTAGAAAACAAATTTATAGCATATTATACAAGGAAATCTAAATTTAGCAATAATAAGACTTATGGCTTATCGTTAGCGTTTGATTCCAACCTGCAGAATAATTTATCTATTTTGATTTCAAATCAAAAGAAACCAAAATTAATAAATAAACAATATGTTCGTTTGTATAGTTCTTGTTTGGCTCGTTTTCAAAATTTGGTAGCTGAATCCGAAATTGATTTTTAATTAAGGCATTTAGCCAAAGCAACTGGGACCCAACCCAAAAACCCGTAACGCTTAACCGTAACCTGAAACCCAACCGCATGAATCATAAGCACTCGGAGACATCGCCAGACAATGTGCTCAATAAATTTAAATTCAGTTTCAGATTCCGATGCCAATTCAAACTTTTGGAGTGCAAACGAGCTCATTTTAAAGAGATGCAAAGCAAACCGAACGAAAACAGAAAAGGTCGAAGAAAAACAACGATTTGTCGCCTTTGCCTTTTTTTATTTTGGTGACTTTCTGTTTACAGTGCGAGCTGTAAAATTTCGAACGCAGCCAATAAAAATGGAAATGATGGCGCACACACACACACGTAAACAGGCAAGAACGAAACGTTTATAAAATAATAATGCGAAATAATAATGTGACGGTGATTTAGCGGAACAGCGCCACGATTGAATACAAATAAAGTGCCTGAAAGCAGAGCGGGGGCAGGAGTGGCAAGGAGTTGAAGCTGGTAGGGAATAGCACTGAGCATCGGGGACTGAGCACACGAGTTTGGGGGAAGTTTTTCGCAGTAGCAGGACGTACTAATCTAGGATGATTTCAGCCTAATCTGGAGCAGAGCAAAAAACCAATGCTGTATGCCAGGGAGGACAACGGCAACGACAACAACAACAGTCAGTTGCTGTCGCTGTTGCTGACGTTGACGTTGACGTTGAGTGGCAGGCAATCATCTGCCTCGTCCAGCGTCCAACTACCTGTTTCTCTGCTATTTCTTTGCCTTGGATTTGCCTCAGCTGAGTCCGCAGTGTGGAGCTGCCGCCATAGGCCGGTTGGTCCAGGCCATGCGGCACCCCCTGAAGCATAAATCAAAGCAGCGGGCGTGGCCTGCATGTGGAGCGAGCGAGTGCGACTGCTTTTCGAACATGCGCACACTGCTTGCGTCTCGCTTGCCCGCACGCCAAGCAGTCCGAATGATTTACAGTCTTCGAAAAGCTCTCTCGCAACAGAGCGACAGAGGCAGAGGCAGTGGTAGCAGCGCAAGGCTCTCAGCTCGGGGCTTTGTCAAACGTGAATCGAACGTGGCGCACTCAAGTACGCCAGCTGCGCGCTCGGTAACCGGTTAACTGTAAAACTAACTGTTACTCCTCTTTGTCCAACTGGAAAACAGCCGTCATACGCGAGGTCCAACTGGGCGGCTTGGCTCCACTGAGCTTTCAGGCGACGGCAAAACTTAGTAACAAGGAATAAGCTAATTCTCGAATGAAATATTTATAACTACTCAGTGCAACTAAAGTATAACGGAACTAAAACTTAGGCCGATGGATATATGAATGCAAAAAACGGATGAATTCAGTGAATTTCCTTTTAAAATGCGACAAGATTCGTAAATGCCAATGCAATTGGAAAATGTCACAACAATTGGATAAACTAATTGCCTTAAGTTTTGACCAGTGCCCTGCAGTGTCTAAAAATTCAATCATTCTTGTGTGCAGTTCAAACAATATACATAATCTGTGAGGTGCTTAATACATTAATTTACCTCCGCAAAAATACTGAACAATAGGATTTTAGATATAAACAGATACTGGTAAGTTTGTACATGACACAACATTATATAAGAAATAGTTAGTTCTGGTATAGCTGGTTTTAAACTAAAATTCAGAGAAATTTTATAGGGCAGGGCTAAACGAAATCTGTTTTTTTTTTTATAAAAAGTAAAAATACAAAATCAATTTAGTCAGTTTTTTTTTTTATTGTAAAGTCGTAAATGATTGAAATGAAAGACCAATAAGCGCAATGAAAATACCATACTTTAGGAGGTATTTAATAATTAAACAAATTTAAGAAGCTAAAACTGACAGAAAAATTTAAAATTGTATAGAAAAATAATTATTTTCTATAAAAACTATTAAAAATATGTAGAAACTTTCTTACTATGTATATAAACAAATTCAAAATAGCCCAAACCAAACTTTTCCAACAGTCTTAAAACTTTGCTTTAGTTCGTCTGCTGAACATGTAAAATTCACCTTAAACTTTCACGCTGTTATCAAACTCTTTCGGCAATACACGCAAACAGACAAGCGCGCAAGTTGGTACCCGTTTTCGAAGTTCACATATTTATAATTTCCAATGATCCCAGTGAGAGAGACACACGTACAGTGTACGTGTGATCAATAAGAACGTTTCGAACAAGAGTGAATTCGAGTGCGAAGAGCGGTGTTCGAATGTGCTCTCTTTCGAAGACAGCACACACACACATTAGCTCTGCCTCACACGCATTTGCGGCTACGAAATTTCAGCGTCCGCAAAGGTAACAACAGCGGTGGAGCAAGCAGTGCGCGCGAGCGGGATAGCAGTCGACCGCATTAAATGCTGCGTAACTGCTCTAACTCGCGTGGTCTGTTCGAATTGTCGGTTGTTGTTGTTTTTCGGTTTCGTTTTTTTTTTTTAACGTGCGAGTGCATGTTTGTTACTGCCATAGCAGAGAACGGACTGAATGTGTGTGAGCGTGTGTGTGTGTGTGTCTACTTGTACTCGCACTCGCAGCTACAATTGGCGGCGCTGGCGCTGCGCGTAGCATGAGTTTTTTATTGATGCTCAGATATTTGAATTATGCCCGAGCAGTCAAAGTGAGACATTGGCGCTTCGAGCACGTATTCGCGGATACATTCATTCGATTCATTCGTTTCAAACCGAAACACCAACAACAACAACTGCAATCGAAACGGAAACTTTTGGCCCTAGCTAAAAGCAATCCATCAATCCGTCATAGGCAGACGCGCTCGCTGCGCTGCGCTTCGAGTATCGTGCGGCAAGCTACGAAGTACAACAACAATAATACAAAATAAAAAATTAAAAACAAAAACGAAAAACAAAAAGCCACATTACCGCGCATCCGTTGGATACCCAGATACATTGTGCACGACTCGCAGTGCCCCTGACTTCAGAACGATATCAACGAAAGATGGATGGCCAGCCAAAGTGTTTGCAGTGCCAGTGTTTTCATCGATGACGTTTCAAATGCACATACTCCATCTGATGGATACCACATACACAAGTACGGTGTGAATAACTCAACTCAACGCGTTGCAACGTTTCGCCAGTTTCAAACGTTGTTATTATTATTATTAGAACTGTGACAAATCGCCTAATTACGCTTTTAAATTCGCCCAAAAGTCAGGTCAAATCCTGTGAATACCCCGGTAAAACCTTCAACTCTTCAACCTGCGAAACGGATTACCTTTTGCAAATCTTCTTCATTCACGAAATGGCCCTGGCAATTAGCTAAAGACCACCCTCTAAAACTGTTCTCGCATTATTCGGAAGGCCATCAAATAAATTTGCAATCGGATTGTGAACTTGGTGAAGTGACTGCACTTGTTATACGTTGAAAACAAATTACCGTCGGCTATTTTTTTAAGTGCATACTAGCCATTATTCAACAGAAAGCAGAGGTAAAATTGATGAATATGTATAAATAAATAATGCTTGATTATAAATTTATGTAATAAAGTTAAGCAATGCACAGAATCTTGGCAACATTATTTGTTGCAATTAATTAAATTGCAATTAGTTATAAAGGCTTAAACAAATTGAAAAGATAAGCGTATTCAAAAGTTGTGACTACTAATAATTAGTGTCAACTATATCTTATAGTTTCCTAAACCTTAGGCGAAGAGCGTAACTTAAAAAAACTTTCTAATTGGAAAAGGATTTTTGAAAGAAGGTCAAAGATTTCAGTTCCTCAGTTACAATGAAAATGAAATAGTTTGATTATAGATATGTTTTGTTTTATTAGTTTATATGCAAGAACTATTTGTCAGTCTGCCTTACGCGCTCCCTCTTTTCCTACACATATTTTTATGTATATTCCAAAAAGAAATTCAAAGTGAATTGTTAATTAAATATGTATTAGAAAAGAGTAAATTTTGGCTTACACAAATTTCTACATTTCTTCATTAGTTAATAAGTAATATTAACTAATTTAAAGACAATTTTAAGTTTTTCTTTGAACGTCTGGATGAATGTAGGGTTCCTAACAGTAAACATAATTTATCAAATTAAACTCGCGTAAAGTAAGATATAACAGTTTTCATGTACGGCATCGCCCCTAAATTATCAAATACTTAAATCGAAATTGAAATATGAAATTGATACAGTTCGAAACCTTCAATTAATTTTGCGCTAATCGCAACGAATTTCTTGGGGTTCTTCAGAGTCTTTGTTCCATTTTCTGGGCTCTATAGTTTCTCTTGTGTTTTTATTCTGTTTTGTTTTTGTTTCTGTTTCTGTTTTCGGGTTGCGTGCGCGATATCAACGCAAAGAATTTTCACTTCATTAAAACGAATGCAGCCGTTTTTGAAATAATTAAGAGCCACAAAGGCGAAATGTCACAGCAAAATGAAAAATGCCTAACAAGCAGCCAAAGTAATCTACCTACCATACATAATATATTTGTATTCCTATATACTCTGTGTATGTATTATGTAAATAGTTTGCGGTACATAGAAATTGCGTGGCTTGGCCTACTGATACGCCGCGATGCGATACCAAGTCTTACACATGGCCATGGCCATAGGGAGGAAGTCATGCTGACCGCTGCTCTGTGGGCGCCAAAAGAAACTGAAATTTTTATTAAAATGTGGACTGCGCCCAGAAGACTGCAAAGAGGAAGAAAAACTACTGTTTGGACTCAGTGATATGGAACTGGCAGCGAAACAGAAACAGAGCGCTGACTTCTTAGAGCAGTGCGTTCATTGAGAGGCTCCCAGGGTGCGCCTAGGCCAATTTCGCTGCATGTGCACACATGTCGGGGCAGAGCGGGTATATGCGACCACTTGATGTAGGTCACTTTCATTTGCATAGTCTGCTCTCAATCCCTTTGCCTCAATCTCTCGCACTCTGTGTCACTCCTCGGGTGGTCAAGGCACATCAAAGGCAAGTCGATTGACTATTGCATAATGTGTGCATACAAAGACGACAGCCTGGCGAGTTAATTGCTCTCAAACAAAGTAAAATATATGCACACACATACCTACATATATGTATCTGTATATGTATGTAGGTAGTTTGCAGTTCTCCTTCAGATTTGCTGCACTTTTTTGCTGTATTGTTTGGGCTTGTCAGCATTTTTATTTATTTGCCATCATCATTCGCATTTTGGACTGCGCCTCAAGCGCACATTCATCATGGTATATCAGCAGGAGCTAGCTCCTCGCTCCCCTCCCCATCACCATGCGCCTTGTGCCACTAGAATGTCATGATGATATTTCAGCTTTACTTATTTATATTTATAAATCAAAATACTACATAGAACCCCCTCTCAAAAAATGTATGTAACACGCAAACTTTGCTGCGCGACAACAGCCCTAACAACAACAACAACAACTACAAAGAGTTTGCTGTTGTTGTTGTGGAGTCGTTGATCTATTGGAGCGACGGCAGCCATTTGCTCAACTTGTATTTGAACGTGTAGGTACAATAAGTGCCGGGACACATTTATTCTCAACTTTGCTCGCCTCCGTCTCCAGAAACTCAAGTTTTCATCCTTGCATTTTGTACGCGATGATTTCTGATTTATTTTTGCATTTCCTTTGAAATTGTTGATATTTGTTTTCACATGTGCTATAAATCAGCGGAGAATCAGGATTATGCATGTTAAATGTATAAAAAAATATGCTTGAATTAAGCGGAATAACGTTTAGATATTTGAAGTATTTTTATTGCACACAAGTGCAGCTTATAATTTTCTAATAAGCTACTTATATTAAATACATAGGTTAATTTCGTATAGGTTTCCCTAGAAGATCTAGCTAAAAACACTTTAAGAACTTTGTAACAAAACGCAATCCATATACCATACCATATATCAAGTAAAAGCGTTCAATATTTTTCTTATTTTCTTTTAATAAGTTAGGAATTTGTTATAAAAACAATTTTATGATTCAAAAGAAAGGCCTTTAAGTACCTAATTTCGTGAATTTTGAGCTGACAATTGCAATTACACTTGAAATTATTTAAAAGTGAACAACTTTATGGAAAATAATCGTAATTTCTATCTTTCAATGTCGTTTTTCACTTCACATGAGCCAATTATCTCTCACAGTAGCTGGGCAGAGCGTGTTGTCCTTGACCCTGCGAAGTGTGATTACTCTTTTAAAGGAGATAATGGCTGTTGCGTAACAGATCATAAATTATGTGTAGAAGAGCAAACCGCAACAAGTCGAACTACAAGTATTTTCGAGTACGTGCCAAAAGGTCAACAATGGCCTCTTGCAGTGAGCGAGGATCATCGTAATGGGAAATTGGGATCATGGATGACAAATGGTGGCAAGAGTCGAAAAACAAAAACCAAATCAAAAACTCATAAAAATTATGAGAGCTACAGACCGCAAAAAAAAGAAAGACGAGGGTTGAGGCGAGAAACTGTAACAATAACAATGAGAAATCCCTGTGACAGAGAGAGATAGAGAGAGCAAACAAACCAAATAATAATATTTATGACTACTTTTATGAGGTGCTTACAAATTTTTATGAGTTTTTAATGGGCAACTTGCATGCGTATGTGTTTGTCGTTTCATTGTTACTGCAGCCATTGCCAGAAGAGGGCAACTTAGTGTGTGTGACTGCGCGTGCGCAAATACCTTTTTCTTTTTTAGAATTGTGCAGTCCCTCGACTCGAGAGGGGCTTGAGGCGGTTTTTAGAAGCGGCATGTTTACATATACACGAGCTACGCCCATGTTGACAACAAATATTAAAAATTATGATTTATGGCCTGGCCCTGGTGCCCAGGCACACCAAACACCACACACAACAACAACAACAACAACCACAGTGAAATCTGTAATGGTGACGACGAACGACAACGGGCGACATTTGTAAAAGAAATAACTGCCTAGGGTTTTCTTCAGCTCATAATTAAGATATGGCCGCGAGATGATGATGTACTGCTTAGAAATGGATGACTGTTTCAGGTTTCTGGCTAATAAGAAGTGAGCAGTTGAGCAGCTGAGAAGAAATAGCCTGAGATTTCTGTTCTTGATGAGAGCGATAGGATAAGAGCATGACTAGTTTTTATCACAATTAACATAATTAAGATATATGGAATAAGTAGTATACAAATGGAAAGAAAAGTTTCCTTTATGAACAGTTTTATCACTGACAATGTGATTGATCAAAATAAAGGCAGCATTTCATATTACACTCTCTTCACAAAGCATCTATGTACCACTGACTGCATGTGGATAGCAATTCAGTTAGTTATATAATGTATATATATATTTATGAATCTTAGATACATCTTTTCAAGACCTAAAATTATAGCTTTAAATATACTTTCATTATAATTTGAGTAATTTCCTTTATACAGTACTGGTAACCGCTTACTGGGGTTTACCGTTTCAACCCAACTCAACCTAGTGTCTTTTTCGCCTGTCTCTGACTCTGGCATAAAAACTGTTCGATTATGCAAAAGTTAATCATCTTAATTAGAATGCGCTCAACCCGTCGTACAGTAAACTACAGCACTAGAACGGCTGCCATAGAAGTTGTTATGAAAAGTCACAAAAAAAAAGTATTAATAAGAAGAAACCCTTTTCAGCTGTCGCATTGGGCTCAATTGATTTATAGTGGCATGCAAGAAGCTGGCGAGGGGCATCCAAACAGAGAGAGCGGAGGGGTATCTCTAGAGCTGTGCGCATGTGTAACTCAATTGCTGTTTTATTTACCTGTGCCAGGCCAAGGGAAATTCGTTCTGCGGTTTAAATACTAAACAAAAAAAAAGGAGAAATTTCACTGCTCTGCGCAAAAGGCATATTAAAACTGTTTACACAAAAGACGCCCGAGGCACAGAGAATGAAACAAAATAACGAAATAAAAGTAAAATAAAGTAAAATATAAAAATGAAGTAAGAGAAAATGCCCTCAACCGACACGCAGACGCCGCAGACAAAGGAAAGTCGCTCAGTTTTTAGCCCCGGTCTTGTTCGCTCCCTCGTCTCTCAAAAATGTCGCTGGCTCGAAAGAATTGCCGTAATTTATGGCTTTCTTATGAGGCGACAATCAGCCTATATGCTCTCGCTTTCTCAATCTCTCTCTCCCTTCTATAAAGAGCCGTAAAGAGAACCCGCAAATTTGGTTTGCGTTTTCATTATTCATGGATTTAATTAACACCAATTGAACCGCTTGTCGCTGGCGTCTTTGAAAAACAATTTTCAAAACGCGCCTTATTTATGAGCTCTATTTATTTTTAAATTTTTAATTTGCCGTTAAGTGATCGGAAATAACAAAAACAATAGACAATCGCCAGTGGAACAAATATGCTACACATTAATTGCAGTTTAAATATATGATGTCTACATCGTATTGTTCAATATAAACCAATCACATTTAGGAAGTTCAGTAATATTCTCTCTGATTATCAAAATAACCGGTCGCTGTTATTTTAAGTTCTTGGGCTTTACTACCAATTTAAGTTTGATCTTCTGCCACTATTATTTGCACAAGGCATTTACCAATATCCATAGAGTCATAAGGTCAATGTTAGGCCAATGTTTGAGCTCCGTAATTTTCGATAATCAAATTGTTTTGTATGTCTACGAGCGGAGTCTGTTAATTTCTTGTTCGTTTAGTATTATGTTGTCCCACAGGCATATTGCAGTATCGAAAAGGTTTAGTTGAACTACCGTTACCATAGCTGTAAACAGTATAATTGCGCCAATATACCCAGGGCCGAATTGTGAACTTTACAACATTTTCTGGAACGTAGCTCATCAAATAAATCTCTGTCGACGAGCCAACGCTTGCTCTTGGTTTTCTCGTTCCTTTCCTGTTCTTTTTCTTAAATTTTTTGGCCAGTTTTATTTTGTTTTTTGTTAACTGAGTAGCCAGGGCCAGAGCTCGTACGCCGATTTAATTTAAAGCTTCAACTCCTTTCATTTGGCCAACATGCTAAAGGGTTAAATTGCCCACTGAATCAAAATTATTGGTTTCATACGAAAAGCAGCCCAAGCAATTGCAAGAAGAACCGCAATGAGGAGCCAAAATATCAGCACTGCACCTTCCTCAAAGGGGGGAAGAACAGAACTGTTGCAGAGTTCATTGCATTGTTTTTGGACAATGTTTTGCTTTAATTTTATTTTCGTTGAGTCCTCTTCCCTGCCAGTGTCTTGGCCAGTGCTCTTCAGCCATTGCGTTTTACACTTACTTTTTTCCAGGCTTTCAGGCTATTCCTCTCTGTTTTCCAATACAAACTTGTAATCGTGCTTGTCTTTTGCCGCTATCTCCTGATGAGCCGAAATACGAGTTTTTCCTTCATACAGTAAAGAAAGAGAGAGCGTGCAGCAAGTTCTGCTACATCAGCGATTGGCCTGGCCATATTGTTGTACTTGTACTGTGCTGCAGCAAGTGTCCAAAAGCAACGAGAGTGGGCGGGTCAGCAGGCATTCCAGCCCGACTGTCGTGTTGCGCCGTGCTGTGCCGTGCCACACCAACAAAAAATTGCATGCACATAATGCCAATGCTTAGGCATATCCGCGCCTGCCCATCGGCTCAAGTGAAATCCAAACACAACACACTCCTCCTCTCCGCCACCCTCTATCACTCCTTGCCTTTCCGGAAACAGTCTGCAGTTGGTAGCATGGGGTCTGTGGGGGAAATTGGGTTCTTGGCCAGCTCAAGAAATAATTGTAATAATGATGCTCGCTGCCTCATAACTAAAATGGCAGAAACCTCATGAAAATTGTTAGCCGAAAAAACACTCGAGGTGCACTCGCAACTTAGATTACTGATCAGCGTTCTATAGGGGAAGCAACACATAATCATACACATAATGGTAATAATTTGGAAATTAAAAGTAATTATGGCTCGGGACATAATAATGTACTGTTTGTACATAAGCAATTTAAATAATATAAAATTAAACAACTCTTATATATAACTAAGTTGACTTGAAATATTGAATAGAATATATAGTCAGTATAAAGAAATTGAAATAGGTAAAATGATCATCGATATAGAACTACAAATTGTAAGCAAAATGAGATAGTATTTGTATGCTAACATTAATATACAAAAAAACTAGGAAAGCTACAGTCTGATACAACCGACAGTAGGAGACCCTGTACTTTGCAGCAGCTAATGCTAACAATACACACACACACATATCGCAAAGTCAAACGCAACTACACACACTTATATACATATATTATATGCATGCTGCTCCCCCTTGCCTAGAACAGAAACTTTAATCTCGAATATCTCCGTTATTTATTATTCGAGTGAACCTCAATTCACAGCACTGATAGGGGTTACTATAAGATATTTGTTTGCTAAAGCACAAGTTTGTATCTTTAAAATTGCGGCTATGGTGGTTTTTCGCGTATTTTGGGAGAGGGGGAGGAAAAATCGAACACAAAATTGATCTGCTTGCACTATAGGGGCATCTATCTGCCAAATATGATGTCTCCAGCTCTTACAGTTTACGAGATCTTCTTGTTCATACTGACGAACAGACAGACGGACATAGGTATAAAGACTCAGCTCGTCGTCCTGATCAAGAATATATATACTTTGTGGGGTATGCCACGCCTCCTTCTGCCTGTTACATACATTTCTGAGTTGCACAATCTTAATAGGCCCTTTTGTACTTTTTAAAGTACAGGGTCTAAAAATAGATTGTTTTATAAAGACGAATATAATTTTGTAAAGTATTTAAAATAATTTATTTTATTGTATCACGTTTCGCGAAAATGGAATATTGCCTTATAAATGCAAATTTTCTTTGTGCTTATTATTATAAATTTTCTATAACTGAATACCGAATAATGTGTTAAACCTTATTAGTTATGGATTATGGCACTGGAACGTATTTGATTTATTGTACTTAATAGAGAACGTAGAGTTCGTTCATCAGTCTAACGTCGCGCTTGAATTTGAACACTTTTAAGGGACTGATGGTTTCTATATTTTCTCTAAATAGAAATACTTCCATCTGTTAGGAGAACTGCCAGGTTTAAAAGTATTTTACTTTCTGTAGAAACTGTATTAATTCAAGTTAAGAAATCAACTAAGTTTATATTACGGTAGTATGTAAACACGCATAACCCACAGACTATACAAGTATCCATCATACTATCCATATGCTAATTTCGTTCCCAGACTTAGGGATTATGCAAATACTAAGTTTTCTTTATACTGCAGCTATTGCAAATAATGAGCACAGAAGCTTTACATGATCGTGTAATGGGATCTGTGCATGCTGGGCGGGGATTCTGAGACTACACCTAGAGCCAGGTGCAATCGATTGTAAATATCTTTAAGCGAACTTCATCTTCTACAAGCTGCAGACGAACATTGCTAACCCCACTCTCGACTTGGTTTCATTTCAGATATAGATCTTCAAGATGGATCCCGACTGCTTCGCCATGTCCTCGTACCAGTTTGTCAACTCGCTGGCCTCGTGCTATCCACAACAGATGAATCCACAACAGAGTCATCCGGGCGCCAATGCGGGCAGTAGTAATAGCAATGGGGGTGCGGGGGGTGGTGCAAACAGTGGGCAGGGCAACTCTGGAGCAGCGACGCCGGGCAGCAATGATTATTTCCCTGCTGCGGCTGCCTATACGCCCAACTTATATCCGAACACACCGCAGGCCCACTACGCGAATCAAGCGGCCTATGGACTGGGCGGTGGTGGTGGTGGTGGTGTTGGTGGTGCGCCTGGTGGTGGTCAGGCGAATCCTGATATGGTGGACTACACACAGTTGCAGCCGCAGCGTTTGCTGTTGCAGCAGCAGCAGCAACAACAGCAGCAACAGCATGCACATGCGACAGCTGCTGCTGTTGCCCAACAGCAACAACAACTGCCGCAGCAACACCCGCAACAACAACAACAGCAGCAGCAGCAACAACAGGCGAATATTAGCTGTAAATACGCAAATGATCCATCGACGCCCGGTGGCAATAGCAACAACAATAACAATAACAACAGCGCCAACAACAACAACAACCAATCGCTAGCCAGTCCCCAGGATCTCTCCACCCGCGACATCTCCCCCAAGCTATCGCCCAGCTCGGTAGTGGAGAGCGTGGCGCGTTCCCTCAACAAAGGTGTACTGGGCGGCAGCCTAGCCGCCGCCGCTGCTGCCGTCAGTCTCAACAACAACCACAGCGTAGCCGGTGGAGGTGGTGGCAGTGGTGCCAGTGGCCCTGGCAATGTCAATGTGCCCATGCATAGTCCGGGCGGTGGTGATTCCGATTCGGAGAGCGACAGCGGCAACGAGGCGGGCAGCAGTCAGAACAGCGGCAATGGCAAAAAGAATCCACCACAGATCTATCCATGGATGAAGCGAGTACACCTTGGACAGAGTAAGTACACGACAATTTCATACGCAATTCAAATGAATAGTAAAGAGAAAGTATTTTGAAAAATAGTAATGAAAAAGTATTTCAAATTTGCAATTAACTAATTTTTAATATTTAATATTATTGACGACATAAATCTATTAAAGATCTTTCGTGATTACTTTTTTTTAAAGAAATATTGGTGATATTTTTCAAAGTAGGATTTATTTAAAGATGATTTTAATTTAAGTACTATTTGGCTTTAATATTTGCCGAAAAGATTGTCTTTAGATTCAGATCAGTTTACTCGTTTTTATGTTCTTTAGTTTACTTTAATAAAAGTGCCACACCTTCTTTAGATAGATTAGACATTTTAAGAACAACTGAATATCTTTAAAAATTTCAAATTCAAATGAGAAACGAAAGAATTCAAGCTTTATTTTTGTACCTTAATAGAGAAGTAACTAAATTTATATAAATTACTCAACTTGATCGTACACTCATTTAATGACGAGTACTCACAGTCAACTGCGAGTGGTGGAGCAGGGAAAGTGATGCCGGGCCGTGTATGCGATTCCAGCACCAAATTGTCTGGCAAACTGAGAACGCTGGCGCGCGGGGGCACCTTGTCAAAATACATAAACAATAACAAAATTTCCCTCACACTTACACTTTCCCATTTTTCTTGTGGCGCTGCGTGAAAAACTCGACCGCGAAAATCGCAGCGCGTGAAATTGTAAACAAACGCACCGGAACCCCGGCAGCCCCCCTCTGGCCGGTGAGCGGTAAACGGCAAGCGGCACCCGCGGCTAATGCCGACAGACTCCCACAATAACTCATAATATCTATAGATACAGATACAGATACAGCTGCACAGATACAGATACAGACACTGATATGAATCTCGCACCTCTCGCTCCACGTTTATATTTAAATTTCCCAAATTTCATGAAAAATTGTTGCGCCTAATGCTAGACTTGATTCTATAGACGGAACAAAATTGTGAACGAAAAATTGTTGAGCGATTTTTCATCGTGTCAGTGATTTTTCTTTAGCACTCCCGTATCTCTCAGCTCGAGTAGTCGAGCAGCTTTTTCTCTCTTGGTTTTTTCAGTTTTTTGTGACCCATTGACAGCTAAACTCACGACGGTTGTGGGCATAATCAAATTATTGACCCCAGCAGGTGTATAAGTCGGCTGACTCTCTGCTCTGGCCATAAGTCTACATCAGGTTGCCCCATCTTGGCATTTTGCTAAAAATAATTAAAAATTTTGTTCGACAATTTTGTTGCTTATTAATTTTCATCGAATGGGGGGACTGTCATCGATCAAACGCCTGACTGCGCCGATTACTTGGTTCACAGCTGATTTGCAGCTAGTTGGCGCACAGACTGAATACACCCGAATACTCGAATGCCATTCACATGATTCGAAACGTAATAACTTCATAGGCAGCTCGGCCTAATTGCAGTCCAGTCAATCTGTATACTTGGCAGGCCGATATCACAACATGTCAGCCAATTAAGGAGTCGATGCACAGTGCCATGAATTGTATTTGCATTTTTATAAATAGTACTCACAGTACTCAAACAAAAGCAGCTTCAAGTTTTCGCTGTTTGTTTTTTAATCAAACCCGTTTTGCCCCATGTCGAACGCCCCAAAACGTCCAATCAATGGGGCATATTGTTATTATTTATGTATCTGTAACTCATGGCAGCCAATACAACAACAACAGCAACAACAGCCACAGCAAAGCGGATAAAAAGTCAAACAAGCTAAGCAACTAAGGCAGAAGACAATTATAGCGAATTGGAAGCTGAAGAGAGAACTGCCAAGATGCGTATTACGTGCGTCTCTGATAATTGAAGAACATGAGTGTGTGAGTGTATGAATGGGTGCTACACTCTCAAGCATTCAAATATACTCAATTTGCATACGCCGAACCCAGAGCCCAAGCGAAATGTATATAAGTCTATCTAATGTATCCGCTACTGCATCTGTATCTGCCTTTTATGCGTCGCTGCAATTTAATTATATTCCATCAGATGCTGTTTGAGTGTGTGTGTGAGTACTCTGAGTCTGAGTCTGAGTGTTAGCATCAGTATTGAGTGTTCCGTGTCAGCATACGTGATTAGGTGCACTGCCAGTTATAATTAGGGTTGGGCTCTCCCCACCTGTTTGCCCATGGAATTGGTTGCCATTTTAGAGTGAGTGCTGTGACCAGTTGTGGGATAGATTATAAGGTAGCAGTGCCTTAAATCGTTTCGGAAGTTATAAAAAGCAAAAAACTAAAATTGGCAATTGGCATTGTACTTGATTAAGGCATAGGCTCTGCTCAATTAAAAGTTCAGCTTCTTGCAAATGCTTAAAGGAAAATCAATCAATAGGAAGTAATCAATTTTAAATACATATGCACAAAAATCAAGTTTCCGAGAATTTTAAATTCTACAGAAATTTGCTATGCCAACTGATTGATACTTAATGTATTACTGCTGCTCTTTGGCAAGCTATCTGAATATATCATCTGAATTTAGAAACCAAATGCAAGACTGTTTTTAAAAAGTGCTGAGAACTATTAGTCACTTAAGAAACACTTGACTTTTTCTCTTAGTGTATTTAACTTGCCAGAGTCAATAACCTTCTTGCACATAACCAATTAAAATGAGATTTTCATTAGTTTCTTATCGCTTAGTTCCCTCCCTCCCTTGCGGTCTGTGTTGACGTGTACAACTTAATTTTCAGCGGCAAATGTCTTTATTAAATAACACAATAACAATGCAGTGCACTTGCACAATTACAATTTGAGTAGTCACATTGAAAGCCACCCAAAAAAAAACGTGGTAGAGGTGAAAGAAGAAGCAGCAAAGCTATTTCAGCAAAATGCTATTAAAATAGGCCCCAGGTGCCAAACAGGCTCAAATACTAATAATAAACTGCAGTCCAAGGGGGCGGGAGGCGGGGAAGGGGGCTCAGGCAAGAACAGGCAATGATTAAAATCCAGCAAGAACAGCAACAACAATTACAACAACAACATGTTAACAATTATGCAAATTTGTGTGCATGTTGCTGCGAGCAGAGGAAGGTGCAACAGCAGCAGCAGCAGCAGTAACAACAACGTTGATTGCATATAATCACGTCAAGTTTTTTATTTTCCATTTTCATATTTTGTGGTCAGGCATATTAAAATAAACTTAAACGCCATCTTCGAGACGCGCCTCAATTAGCCGCTGCACGAGAGCGTCGCCAGGCGAGAACGAGAGAATTCAGCGAAACACCTAAGTCGCTGCTCTCTCTCTCTCCCTCTCTTGGTCTCAGGCATTTGCATTTTTTACGTCTACTTATAAAATGGTTTGGCTTAAATGAGCTCATAATGGCGCCGCACGGCAAAACAGTAGCTGCTGCTCAACAGCTTCAGATACAGATTCAGATACAAGACAAATTACGCTGTAGATACATCTATAGATACAGCTGAAATATCGCATGCAATCTTGTGAAGTTGAATGCATTTCTCTAATTCACTAATTGACAAGACTAAAACTGGCTGCGTTCCAAGCAATTTCCTACCACAAAGATCATCAAAGATCTTTTTTTCTGTTGCGCTTCATCGTTCGCCCACGAAATACGTGAAAAGCTAAACGCATCTGTGAGATACTTTAGCAGCCAGCCTGCCAAACTTACGAATTGTCAAATGCTTATTAGATGCAACGAAACCTCTTGCCCCTACCCATTCCCATTTCTTTGCTGCTAATTGTCAATTTAATAAAAATGCTGGCGGTCGACGTAACAATCGCCGTCGCCCCACTGTACGCTAATTAGTGAGGCTTATATTTGTATAAAATTTAAATATTATATTAAGCATTTCTCGGGGGCTGTGTACAAAGTCTTTGAGTCTGCTACACTCAACCGTAAACTACAATTATTTCAGCTCTATAACTCTTTGAATAATTGTCAGCTGCAGAAATATTGTGAACTTCATTGGGAGCCAAAGCAATATCTACTAATATTATAGACACCCATTAGTATAATGATCATAAAATCTATCTAATGCTTATATATACAATTTGTATTTTCATGACTTCAGCACTCAGGGTTTAAGTTATAACTGTAGAACTGAGAGCTTAACATACATTAAAACTTAAATTACTTTTACTAAACCCATACTAGATAGCAAATTATAAGACAGATCGTTAATCTTTAAGGAAAGGTTAACAAGTTTTGTTGGAACTGGAACTTTGGAGTTGAAGTTACTCCATTTTCGTACTACATAGAAGCAATTGGAAGTTCAGGAAAAACCCATTTGAAGCTTTTCGTTTTGTTGAACTGGTGCAACCCGAAGGCCACATTGAGATGCAGGATGTTATGCTACAAAATTAATAGTTCGCAAACGAGTTGAACGCTAGATATGTACAAGATATGGCAACCATGGCTGCAAGGCAACATCCACAGCAACAACAACAACAACAACATGAGATACAAGCCCAGTACAATGAGTCTACTCTGACTCTGACTGTGATACGAATTCCTGTTCTGGCTCACTGTCTGGATGTATTCCTGCTGCTGCTTCTGCCGTGCAACCCTATGCTACTTGTCTATGCCGACGCGACGCGACGCGGCATGGCTTCTGCGTTCGATCGTCGCCACGCGGCATGCAAGAACACCAGAACTTTGTCTAGAGACCTGAAAGTACCCCAGAGACCAGATACCAGGTACCAGACAACAGACTCAGACCCAGACCCAGTTGCATTTGCTGCTCAATTACATTTTCATTAACTTGGGACACGACTTTTCAAATAGCTGCGTTTAATCATAATGATTGTTATTATTTCGGTGCACCTACCAACTACTTTCTAAGTCACTCCCCACCTCCCCGGGCCGTGATGCGTTCGTGGTAAATGCAAGGTGCTGAAAACGTAGAAAATAAATTAATTTTTCCATTCAGCAGTGCAAGGTGTTGCATGCAGAGTTTAGCATTTATTACCGCATATCTAATGCTCTTATATAAGACATTTATTATTATCAACATGCACATACGCAATTATTCTTAGACTTTTATGCTAATGGAGCTGCCATTTTGTGAACATCTCGAATTGTTTCTAACAAAGCGTAAAACTTTTGGCAACACTCTACAATGTGTAACGGATACAGAAACAGATACAGATACAGATACAATACGCGTACATATCTGCATCTGTAGACTACTCCTGCTTGTAGCTAGCTCTCTGTCGCATCTGATTGTTCTTAATGAATTCTGGTCTCATTCATTCCTGCAACTCGTCGAGCATGAAGCAAATTGTGTGTCGGATGTGAAACTCATCACTTTGCTTGAATTAAAATTCATTTGCTGCGAATGCAACACATAAGGGGTACTCACGAGTGGATATTACAATCAATATGTAATAGAGTACGTAGTTGGATTCGTTCACTTAAACAGGAAATACAGCGCACTCGTTTTTAAAAGTGGAATATGTATTAAGATATTTCTAATGAAATTAATTTAATTTCATGTTAAAAATCTTCTTAATATATTTAGTAATTTTCTTTATAATTCAGGAACTGCAATCATTGCCTAGGATTTCAGTCTATACTCCACATAGAGTTTGTTTATAGGTCAAATCGTTTTATTTCATTTCACTTCTAAAAACCATCACTCATCATATTGTCCAAATCACATGATTGCTCTGTAAACTTCTGGATCTAAAGCTTTCCATAAAACTCCAATACAAAAAAAATGAAGAAGAAAGATGAATGATTACTGAAAGCGCAGCCAAAGAATTGTTTATAAGAAAAACTTAGATGCTGCGGCTGTTGATGCCTTCAAGTGGCTGGCCACATTTTGGCCAAAGTTAATAAAAACGCATAAAAAGCGCGAGACACTAACAATGGGGCTTCCCAAAAGAAAGAATGGAAGAGAGAAAGAAAGAAGCCGAGGCAAAGATGTAGAGAAACAAAAGACAACAACAATGGCGCCACTAATGACTGATGATGTGCCAGCGCTGATAGATGCAAATGCAGCGCATATAGCAATACATATACATAGATACATCTACAGGTACTCCACAGCTAAAGATACAATTGCACATGCCCGCCTGCAGTTAGACAAATACGCAAAACTCTATGCTGTAGAGTAGATACTCTAATACGGAATCCCATTCCGTTTTATATATACAATTTTAATTCAAAATTCTTTTTGTTTATTTCGCTTTTGTTTGGAGTGCAAACAACTCAAGCAGTGCAACTATTGCTTTTATCTGGCAGATACTCTTTTTGCTTGCAGCAGCTCTACGCGTAGTGGGGGTAAATTAAATTGCGAATAAACCAAAGTAATTGCGATTTGAATGGTGAAAAAGTATGAGCCATAAATTCAACTGAGTGTCAAGCCAGCGCTGCATGCGAATTTATCAAATTCAGGCGCAAATTGGCGCACATCTGCAAATTGGCATTGCCCAGGCTGCCCAGTTGCTGCTCCTGATTCCAGGGTCCTTCCCCCTTGCCCATTGCTGATATCGCTGAGATACGCATAGAATATTAATCTCCTGGCACATTAACTAAAACGAAATGACGCAATGGAGATAAACGCAACAGCGCACAGTGGGCTAAATGGCTATTTGCATGAGCATAAAGTGTGAAAATAATTATGTATGTGATGAGAAACAGGTAAATCGAATAAACATTAAGAATATGCATATTTACCATAAGCCTACATAGATATTTGAATAGAATTTTCAGTAATTTTCCATGCGTACATATCGAACGCTGTCTTCATGTTAACATAATATCAAAAATATATAATAATTATTTAATATGAAATTTATTTCCGTTTTTTGTTAACATTTCCACTGTGCATTCTGGCTGCTAAGAAACAGCAACAGGCGGCAGCCAAGGCATACAGAGAGGCGAGGCAACTGGGGGCGAGAGTTAAAGCAAGCCAAGTGTGGCCAGACTGAGCTAAGCGAAAACCATCACAAATCGCATACAATTCCAGATGAAATTGTGAATTATTAATGCAGGCGGCAAACTATTTGACTGAGTAGACAAACCCACAAGTCAACCCCCCAATCCCCTGGCCTACCAACCCAGCCCAACGCTCGAAACTCTTTTTTTTTACCGCAGTACGTGTGCTGCTGCTGCTGCTGCTAGTTGGTTGGCTTCTTCTCCCTCTTCTAGTTGCTGTCCACCATTGAAAATTGAGTTACACGCGTGGCCTCCAGTCGTATATGTATGTGTGTGTGTGTGAGTGTGTGTGCTGCCCCCGCTTAAGTGTGGCAGCATGTATCTGGCAGATACTTTTTGCAGGTATTTGTATCTGGGTGTTTGTACGTGCAGCACAGACATACATTTTGCAGATTAAAACTACAAACAGCACACAGTATAAGTGTATGAACAAACACACACACACACACACACATGCATGCATACAGCACACTCGCATAGCGTACACCTCAAGCCAATTCGATTTAAATGTCTGGCATTTCCACTTTGCTTTTTCCTGCCCATATTTTCCTTCTGCTGTCTTTGCCGACTTTTTTTTGGTTCGAATGAATTTACCAAGGCCTATGAAATGCTGGAATTACAGTTGTTGTTGTTGTTGTTATTATTATTGTAGTTGTTGTTGTTTGCTGTTTATGGTGTGTTAAACGAGCCGGAGTTCAGCGGGTCAAAAGCTAAAGCTCTGCAATGAAGACATGCCACGAGGCCATGCCACGGCACAAAAACTAAGCCGCCTATACGTAAAAGAAACAACACACATACACACACACATAGTTACTTACATGTATGTTGTATGTGTGTGTGTTGTGTGGTTGTGTCTGACTCTGGCCACAAAAATGACAGCGCCAATGCAATGGCAACAATTGCAATTTGTTCGCAACCTGCCTCCAGGGGCTGGAGCAAGAGCTGCAACTCTTGGGGATACTTGAGGTACTACAGTGGGACGCATTTGACTTACTTTCCTTTCAATTTTTGCCTCTTGCACATTCGCTGCACTTCGCGCTTCATTAAAAGGCGGGCGGATGCAAACAGCAACAGCAGCAACGCTCCCCGCAGCCCTTTTTTACCCACTGCTCAGATAGCAAATTTGCAGCTCAGCGAAAAAATAAAGAAAATAAAAAACTCAGCACGTTGCGAGCAAAAAGTCGAAATTAAAAGATTTTTAAAGACACCTTTGTAGCAAGTTTTAAACTTGTTCCGCGCCTGACTTCACCATCTTCATCTTCATCATCTTCCAGCCTCAGTTTCAGTTTTTTCATCCTCTCTGTTGTTGCTGTTGTTGTTATTTCAGCAAGTTCGGTTGTTGTTTTTCTTCTGTCTTTTTGCTTGTAGCAGTCCGCCATGTTGAATACTTTTGTTAAAATAAAAAGGAAAAATAATAAGCAGCAAACAAAAAGTCGATGCAACATTTTGGCTTTTTTTTTCAAGTTATATTTCAAGCTAATTTTGATTGCGCTGTAGTTGTTAACAAAAACAATTTTGCTTAGTCAAAGTGTCTATATTTAGCTGCGAGTGGGCTGGAGATACAATACAAACCGGTAGACATTCAGTAGACTCGAACTTTAAATTAACATATTTACTACTTAGGAGAGTTTTCAATTTGCAAATTAATCAGCTCACAACAATAAAATATTGAATTTGTTATTTCAATTTATTAAAAGCAAGTTAGCTAGGCAAGCCAGACCTTAAACAATATCTTCTGCACCACTGTTCATGTTGAGTTTTAGTCACAGGGTGTGCCAAGAGCAGAGTGGCGCAGTGGAAGCGTGCTGGGCCCATAACCCAGAGGTCCGAGGATCGAAACCTTGCTCTGCTATGTGTTATGTGTTCACACTTTTTATTTTATTTTTTTTTTTTTATAATCTTTTTTTTTTTAATTTGGTTATATTCATAATAATTAACACACATACTAGATTTTTATTCTCAGACAGAAAGTAAATAATTAGTAAATGCAAAGCAGTTAAGTATTTCTTTTTGTTGTTAGACCCTGTACTTTAAAAAAGTACAAAAGGGTCTATTAAGATTGTGCAAGCCCGAAATGTATGTAACAGGCAGAAGGAGGCGTCAGGACGACGAGCTGAGTCGATCTAGCCATGTCCGTCTGTCCGTCTGTCTGTCCGTCTGTCCGTCCGTATGAACACCTAGATCTCGGAAACTGTAAGAGCTAGAGACATAATATTTGGCAGTTAGATGCCCCTATAGCGCAAGCAGATCAAGTTTGTTTTAGATTTTTGATACCTCCCCCCCCCCTCCCCCAAAAACCGCGAAAAACTGCCACACCCACAATTTTAAACATACAAACTTGTGTTTTGGCATACGATAATCTTATGATAATCTTTATCTGTTCTGTGAATTTCGGATAATAAACACCGGAGATATTCAAGATTCAATTCCTTGTACTAGGTAAGGGGGGAGCAGCGCGAGCGTATGTGTGGTTGCGTGTGACTTTGCGCTATGTGTGCATGTGTGAGTGTATGTTAGTGTGTGTGTGTGTGCAAAGGAAAGTACAGGGTCTCCTACTGTCGGTTGAAGCCGACTGTAGCATTCCGAGTTTTTTTTTATGCTAATAATAAATAATATTGTATTTTAATTGTGGTTTTCTATATATAAATAATAATATATATAGTACATATATTAATTTAATTTGTTAACTTATCTCCGCTATAGTTGAGGAAGTTGATAATGGAATATGAATAAACTTTTATTGAAATATAGCACTGAAATATTAAATGTACAATTTCAATAAGTGAATTTCTTATTTGAATATAATTGAATATAATTGAAAATAAAATGAAAACAAGCTTTACTTTAATTTATTTTATTAAAAATTGAATTAGAAATATTCTACACGTATAAAATTATAAATGCAATTTTCAGTTTGATTAAATCTCCTTCCTTTAGAACCCAATATTCATAATTGCTACAATAATAGCACACTGTTAACCGTTATTAAGTGGTTCTATTAAAGTCCCATTCAAATGCCGTGCTGTCAACCCAATCAGGCTAGCAAATGTAATTTATTCTTGGGCTAGACCAAGTCTAATTGGTCGAGATTAGTTGACTGTGAGGCCGCCTTTCATATGTAATATGCAATATATTCCAATGGCACCGAGATAGTATAATTGCATTTAAACGCGTCATCAGAAATTAAAGTCCATCGTTCAATGGCAAATTGAGCTGAACTCTGCCTGGAATTGTCTGTGATGGATCGAGGCAGCCGCAGAGATTGAGGTGTATCTGCAAGATACATAATTGAAACTAACGCCATTGAATGGACAGTAGCACGCGGTGCACTGTGCATTAATAAAGAATTCATCACAATTACAACAATTGCCACAGGATGCAATTTACAAAGGAAATTATTAATGGAAATTCAATGAATTCTTTTTTAAAATTCTGTTTCGTGCCTTTTGATTGATTACTCGCTGGCTTCTGGTTTGCTCTTCTCTTTACTCTTTTTTTCTGCTGTTGTCCTGTAGCAGCGCCAGTCAAAGACCTCGGCAGTTAATCATGGGCATGGTGAAAATATAAGTTCAGAAGCCCAGACGCGGCGTTCATTCAACTGCAGACGACAGGACACTCATTAAAAATGGGTGCAATGGTAGTAGTAGATGTAGAAGTACCTGCAAAAAGGTGGGCCAGTCCACACCATACCCAGTTCCAGTCCCAGTCCAGAGCCAAACAGAGCTGATCAGAACCAGAAGAAGAGCAGACGGCTCTTTAGTCGCTCTTTACATGGCAGCGGCAAGCCACCGAAACGGGACGGGGTAGCTGCAGAGAGGGATGAGGCAGAGGAGCGAGAGCCGAACATTGAGAGAGGGGCGGCAGAACTGGTTTTACTGGCGCGTCTGCTAATTTATGTGCGCATGCGCGACGCTCTCGCTCCCTACTCGGGAGCCCCATAATTAACTGAGGTAGTCATTTTGAATTCATACACACACACACACATTAGAGCGAGACATTGACAGGGAGAGTGGCCGAGAGAGGGGACAGCATCGGCAGATGCAGAAGAAACAATCAGCGAGAGGTCCTCTGCTTAAATCAAAGATAAACGATAATTATCTGCGCGAAAATGCGCGCATAAATAATTTGCAAGAAGCCACATTAAAATTGTATCTAAAAGATACGCATCGTTTGATAAGCACAGCCACAGCACAGTACACATCAAGCTCATGTCCACGTCCAACCAATTCAGGTTTTTCGGTTCAGTTCGGTTCGGTTTCGGTTCTGCTTTGGGTTTGGTTCTGTTCTGTCTTGTTCTGCTCTTGGTTCGGTCACTCGTGTCGGGAATCGTAAGAGTAACGAGTACAAGAGTTAAACAAACTTTTCACTGCGCAGCCTGCGACGCGCCATTAAAAATTAAAAGCTCATTAATTAAACAGATAATTCATTTATTATATTTTCAACACAATACCCCAAAAGGGAGCCTTTGCTCTCGCCATAATTTGTTATCCGGCTCATTATGCGCCCTGGAGTTGGAATGATTCTTTGGGGTTTCCGAAAGGATGTTCGACTTGAGTTGGCAACTGTTACGAATCGAAAACAATTATTGCTGTTGCCAAAATTTGAATTGTTTGTTTGCTGAGGGTGGTTTCTATTCATGCCCACTGTTGTGTCACTCCCCCTCGGGGAGGCGTGAGCTAACCAGGCCACGTGCCACTCCCCGGGGAATGCCCTCTATGTAATCCCCCAAAAAGCACTTAAGTTTCAAGTGGCAAAATCAACCTGTTGATTCTGACTGAGGGAATTCTATTTTAATTGAGCTAAATTGTGTAAAATGCAAATGAAAATGGGAGTATTAAAGATATTGAAAGTATCTAAATAAATTTGCTTATTTAATTATTATTTTATTTCTTAAAAAAGTATTTGTATTCATGTTTTTAGATTTAGATAAATTTTTATATAAATCCTAGGTTTTTTTGGCACTAAAATCATTTCACATTTCCATATAAAAAGTATATTTAAAAATTCTCTCCATTCATACACTTAGGCCCGATTTCTCATGTTGCTTATAACTTAAAAGTCTACTTTATCGTCAGAATTCGTTTTCTCATGTTAATTATAAGAAAATCTTGCTTACAAGGTGGTTTATCCTTATGATAATCTTACAATGTAGATTGTAAGTTCAGGGTTGCCATATGATTATTTCTTTAAGGTGGTAACGCCGTTATTGAACCGTGCGGTTGATGTCAAAATTAAATTAAGCAAAATAAAGATTTGAGAGCAAGAACTGTTGGTATGCAATGGCTTCGCAAAATCGTTCAAAAGCCATTTTGAGAAGTGACACCGCCAACTGTCAAAAATTTTCACAAGTATGGCAACCTCGAAGCAGGCCTGCCAACTTATTTTGACCAATTTTGCCAGATTTTATTAAAATGTTGCCAGATCTGCCTACTAATGTTATCATCAACATGAGAAAACGAAGCTGCCTACAAGCTGCTTGTAAATTTACCGTCACGATAGCTATAAGTAACTTTGAAAGCAACATGAGAAATCGGGCCTTAAAGACCTAAGACCTTCCACTGACTCAAGGGTCCTGCCAGCCGGTTGGCGTAAATGTTTTGCTTTCGGTGTATTTTTGTGAACCGGAAACCATATGTTGCCGTTTGGAGGGTTCGGATCGTTTAATTTGCTTTTTGGCATCAGCTGTTTTACAGCGAACGAGAAGTTCAAAACACATGATGTCATTTCAGTTGAGTAGCTTTTGAAAAGCGAAAAAAAAGTATACAGAAAAGCAACTATTGTTAATGTTGCTGCTGCTGTTGGTGTTGGTGTTGTAGCTGACGAAACTGAATGGTCTTCGTGTTGACAACGAACACGGAATATAAATTGAGAAATGCTTTAAAGCGAAATAATCAATTTACTTCTTGACATAATTTCCATTTTTCACGAAACCAAAGGCAGCCACGCGAGCGAGAGAAAATGCCAAAAAGACGCCAGACGCAAGACGAACAACCGCCGTACAACTACAACAAGAACAACAACAACGACAACACGCACAATTCGCACCAACTTAAAAAAATATAAAACATAGCCAAAAAGAACAATATAGAACAATTTAAGTCACAAGAGTTTCTTTGGGGGCAAGTAGGCAAATGTAGTATGTTGTGGCAAGGGCCTGTGGCAGCTGCAGCAACTGCTACTGTTTGTTAAAGCAGTCTTTCTTGCTCACGTTTTTAAATAAATTAACCATTTTTTATGATGCTGACCACGGTGTGTTCTGTTCTCTCTTTATTTGGGCTGTGATTAATGATGGCCTGCAAAGTCGTCGCAGCTCGAGATACACTCATGGCCAAAGATACGGATAGAGACAGCTTACAGCTTATACGATACTTGAGGTTGTCGTCTGACAATTGAGGTTGTAACTACGATTTAATAGCACTTTAATGGTGTGTGAACAATACAGCGATAAACCCCAAAACACCTGTTGTAGACGTGTCCCTCTCGCCCTCTATCCCATATATCATTCGAGGCATCTATTTGTAGCTCGTGCTGCTGCTGCAACACTTTCATTATCACAAATGTCACATCATTTGTCGCATTGCACAAAACTGCCCGTTCATCATTTATCACCAAAGGAATGCGACGATTCAAACACACTCTCACACACACACACACACTCACTCGCACACATGAGCAGTATAATAGCGGGCATATTTGATTAATTTTCCTTTTCCGAAAGAAATTAACCCGCTGCACATGTCGACCCCAGGAGCGGCCCCTTTGACGCGCCCTCGATCGCCGCCTGCCTTAAGATTTATCTCTTCCAGTACAGCTCGAGCATGGCCAATATACCCCTCTTCGCCGTCCCCTGCCTACCAATTCCGCTGCCGTTCTCTACCAATTCCCAATTCCTTATGCCTTCGCTCTGTTCTCGTATTGTCCGCTGTCTTTGTCGCCGTCTCGCACGTCGCAAGTTGATTTATTTATAGAATTTTTTAAATCAGAAAAAATTATTTTAAATTTAATTTTTTATTTGATGTATTTTATAGACTAAATACCATTTTTAAAATAACTTCTTTGATACTAAAAATAATCATAGATTTACATACATTTACATAGTTGAAGAATCGCTTCAAATTATCTTTCAAATAAAAATTTTTATAGTATTTTTTTAATAAGATATATGTTATTATTATATTATTACGAAATATATCAAATTGATAAAAATTTGTATATACATATTTCAAATATAGGTTTAACAAGTCGGAAATTGACTTTTGGCTTATAACTCTTTAATTCAAATGAAAATATTTTTTATTTTACATTTCAAATTATTTTTTTATTTCTGTGTAAATTTTTAATTAAATATTTTATTATTATTATGCCTAAAATCGGTTTTAAATTGAAAAACTCTGTAATAACTCGAATAATTGCATGATAATGATTAATTAAATTTTAAATATTACGACAATATTTCTAACACTTGAAAAAGAATTTCGGTTAGTGCCCCTGACTTGGTGTCTGCTCAGACGACGTAGCGCAGGTGCCTCAGTCCGGGGCCTTTTGCGGATGAGTAATGGTTATTTGACTGCATTTTGACACTGATAATGGTTTTTGGTAAACGACTCATTAGGTTGCCACTAAGTAGGCACCACCAGCAGCAGCAGCAGCAGCACCACTGACCATTTGCCACTTGAAAGATCTTGCTCAATCGGAAGTGCGTTGATTTATGAAGTTTTAGTTGCGATCTCGAGCGCAAATTACGGTTCGCCTGGGTTTCAGCTTCAAATCCAGGTTGTTGTGTACCTCTTTCTACTTGTTGTTGTAGCATTTCGCTTAACAAACAACAGCAACAACAAGAGCAGCAAGTACACGTAGAATGTTTTTCTGCTGAGATAAGATCGAAGAGTTGCAAGATGAACTGTGTCTCTGTCTCTGGGTCTGACTCTTACTCTGTCTCTGGCTTGGGTTGAGTGTCATGCCGCACACGTTGAGCTGCTGATTACGATGACGATGTTCAGTTGTATTTTATTCTTTACTTTTTTATGTTTTACTTTTATTTTATTATTACTTTTTTTAGCCCAGCTCAGCGGCCTGCAGTGGGACAGACGCCAGCCGTTGACAAATGACCACTACAAGTGTTTGTGACAAGCCGCAAGCGTTTTTATGTTGTTTTATTTTATTTCTATTTGCGCTGATGTTGAAGATGGGCCTGGAGAAGCAGAAGGTGTAGAAGAGGCAGCAGGCAGCGAAAACAATTAAACTTTGAACCGAGCCAACGCTGGCAGCTCGCCACTCGCCAAGTACTGGGCCTGTCTCTGACCTAGGCCAAGGGTTTTAGGCTTAACTTTCAACCTGATGCTCAGATTGCTGGTATGCTAATCTTGCGTCAATCACAACATGATCACCGATGCAGTTGCATGCCTCTGCAGGAGATGTATGCAAAATGCTGCCCCAAACAATGGTCATTTGAATTGCAGAGTTGCCGCAATGCTGACACTGAGAACTTGCCCCAGCATGGCACTTAATAAATTCTGTTACCGCTTTTGCAATGATTTTTGCATGCACCAAATTTCAAATATACATAGTACGAGTATCAACTGATATGTTAAGCAACTGTCAGCGTTTGACTTTGACGTCATCTTACATGAAAATGAAATGCAAAAAGATCAAACAGCCTGCAAAAGACAAAAGACTAAAAATTCCTCAAGTATTTAAAATATAAACATGGCATATCTTACGCTCTATATACACACATACGTACGCATGTCTGTATATACTTATGTAGATGGATAGAGATGCTGTATGTATGCGAAAATCCAATATGTCTATATAGTATTTCATGAGCTGACTAGACAGCGCGAAATGGGCACAAAGTTGTAAAACGCTTCGAATGTTCGCTCATTGGCGCTGTCAAGAGGCCGACATGCCCCATGCCCATGCCCCATACACATACACATGCACATACCCATACCATGCCCCGACGATAAGTGATATGACATGCCAGGTGCCAGTGCCAGTGCCAGTGCCTCTGCCTCTGCCTCTATCTCTGCTTTGGCCTCAGTGCCAGTGCCAGTTCCTCAGCCCTGTCAACTTATGGGGCTTTGCGCCTGGCCATGACGACAAGCGACAACGATGCGCTACTTATGTAGTTATATAGTTAGTACCAGTTCCCAATATCATGCACATGCCCATTCCCATTCCCATTCCCATTCCTATTACCATGCCCCTGTGCATCTCTATCGCATTGCCAGTATTAACCACAGTGTTGACATTTCGCTTGAGCCCTCAACGGGTTGTTCGGGCAATCCCATCAGTTTGCTCTGGCTGTTGTGTTGATCTTTAGCTGGAAAACATTTAGGAAATACTGCAATCTAGATATGTCAGAAACCAGGGCTGGAGAACATAGAGTTCGAATGATCACAGAATTGATTTCTATTTTCAAAATCTCTCAAAAATACAAATTAGCTAAAGAAATATTTCTGTTAAAGTAGAATTATAACTCAAAGAACAGTTCACTAATCGATCACTACCCGACACTTAATTTAATTACGTGCAGTGTATAGAGAAGTTGTGAAATATTTTCCTACTAAATCCCAGAAGTGACATCAACCTGCAGCCAATCCCCGAGATACTTTCGGTCACAATACACGCAAGCACTTGCTCACACAGATACATTTGTCGCATGTGTAAACAAATTGCAGCCTCATATGACAGCAGCATTTGACAATTGTAAATGGTTTGACGGCAATGCAAGTGTTGTTTGGCGCAATCCAAGACGCGTCTGAGCAAAGTATCTCAAAGATACACACAACAACTTGAAATGCTTGGCAACTGCTCGTATTGATTTGCCACAAACTGTGTATGAGCCAGACCAAGGGGCAAGGTCAAGCGAAATTGTGAGTGCAAGCTGAAGCTGTGTCTGCACTTCATGTGCATGTTGCATGCGGCATGTGGCATGTGGCAGCCGTCTGCAAAGTTTGACCGACAGTTTGGACAGTAGCACAGTCTAATGGCAAGCGTGAAATATTAGCTGCAGAATCAAATTTGATAAGCTTGATAAGCTGACTGACAGCCTCAAATAAAATAAGGTCATGGCATGGCCAAAGAGCAAGGCAATTCAATTTTGCTACTGCAACTATCTGTGTCTATCTCTCTCTCAGTTTGTATCTGCCTCTGTTGCACTCTATTTTGCTCCACATGACTGATGAAGCCGATGTCGTTGTCTGGTTACTGTCTGCTCGCTGTTTATGTGGTCATTAGTTTGAAAACCCCTTTCTGGATGGCCCATGGCACTCCGTGGTTCCCACTATAGCACTGTGAGTGTGTGTGTGTAGGTGGTGTACATGTGCCCGTATGTGTGTATAGTTGTGTGTATCTTTTGGCAAGCGGCATTTGCCACAGTCAAATTCACTTTAATTAAATGACTGCTAATTAATTTTAACTTTAATCAGAAATTCCATTTAGATTTTCCTACTGATTGATGTGCAGCGACAAAGTTTTTACGACCACTAAACTAAAAAAACATGGTATAAAATTTAAAACTTTTGCTGCCACCTTGCGTGGATATAGAGAGAACTATTTGCCCCATTTAAGCAGGAGAGGAAGGCAGCGTATTTTCATGTATTTAATTTGGATTAAAAAAATTAACTTAATATTTTTATTATATTATTTTAAATATAATATTAATGTCAAAATAATTATAGAAAAAATTCTATAATCTTAATTAAATTAATCTGAAATAAAATCATGATCACATCACTTCAGATCAACTGTAAAAACTAATTAAAAATTTGCCATTAGTCAGGCTTGATTTAAGTGCTGCTTTGCACATCTTTCAGCTACATCGTCAATTCTTATATGAGATACAGCCAGATAGATAGATGGAAGCAATGCCACATCAACTTTTGTAGTACCAATTGCCGTTTAGCAATGGGCCATGACCCATATATGCTCAGTGGTGCGCTGCGAAATGTGGAAAAAAGAGAAAAGAGCAGAACATTTGTCGAGTTTCCCAAAAAGTGCCGACAGCAGCGTTCCACAGTCGCCGACGTCTATCACATTGACTGACTGCCACACATTTCATGGACTCTTCGTCCGCCCGTCTGTCCGCCCGTCTGTCTCTGCTGCTGTGTGTGTGTGTACGTGTGTGGCATTGTCTCAAGCTCTTTTGTATATGAGCTGAATGCCGGGCGGGCCAATTGACTTGGCCATAATAACACGCCACGGTAAATGGCTTTTAAAAGTCTACTTTGCCACAGCCCGCCCCCTCATTACGACCGACGCGTTTCGAACGCCCTCGCGCCAGTTCAAAGATGACAAAAAACTTAAAGGTGGGTGGAGGGTGCCAATGGCGGAATGGGGAAATTGTCATTATCTTTTGACTAGAGTTTACTGTGGGAGGAAAACAAAAAAGAGCAGTATGGGACAAAGAGAGAGACCTCAACCGACAGCTGTCTAGAGTGATACTTCACCTAGTACTACCTGCCCCTGCTGCTTTGTTTATACTATACACAGATATACTTTTTTGTTTTTCGCCTAACAACAATAAAAATCTTTTAGTCGAAAAAGAAAATTGCAGTTTGACACGTCATATTTATGAAATGCGCAACGTTGCAGAAAATCACAAAATAAACAAAGCAAAATTAACTAGGAAATAAATTGTAACGCTCTGCCGTGTCCACTTCAACGTTTCTCGATTGCCTAGAAACGCCTTCCACAATCAAAATACAAACCAAATCAACTGAGAACGGACTTTCTATTTACTTTTGAAGTTTGCAGTCGCAAAACATTCTGACATCAATTGCCTTATAGATTGTTGGTACGGAACTCTTTTAGAGTTTAGTTTTACACTAAAGTTTTCTTTTAAGATCATCAATGACTCCGAAGGTTTAAAAACATCGATACATCTATTGAATATGCCAAGTTAGTCTTAGTCCTATTAAAATAGGGCTATTATAAAGTTTGCAATTCAAAATATCATTGTTAATATATTGTACCTCAAAGATGAGCTCTGATATACTCAGAGAAAACTCGATTGATTGCTTAAAAATATCGATATATTAGTGATGAAACCATTGTTAGATACAGCTTCAAGCAAATCTTAAAATCTTATTGTAATGCATTTGCTTTTTTATACTTCTTTCAGGCACTGTCAATGCCAATGGCGAAACGAAACGACAACGGACCTCATACACCCGCTATCAAACACTGGAGCTGGAAAAGGAATTCCACTTTAATCGATACCTGACGCGCCGGCGACGCATTGAGATCGCGCACGCGCTCTGTTTGACGGAGCGTCAGATTAAGATCTGGTTCCAGAATCGTCGCATGAAGTGGAAGAAGGAGCACAAAATGGCGTCCATGAACATAGTGCCGTATCATATGGGCCCATATGGACACCCTTATCACCAGTTCGATATCCATCCGTCACAGTTCGCGCATCTGAGCGCATAGGACGCGTGGCACTTTTCGGGTACTGGTTAGAGACTCAATCAGTTGTATCAGGAACCATATCAGGCGGCGGCAGCGGCCAGTGTGGCCGGCGGCTATCAGTCGCAGGGCTCACAAGATGGCGTCAACGCGGCGTCAGCGGTGCTGGGCAGCGGTAGCGGTGGCATTGGCCCTGGGCCAGGCAGCAATCTAGGCACTGGCAATGGTACCAACTCGCTCTTCAGCTCCGCTGCGGCGGTGGCTAATGCCAACAATACAAATGCCGAATGCATCAAATATCCACAAGAGTTCTGATCTCAGGTTATCATCAGGCAGCAGCAGCAGCAGCAGCAACAACAACAACTGCATGCGCAGCAGCAGCAGCAGCTCGACTCGGACTGTGAGCCCGAGTCGGAGCTGGAGCTAGGGCAAAGGCTGCAACTGGAGCTGGAGTACAAAGCGGATATTGTTGGCTGCAATTTGTACTGCTGCTGAGCCGCATTGCCTTGCTTCGCATCCGCATCCGCATGTGCATCTGCAACCATATCCGCCGCCGCCGCCGTCGATCGACAACAACATCATAGACGATGCTTCTTGTTTGCAACTGATTCGTGTTAAGCTGAGAAACGGGCCGCAGTTGGAGCGTGGCTCGTTTGGGTTTATGATACTGGAAGTGGAACTGGTCAAGGGTTAAGCGAAGTGTCCTCAGAGCCACACACTGACACAGTTACAAAGAGACATTCACACACACACACACAGTCACACAGATGGATCTGGGCAGAGCTTGCTGCAGTGAATTCAATATTTTTGCCGTTGGACGTCCAGTATGATAAACCTCTTTCTCTAAGCAGTATTCGAAAAGCTAGTAGTTCTAAGTGTAGTCTAAATTTTAGATGTAAGCAGCACAACAAAATTAAAATGAAAATGTAAAATGTAAAAGAAATTGAGTGGAAAACCAAGTAAAAGCGTAACATAAATATTTGCAATAATTTCAAAGTGATTTCTATTAAAATTAGTTCTTGTTTTATACTACTAATTAATTATTGTAATGCAACCTCTGAAATGTGTACTTAAATAAGATGGATTGGACGAACGGAGAACTCCAACCTACCTATGTAGCTAGACTATCCATATAAGGCTACGTTTAGTTTGTAAATAGCCAAGCGTCCCACTCAAATGGCGCTTTATTATGTTTGTGTTTCTCATTTTTATTAAAATCTTATTACTATTCTTTAAATAAATTTTTTGCTCGAGAGCGAGGAGATTAAATTCAGTTTTGATTTGTGTTGTGTTGTTGAAAAGTGCTTTAGCAGCTTTTGCAAATGCTTTACTAATTTTATCAAAAGAGAAAGATAACTCTACCTAAATACTATTCTAACATATGTATACTCCTTCTGATTTGCACTCACATTTAAAAACAAATTCGGAAGACAAACAGGGAATTTGACAAAGCGATCGAACTGTTTCGTAATTGCGAATTTAATTCTAGCATAATTTCTATAGACAGTCAGTCCGAAAATTCCACACACGTCGACACCAGACGCTCTCAATATTATTATTTCGGAATCGTATTACACCTTTCATGTATGTAAATCAAATTTCTAAGCAAAATAAAGAAATAAATAAAAATCCTATACAATATTGTCTCTAGAGATAAGCGTGCATTACTCAAATAGAATGTGTAATGTGCAAAAATTGTTAAACCCTAAAAGCTAATTGCAAATTAAGTAAGAATTGAATAATGAGATATGATTTTAGAATTATACCTTAATGTAATGTAATTATTTATGCTGTACTTTTCGCTAAGCTAAGGTTAGTGCATTCTAGAACCTATCGGTAGTCTATGTGAACCTAGCTCGTAAGCCTAAATTATATGTATCAATTAGCAAGACAAATTTTAGTAAATATAACTAATGTAAAAACTAAACAACAAAAATCCCAGCGCATTAAACAACAAGAAATCTCAAAACAAAATACTTAGCACAAATTATAAATTCATTGTTTTTTCATTTCTTGTTTCAAATCTTATGTATATGTTTGCAATTTGTTCAAAACGAAATGATTTGATTGTTCATCGTAATGCAATACAAATGTTTGTAGTTTTGGGTTAGAGCCAGCACGGTGAGCGCAACAAGTTTAACTGCATTCCATGTAAAAATAAATTAAATAATTTATTTGTAATAAGCATTCGTATTAATGTAATAAATATGGGTTCAATTGCATATACCATGTACATATGCAATATTTATGAATTGAAATCTCTCAACTATTCAAGCACAGAGAACACATACAAATCTAAATAAATACAAAAACATATGTAAACATGTATGAATATGGCATAAAAATAAAAACTATTTTAAAATGTATTTCATTGGTTTTGTATATTATTATTTTCTTACAATTTACTGATCAATAAAAGCAAACCTTGTGCGGAATTGCCTTATCCTGTACCGATTTGATCTGAACTGTTCCCTGGCAGCAACTTAACACATGCCCGGGTAGCTCAGTCGGTAGAGCATTGGACTTTTAATCCAAGGGTCCAGGGTTCAAGTCCCTGCTCGGGCGTAATTATTTTTTTTTTATTATTTTTTTAATGCACGTTAATTGTTCGAATTTTTAATTCATAGTCGAAATAATTAAAATGTCATAAAACACTATTAATGCCTATTAATGCAATATATGACCATATTTGAGACAGCAAGCTGCGCACAAAGTAGTCGACGTAAACACTTTTTTTTATCTTTTAGCAGGCAGTGCACAGCTTGCTTGTGCATACCAAGCAGTGCATCTACAAGCAGTTCACAAAAAAGAGAATAAAGCAGTATCAAGCAAATGCGTTGTATTTTCACATCTCTGAGCAGGCAAATACTGCTTAGTCTGCGAACACCAAGCAGTGCAAGCAGTTTGTTAAGCAGTGCATTATAAAGTCATAAATGTGACGTATATTGCTCATGTAGAAACGCTTGATTCGACTGGAAGGTTGGCAGCTTCTGTAATCACGCTTCTGTGAGGTCTGATTGTGGGATGACCTGAGGCTGGGAGTCACTGTGTAGTGGACCAGCCATGTTGACGGAACGTCCGCACTAAGCTTGCCATCAATATGGGTGCCGAGGAGGAGTCCACGGCATTCAGGTTGGCTAAGGAGGGATGAACCGGGCCAGGGGTGAAAACCAGCAGCCAAGAGTTCCCGTGGTAAGCAGTAGTGGGATAGCGTACCGGAGTGGACTGCCATTATCAGCCTTGCCAATTGTTGGACCACAATCTTTTTGTCACCTAATATTTTTTTAATTTCGATAAATTATATAACAATTGTAATATCTAACAGATTTTTTGCAAGTATCAGTATATTCAGATATGCGTGCTACTATTTACTTGTATTTGAGTATTTGTACAAGCATTTCGGTTTGACTGATTTTATATTATTTTGATATTGAAACAAAAATTCCAAGTTCAGCTTAAAATCATAGGAAAAATTGAATAGAAAAATAGCACGTGCCCTTCCAATATTGAAATACATACACAACTTGGCAAAGATTACGTGTGGAAGTGTCCCAGAAAAGTTTTGTGCGCATGGCTATTATCGCAGACTTGAACTGTTTCTATATTATATATATATATGTTTGTACAATCTACATATAATAATAGACATATTTTAAAATTAAGGACTACAGTTAACGAAATTAATACATTCATTTGAATAGCTGAATGACTATAAATCAAACTTCAAAGTTAGACATAAAACCAAGGCACAAACAATAAATGAAAAGAAAATAAAAAACTTTTTACTCAAATGGCAACTTGTATATTTGTATCAAGGCGATAATCATTTTTTAATAATAATCATAATAATCATAACATTCACAATTGCAATTTATGTAGTAGTAATAATAGACTTGACGTCTTCCGCGTCCATGACACTTCCACATAGGAACACATCTCCCTCTACGGGGATCCCAACAGTGACAGCCTGGACTTATAGGTCCATTGTAACCTTGAACTTCGCATAGCGGCGTTGCCCACAGAAAGATCAGGAAAAGTAATATGATTGTACGTCTTTCCATCTTGATGCTTCTTTTCATCCAAATGTTTTTGTGAAATTTTGGTTGTACTCTTAGGTGGTGATAACACTACATGTGCCGTTTCGGAATTGCGCTGCGCTGTTCACCAAACTATACAGATAAGTACCACAGAGACTAATAATAATAATAATAATAATAATAATGAATAAAAGTGTGACATCCGCGGCAATCATGAATTTAAAAAAAAGTTGAAAATAATCAAGACTACACTGATTAAAAAAAATAAGCTATTCTAGAATGAAGATTTTGATCAATTTGAAATAATAACCGAAAAATAACACAATAGATTGTGATAATAAAATTTAAAAGTGTCGGATATGTAACTGCCAACCCTTGTAACTTGCCCCTTTTGTCTGTTCGCACAATAAAATAACCACGAAATTGTTATATATATATATATATGAAAAATCTTGCTTTAACACAGAAGCATATTCATTTTCCTCACATTTGTGAGGTCATCGAGAAGTCTGACTTGTCATTCATACACCCCGTACACGCCGGATGAGGTAAAATAATAACGAAGAAGTTATACTAGATGATTAACTGTATTCCAGAACTTTGTCGGCGGCTGCCTCTTCGCCAGCAGAGCATTAGCACTTTGTACATCCCAAATACCACAAACAATTCTTAGGAACAAAAATAAAAGTGATATTGAAGGTATATGGGGCGAGCTTGATTAAATTCTTTCTGGCATTTTTTTCTTCCCAAATACAAAATACAATTAAATTAATTGAGCATTAAATTACTACCACAGAGACCCGGGTTTTAGTTCCAGTTGAAAAATCGCATTTTCTGTATATTTTTTAATATTTTTAAGTACAATACCAAACTGGCAGCAGTGCAAAAAAAAAAAACAGCTCATATAAATACATATAAACAAAATAAATAAATAAAAAAATATATATAATATTGTTTTTTATCTGCATTAATATATAACATTGTATAACACTATTTTTATTCCCGATATCTGCCAAAAAATGAAAAATTTGATTAATTAGTAAATATTTTTATCACGGCTTGTGTACCGCTAATTTAGGAAGTCAAGGAAGTTAGAGAGTAATCTCTTAGTTTCGTCTTCTGTAATCTGAATCTAAAAAGAAATGTATGTATTAAATATTTGTTGAAGTTAGAAAAATATCTCCTTACCGATTAAAAAGCATAATTATAATTTTCTTGCGACAGATTATTACAATAAACAGTATAGCACCATGCAAACCATTAATATAATCAAATATGAAACCGAATTTTAAATCTATATTAAGACAACTACAAACAGCAATAACAATTTCCCAAATCCAAATTACTCCCGAAATAGCAAAAAGGTGAAAGAATTGACCGAAACTGAAAGAAATGATTATTATTAGTGGTATATTCTCTCCGTAAAAGTGTTAAAGCTGCCATACTTTTCCATTATTGGCTGGGTTCGATTACCATTCAGCTTTCTTCTAACTTCTCTTTTGTGACCAAAAATATGAATAATCGTTAAAATAAATAGTATAGTATTGATGATTAACATAATCGCAATGGGACCATGATAATATATCAGAGACGACCATCTTTCGCGCACTTGGAAAAAAATAAATTTTATTACTCTGTCTATATTCGGATGAGACTGATGTATTTGATAATACTTGCGATCCAACAGGTATAGATGGCTATCTCAGGTTGCCATGGAGTATCATAGACATCATTGGCCTGCAGTATGAATTGCACCGAGGCTGTTATTATTAGTACAATTGTTGCAATGCTCCAAACAAATATGCTATATTCCGTAAAGCTTTTTATATTTGTGTTAAAATCCGTAAATGACTTCCACAAATGATAATTTATCATCAGGAGCCATAAAAACGTTGCCATAACAGCATAATAACCAGAGTAACCTGAAAACACATTTCCAAATTAACGATATGAGCCCTTTGGATAGTGATGACTGTCATGTCACCTAATATGTAGCACTCTGTTAATGATATCCTCATTCCATATGCTTTTTCGAACCACACGTGCGTATAGGAAATCATCAGACAAGTGAAGTAAAACAAACAACACTTGTGATAGACATCACGAAAAATCGGAAGAAGTAGATATATAGCAATAATGCATATTAAAAAGACGACTGATATTAATTCAATGGGAAACCTGTTATCTACAAAAAGATATTTAGTTCATTTAGTGATGATAAATATGCAAATTTACTAGTCTGTACAGCATTACCCTCAATAACCTCAATAACCGTAGTAATATATGGCTTCAATTCATATTGTTGGTTCTCCATATTCATAACCAGAGTCATACAATATTCTTTTTTTTCTAAAAGAGTGACATCATTTCCATCATCGAAATAACAAAGAAGAGTTCCATTCTGAGTAACAATAAAAATAATAGGGTTTAAAACAGTGTTTCAAAAAATATTGGAATCATAAAGAATTTCAATTATACCTCATATAATTCCCATCCAAAATCCGCATTATGGGGTGTATTCATTTCTTCACAAGAGTCATACACGAACATATCTTGCACTAGTACTTGTGAAGATGTGTAATCCACAGCTGTCCCATTTTGTAGTGTTATATTGAAATAAAGCTTTGCTGTTATATCGTTTGAGGTACAGCAAATTGGCACACGCGATTCTACGTGCGAAACACATCCTCGCCAATAAGGCTCCGTTACCGTTATGTTCGTACCGTCTATCCATAACCTATAGTTATACATATCAGTTTTGTCTTGTGGTATTAAAATATTTTTATAGAGAAAGGAACCATTCTGAAAGTGTTCGCTATTTGTTAAGTCGACGGTATCGAAGTAATCACAGTGCGGAATATCCGCAGACAACCTATTAGCCATAGTAATGCACAAAATGGCAAATGAGTAATAATGTACTTTTCCCATTATTTGATAAGGATTAAATAAAATTCTGTTGACTATTTTCACGACTTAGATGTGCTCTTCTTGGAGCTCAATTATAAACTAATTTTTTCCATTCGCCCTCTCATTAATATATTTTTTCTAACCCCAATATCTAACTAATTATTTCATCTTATTCACTCTCATATGTACATATATTGTTGATTAGAAATTTGCTACATGCTCATAATTTTCAGAATAATAAATTACGCATATAATATAAAAACCACACACAACAAACAATTTGAATAGCTTTTATATCCATTTATGTATACATATATGTATTCAATACTTATTTTTTATATTTCAAATTAAGTTAGTAATAAGTAATTTAAATAAACAGTCAAAAAACCTGGGTACACAGAAATTAACTGTTATTATTAAATACCTACTTACAAATGTATGTAGAGTATAAACTATTCCAAATAATGGAATTATGTCTTGTTCTTGTAGTTTCCGAAATCTTGACGTTCAGATATGAGCAATACCCATATAAGTACTTGTAAGATTTGTCACGCCCATATTTACTGTTACTTAAATTTGAGCATAGTTATTATTGGCATAATTTACCCGTTTTCAATCAGTACAAATGATAAATTAAAAAGTAAAAATTCACTTTCATAATTACTTAAAATGTAATAATATGCTAAATTTCTTTCTCTACTTTAGAAAGCTTTTTAGTTAGAGAGCAGTGCGCAAAGCAGTTCCACGGAAAACTGACTAAGCAGTACACTGCTTATGAGCGCATACCAAGCAGTGAACGAAGAAGCAGTACACCTACATGCAGTAGTATATGCTTTACAGTACCACCAAGCATTTTGTAAAGCCGCGCAATATTAATTCGTGATATGTACTGTGAATTGTGGCCCAAGCGGATAATAAACACCGGAGATATTCGAGATTAAATTTCCCGTACTAGGCAAGGGGGAGCAGCGAGCATGCACTTAGTGTATGTACATAAGCATGAATGCGTGGTTGCGTCTGACTTTGCGATGTGTATGCATTGTTATCAGCTGCTTCAAAGGAAAGTACGGGGTCTCCTACTGCCGGTTGCATCCGACTATAGCTTTCCGAGTTTTTAAAATAGCTGCGGTAGATTGCACAGAATGAAAGAGGCATTCGAAGGTTTCATTCAATCAATACTATATAATTTTATTCGAACTATGTAGAACAAATGCACAATGTGCTTCATTCGTTTTGATACACATACTAAACATTTATCATAACTTTTACCCTCGGCAACCATGCAATTACTGAGCCTGCGGGTCAATTAATCAGTTATTCAATCAAACAAAGGTTGCCTTTATAAATTAAAAATATTACGTATACTTTCCAGTGATCGAAATGTATTTAGTACACTTTGGAACTACGTCGCGTAAACATTGCAATACTCTGTTTGCTTCAAAATTTTGTTATTAAATAATTTTGCATAAACCATAATGGGGAAAGTAATCCTCCAACTAGCTATTATCATCTATATAATTGCTGAGATTGGCGCAGATTGTGATTATTTTGATTCGGTCGATCTATCAAAGATCACACCCTTAGACGACGCGTCTTATATGTATAATGGCATCTCGATCCCACCCGACAAAGTGGTAACATTCAACTATCGCATATCTATTTACGGTATTAATATGACTGTGCCCGAGTACAAGAGAGGTTGTCTCTGCCAAGTGAAATCATGTGCATACGTCTGTTGTCAAATAGACAAGTTAATAACCAACTACTTATATGTGAATATGACACTCGAGGGATTTACAAGTGTTGAGATGAGTGTGAAAGATAAATTTGCCGTGCAGAACATGTTGGATATTTCATGTGACTATTTTAATGTGGACAGCACATCAGAGTTTGATTGGAATTTACGAAAGGTCGAGACCAAACTTGTATTATCAACATTTTCCTTCCAGTAATTAAAATTTCTTTAATTATTAGGGCGGTGAACTTACTGATTCCGCCGGCAATACGATTTCCAAAGAGGATTACTGTCTAATGCCACAAAAGGTTAACGATACCTTCTACGCACTTATACCTCATTCTTATGGATTTAAGCCATCAATCGTTTATAAATCATCATGTGAGATACACTCTCGATTTATATATCAATTTTATTTTACGAATTATATTTATTTTCCGGATTTGATTAATTTTTAGTTGACTTAGACATCACCATTAAATTTCTGTCAGTATGCTGCATGATTATTACAATATCAGTGTACATATATCTTCCGATTTTCTCATCAAAATACGGCAGATGTCGCTTATATTTCTTCATGTGCCTCACTGCGAGTTTCTTATTGCTCTGGTATGAGTCATTATATAAGAAAGAAGGTGGTTATCGATGGGTTTGCTTCCTCATAGGTAACTATATTAATGTTTATCTTGACAATACTAAATGCAATTGATTTGCTTCTCTAGGCTACAGTGGTTATTATTTTGTACTAAGCACATTCCACTGGCTTCTGATCATCAATTTTGATTCCTGGCGAGATTTTAAGAATATCGGTAGGGGAAGCATCAATTTAAAGGCTTATAATATATTTGTGTGGAGTGCTGCTGGTGTATTTACTATGATAACTGGATTTTTTGAGTATATACTTTTCGATAGCGATACTATATGGAACCCAGGTGTTACCGTCTATTCCTGTTGGATTTCTAGTAATATTTGGATTATCAATTCCATGAAAATATTATTAATAACGATTATCTTCATAAACAGCTGAAAGCTGGTCGGCAATGATATATTATTATGGCCCCATTTCAATCATTTTGATTATCAATTTGACGCTCTTTATAATAACGGCAAGGTATATCTATATAGAAAGCAAGGACACATTTCTTACTTTGAACCGTGCTGATACCCAAACTTGTATGAAAAATAAAGCAAAGTAAGTTTTTTATGTAATACTCTTTTCAGAGTTATATTTCAAATTGTCTTTTCTTTTCAGTTTTAAAATGTTTTACCGATTATTTGCTGTATCCGGCGGAATTTGGATACTGGAAATCGTAGTATACATTATTCATGAAAATGATGAAGAAATATCTACAAGGATAATCCAAGCAATTCTTTCGGCTCAGGGTATCATGTTGTTTTTCGTAACGATATGGAGAAAAGATGTTCTCAGAAGTATCTATGAAAAGTATGGGCTAAACTAACTAATGTCTCGTTTATTTTTACTAATGACGTTTATTTCTTTTCTTTTTTTTTAGAATGGGTTCCAAAAAGCAAAAAGAAAATTATGATTTCAATACATCTACATCACAATCATTACCAAACGCCTAAACACATAGAAGCAGAAACTTAATAAAATTTAAATAATAACATATACTTAAAACTTATAAAATAAATTATGATAAAAAAAAGTCGTTAATTAATGATATCACAAAATAATAAAGTAGGATAGGCTACAGTTGGTTGCAGCCGACAGCAGGAGACACTGTATTTTGTTTTGCCTGGCCTGCTAAGAAAGTTTTTATTTGATGGAGAGGAGATAATTAAAATAAGAAATAAACAATGCACGAACCTAACAAAAATGAATAGAGTCCCCAACTCTTATTGTTAGGGAGATCTCGGTGTTCATGCAGTTTGAAAGACGGACAGGTAGGGCTATTTCGACTCAGCTTGCTGTCCTGATTCGGGGGTCTGCCTATTACATGCAATTGTCAAATGCACAATCTCAATAACCCCTTTTGCACTCTTTAATAGTACAGGTCTTACAAATTATCATTACTTTAATTAAAATGATGCTTGTCTCGTGTCAGAAAGCAGTACACAAAGCAGTTCCACATAAATACTCTGATTTATGAAACCCTATGAACTGGCAGCACACTGCTTAATGTCCACACACCAAGCAGTGCCTAAGCAGCTTGTTACTCAGTAGAATATAAAATTCGTAACTACTTGTATTACTCATAATTTCGACTAAAAGGTTGATAGCTTATTTGACCCTGTGCTCATTAGTAATTCCTCCCACATTTTTCTCCGTTTTGATGGTGGCAGGTCACTATGGCGTAGTCGAGAATTGCTGCAAGATGACTGAATGCGGGAGAACATATACATTTTTATTTCTTTATTTCAGTTATTTTATCTCTGATTGTATTAGCACATACAAGTACATAATACAATTTAAAATTTAAAAGAAAAAAAAAACATGTAATTTGTGCGTGTATATAATACCCATTGAATGATTGAAGAGTTGTTGCTTATTAATCAGACCACACGAACGCTCTAAATTACTCAATGCTCTTAATGAAACCTTGTCACACTGCGGGTATATGCCCGGGTAGCTCAGTCGGTAGAGCATTGGACTTTTAATCCAAGGGTCCAGGGTTCAAGTCCCTGCTCGGGCGATTTGTACTTTTTTTTTCTTTAATACGTATTTTAAAAATCGGATTTTCAATTCTATTGCCGAAATAATATAAATTACTTTTATTTAATGCCTTGAAATAGTGTATCCGCCTATTAATACAATATATAACTATATGTAAGGCAGCAAGCAGTGCACAAAGTAGTTCGACGTGCTCACTGCTTTTTTCATCTCTTTTAGCAGGCAGTACACAGCTTGTCTGTGAATAGCAAGCAGTGAACCAACAAGCAGTTCACAAAGCAGTTTCAACAAATGAACTATTTTTCCTCATCTCAGAGCAGGCAGACACTGCTTAGTCTGCGCACATCAAGCAGTAAAAGCAGTTTGTTAAGGAGTGGACAAAGTAGTTTACCGTAGCACTCTGCTTTTTTCATAGCTTCTAACAGGCAGCGCAAAGCTTGTCTGTGCATGTCAAGCAGTGCATCAGCAAGCAATTGACAAAACAGTGCACATAGCATTTCCAAGTAAATGGCTTTTTTTTGTTAAGTTTGCTAAGCAGTGCATTATAAAGTCGTAAATGTGACCTTTGTACATACATATATTGTAGAATTTCGCGATTGAATAGTGTTGTGATCGGGTATAATAATTAATAAGATAATAATATCGAATAATATATGTATATAAATATAATGATATATAATTATAATAGTAATAATTATTATTGGTAATAATAATATGGACAGATATAATTTTCTATTTGAATGTCCATTGTCAATAAATTTTTGGCTGTGCAATTCACTTCTATTAAATATCTGCAATTTCGTGAGTAATTTCGCGGCGCTACCTATTGAGTACCATTGAATTCGAAATACAACTCTGCGGCAATGATAACTCGCAATTCGCCCATCACTAAGAAAAGTTGTTTATCTCCACTACTGAAAAATTTGCCGACTTATTAAGAAGATAATTTCGCGATTCGGACTTCATTATAGTAAATAATTGCTAGCCATCTCTTCTGTGTCGATTTGAATTCCCCTCGTGATCGCGACATTTTGCAGCGCATGCAATTCGGGGTCAACTACACTAGTCGGCATAAATATTTTGACGAAACTTCTTTTTGACTTTTGAACTTAGCGGTACTTGAAATCGCCAAATAACGGTGCGAATATGAGGCGCAAAGCAAAGAATATATTTTTATCTATGTACATGCCAACTTTTATTTCGTTTACATTTTGCATTCTCTTTGTGCAGATAAGAATGCATGCAGACTACGGCTTTTGGCGTGGCATAAGTATTTTGACAGCCTCTGTATGGAAATATTTTCACATTTTGGTGTACGCGAGAATCAAACAACTTTTGTTTTTAACTTTGATCAATATTAAACGTTGTTATTAAAATAGAAGGTAATTAAAAATTATTGAATGACATGGGTAAAACGGTTGAGCTAAGTTTGGTTACCAGATCTTCAATGGTAGCAAAGTTTAAAGCAGGAATGGCAGTCAAAAACATTGCCAATGAGTTTTATGTGTCGCGTCAAACTGTGCACTACCAAATTAAAAAGTTTAAAAAGCATAATGACATGCGTAATTTAACACGATCAGGTGCTAAGCGCAAAACTAAGACCAGTGACGACCGAGTCCTTGTACGGGAATTTAAAAAAAATGTTTTTCTAACCCCACAATCTGCTGCAGATCAATTTAATTTGACAGCCAAGACCCCAATTTGTGAGCGCACAGTCCGTCGACGATTAAAAAATGTGATTTTAAGACTTATAAAGCCAAGGACGTCCATTTATAGCAAAAGCAAACAAGCTTAAAAGAGTGGCTTTCGCAAAGGAACATCTCCATAAGCCAAAAGAGTTTTGGAAAAGCGTTCTATGGACAGATGAAAGCTCCTTTGAGTACAATTCATCAAAAAATTAATTTTTTGTAAGATCGCCAATGGTTCTATGCAAAAAACCCATGGTGGTGGCTTTGTGATGTTCTGGGCATGTGTGGCGTATAATGAACGGGGTGACTTCGTTCCTATCAATGGTTCTATGACCCAAGGCCAATATTTATCGGTTTAAAATGATAATGCCTTTACTCCTGGAGGCAGGCTTATTGTACAATCCTTTATCCTGCAACAGGATAACGCCCCATGCCACAAAGCCAAGATGATAACCACATTTCTGAAGGATAGTGGTGATACCACTTTGGACTGGCCACCTCAAAGTCCAGATTTAAATATAATTGAAAACGTCTGGTCTCTTATGAAACGGAAAAGAACAGTATCGCTGAATAAAATCAGAGAGGAGACAATTTCTGAGATCACTTCCCTTTGGAAAGGGATATCTCCAGAGATCATCCAAAATTTAATCGATTCAGTACCGCGACGCCTGCAAAAAGTTATTGAAACCAAAGAAAATTATATATTTTACTAAATTCTTTTGTTTTCCCCTTATTTTTTCAAGTTTAAGCTTTGTTATTTATATTAAAAAGTACTTGTCAAAATACTTATGCCACCACATGAAAATTACTTTAGTTTATATTTTTTTAAGTTCATATGACAAAATGTTGATTTCATTATTTTTAAGTTTGTTTAAGTGATAAGTAAAACAGAAAAAAAAATCATTAAGTTATATTAAACCGTTGTAAAGTTACATACATAATTGCACCATTTGTTTTTTGTCAAAATAATTATGCCGACTAGTGTATGTCCACGTAAGTTTCTTGGTGAAAATAACCAGTGCTAGTGGCAGGGAGTCAAGGGTCGGCAGTTGCTGACGGGCTTCGCCAAGAGGATACTGGGTGCATTAGCTTCGCTGGCGATCGCAAGCTAGCCGGCAGCAGCAGCCAACGTTGAGCGCGTTTTAACGCTGCATCGACACCGATGGGGTGTGTCTACGCTAGTGACAGCGGTAAAGCGTAATACAAGAGGGTAAGTGGAGTTTGATCCGATTGCAAACCCTTATTAACACTTATTCATAGGTACATCCAGCAGCTCATCTAGTGACGCCTTAAGCTCTCGGTGCGCTTCTGCTATACAGCGAGCCTTTTGGGCGCATAAGGGATTCGTTTTGGCAGTATAAGATCGGGCGCTGTTGGTCAAGATCGGAGTGGTGGATTCAGTGTGTCACTCGGCATTGCCATAACAATTATTTTTTAGTATAATTTTATTAGTATGTGTATTACTTCGTTAGTTTAATTTCATTATTTTATTATTAGTCATATTTTTCTTATTACTTTCTTATTTGATTAATCTCCTTATTTTAATTAGTTATTTTCTTATTAGTTAAAATTTGTATTACGTGCTAAGAAGTTTGCCTATTGTTTTTATTTATTTAATTTACTTTTAATTTCAAATCACATTCGCTTACACAAAAACACACACAAACTTGCACTAGACATAACTACAACAATAATGAAAAATATTACCATTGACGGAAAATATTTAAATAGTATAAAAAAAAATGATAATCCTATTCATAATGTGGTAAATTCTTTCCGTTTTCATCCATCCACGGGCAAATCTAAAACAAGCCTTGTGGCCTTTTGCCGATAGCTCTGTCATGTCATGCCATCGAACACTATATTCATTTGCTCCGTATTCTGATCAGTTAGCAGATCTACAAAAATGTTGGTCTACTTTAATACAACCCCAAAAGGTCGCCAAATGCTAAATAGCTTGCCGGTTTGTTTATAAACAAAAACTTAAACTTTTTGTATACACATTCGTATAGTATTAGCGGTCTCTGTATAGCCAGACGCTGCTGCCTCAATAAGTTCGAAAACCAAAACAAACAAATACTTAAAAATATTTTTATGAGCTTTCGGCGATGATGGAACGAACAGCGTGTTCTCTTTACGACACATTAAAAATAAATCGCGCATAGTCTGAGTACCAGAAAGGAAAAAATACTTACCAATTGGTACACAGCCCGAATTTTGGGGGCCCATTTCGTAGCCCCCATAGCCATCGAATTGTGCGTTAATTGTGAAAATTCCCACAATTATTATGAAAGCATGTAGACAAGTCCAGCATTTTATTGCAGAATCTACTAAAACTTTTCGATATAAATATACTATATGGATATTTGAAGAATCAAATAAGAATTATGTGAGCAATATGTGTTCTCTCTCTGAACGAAAAGCGACAACTGCATATGTTTCCAAAAAAGAAAAGCATTTGGAAAACATTTTTGAGTAAAAGTTTCAAAAGCTCCAAGTTTGTTAAAAGCTTATTCAATGCTTTGAGTGCAACAACATAGACAAATATGTATAGCAGATGTATAATATAAATTAATATGGATTAATATCTATTAATCGTGTGGCATTTGTTCTTCCGTGTCCGTCTCGAGTGAGTCTATGGATTGTGAGGAGTTACGGCTGCGCGAATAGACACTCTGTGCGCTCTTCAAGGCTCTCTCATTTTCCGCAAAACTGACGACAATTTTAAACTCCTCACTCAATGCGTCACAAAAGGGAACCTAAAAATGTCATGCTTTTAGTATCATAAAAAAATAATAATAATAATAGTAAATACCTCATAAAATTTAGCCTTTTTATAGACAAAGAAACACCAGTACATGAATGAGAAAACAAAGGCTACAATGGAGCCAACTACCAGCACGGCATAAATGCCACTTAGATTTTTGATTCCCAGTGGATTGGGACCACTATCTTTGCCCTTGGCCTGCAAGGCAAAAAGTATATATTTTATGATGTATTAAGAGTAAAATCCTATTACTTACGTCACAAGTTTCTGCGCCAATCTCATTCCACCATTTATTCTTAAGTCTGGCTAAAACACCCTGTTCCTGCAGTTCCAGCAGGGCATTATTAAACTTATCTCTATAGGGCCAATCTGAGAAGATAAGAAAGATTTCAATTTTAGTTTATAGCTACAGAACATATACTTACTTTTAGGCATTGCAATGCCGTAGCCCTTCTCATCCAATGTATCGCCAACTTTGTCCAAATGACATTTTCGCTTTGTGTTATAATCAATGGATGTGGACTCCATGAGGAAGGCGTATTTTGAGCTAACTCGCTCAACGCCCTCCTGATTTGTATTCTCCAGCACTCCAGAATTCTCGCTGAAATATGTATTTATCGCCTTGAAGGTCTCGTCCTCCGAAGTCTGTAAAAAGCAGTATTAATAATTACTCTAATATCTATCACTATTAGTACTTACTAAAAATAAGTTTCTAGTTGATCCAGTGCGCTTAGCTCCATATTCTATACCCTCTGTATTATATACTAAATCTTTGATGTCTTCAATGGGACTTGAAGGGTTCTCTACGGTCAAGAAAGCAGCCAGGTTGGCAGTGTATGATGAGACCAAAATCAGTGTAAAAAACCACCAAATAGCGGATATTGTACGTGTGCTCAGTGCTCTGTGAAAGGAGTAACATTAACAGATCTGTTTATTTGTATAAGATGCCATTTTACTTGGGTGCAATTTCAGAACCCTGCTGCAGCACGGCTCCCGTGGTGAACCACAGAGAATTGTTAAGTGTGAATTGGTTTTTCAATTCTTCGGGCTCTTCATTACAGGGATAAGGATTATCCCATTCAGAAGGTGATAGACGTCCCAGCACAAAGAGACATAGCGATATGCCTATGTAGGAAATGCCCAAATACATCCAGACTTCACCTGAGAAGGGGTCCATGAAGGAAAATATTTTGGGATCCGCCTTCACCGGTTTCACATACAAAATGGCAATGCCTATTAAGAGAAAGTATCATATTAATAATGAATTTTAATTTTTTGCTTTACAACTTACCCAAATTCATAAAGGGTATGCTAAAGTCAATGACCTGCTCGCGCTCCGATGTTATGGTCAAATCCGTTATAGCCAACTCGGCGTTCTATGAAAAATATAAGTGATTAACTAGAATGTATTTAATGTGAAATTGTACTCATCTTACACCTTCGGAAATGATCTTGAGCATGCCGGTTGTGACATTTGTACTCTTGTTGAAAGAACCGTAATCATTACCGCCATTTTGAAAGGTGAAATTAAAGCCTAACTTATCCGCCAGTTCCTTAATCAGATCTATACCATAGCCCTCATATTGGCTATTGCCGGTTAAAGTGTGTGTGCTTGCCACCAGACTGGCATATGGTTTGTTCTAATTGGTATAAGATAGGTATTGAGATGCTATATGCAGGGATTTTATGTTTATATTTCATTACCCACCGGCACAGATATTAAGACTCTGAAGGTTTTGTTAGCCAGCGAATCCTCTTCGTTATCATTTCGAGCCACAATTATAGGCGGCCTTTGGAATTCAAAGTCCTTGTCCTCCTCCCAGGTGCCGATTTTGACCAGGCCTGTGGACTGCAGCTCTATAACATCGAGACTATATCCTTTGCGCACATTGCCCTGAAAGAAAATGCGTCCAGTGATGGTTTTATCCAATATTTCCAACTGAAAGTAAACGAATAATAATTTAATTATAAACTATCGGATCTCATTAACACTTATCGTATCTAGTCATTCAAAGCAAGATCCATTGACTAATAGTATAAATATATTTGCAACATAATATGTATTTTAGCATATAGTTCATAGTTCTTACAGTGCGCATATAGTTGCGAAATGTAGATCCATCCTGCTGTACATTATCATGGCGTTCGGAGCAGTTCAACTGTTGTGGCTGATACGTTAGATGATTTGTGGTTTCGGCTATGACACGCACTGCATCATAGGTGAGTGCCATGGCCAGGTTGACGGGTGAAACACCTATTGCAAAGATGCATGTAAAAGTTGGATTTCAGTATGATTATATTAGGAGAGCTTACCATTCGCAATGGGCTCACTTTCGCCCAGTTCATGCTGTAGCGTTTCGATCAAGTCTCTTACTTCCTTTTTGTCTGGATCAAACATGCGTATGCCGGTTATGTTGACCTCGCTATGCTTGTATTCCTCAAGCTCAAATGTGTGCAGATCCAGATTACCTATGAGATATGTGTAGTCCTCGTTCATAATGCCCACTTGTTGAGCCTGACGCAACAGCTCGGCAACTCCATCTGTAGATCCAACTACCACAATGCGACTGTCGTCCGATTTGCGTATACGCCGTAGCACAGCCTTGAAGTTACCATTGAGATTGAGATCATAGCGCATGACCTTAATAACAGGTCCATTGGTGCCGTAAAGCGTGACCAGATAATCCAGTATGGCCAGGTACTCAGCTGCAAATTAAGCGAATTGAAGTTGATTTTCCTTTACAGTTAATTTACTTACAGGATTCATAGCAGAATATGAAACGTGACCATTCAAACTGGCCGATGATATCGTACAGAACATGTGCAATGTCCTCTGGATGGGGGTGCAGATTGAAGCCATCGGTTTGAGGACTCCACGATAGATGTGGATAAACAAAGGGTATATCCTTGGCGTCGCAGGAATTCAACAGATGCGCTGCTGTATGTTTGCTTGTAGGTCCAAAAACAGCACCCACGCCATTCTGAAAAAACATAAACTTAATCAGTCTTTTCATGTATGAATTTCAGATTTTTCCCGCTCACCTGCATTAGCCGGCAGAGCTGCTCGAATGCGTGTAGGGTATCACCATAAGCCACCCGCTCGGTTTCACCCACAAGCGGCACGCTGAGCTCATTGTTTACCAACGCTATGGCATGCTCAAAGGTCTGCCGTATTCTGTCCGTAGCATCGTCAGTGATAAGGCCTATCGCATTGAGTTATAACTCAAAGTGTATTGAGTGAAAGCGTATGGATGGACTTACCAATATGTATGGACTGTCCACCACCGAACGAACTGCTACCATATCCATGTGTCTCATAGGAGAACACCAGTAAAAGACCAATAAACCAGAAATGCATTTTAACTAACCGAAATTCAATAGTTTTCTATTTATCTTTCTTATTTTCGAAAGACTTCCATTTCATTTAGACGCGTCTATTTTTGTTAGTTTTTTTGTGTATACATATATATTTCTGGTTCACCCACACAGTAGAATCGCCCGGAAGTTCTGTGCCCGCTGAGCACACGGCTTCGACTGAAGAGGGAACAATTCGCTTTTATGCTCAAAAATTTAAAATTTCCAAAATATATATGCATATTGTTTTGAGCTTGAAAGCTGCAAAGTTTTGTAATCGTCAACAGTGTTGCACAATTGATTTTGTTCTCGTTTCAATTAATATTTATTTAGAATTATCACAAAACGTAAATACAAATATTTATTTCTTTTTTAACTAAAATTATTACAAGTTAATTATATATAAATAGTTAATTGCTATGAAATATATAAAATTAAATTATTTTTTGGCACAGTTTACTTTAATATATCGGAAAAATATATCTGCGAGTATATATTCTTGATTTCATCTGGCAAGTAGAACTGGGGCTAAAGTTGAAAGCAGTTTAAACTGGAAATTAGAATGAAGAAAATACTTTAAATATAATTAAATAAAATATAAATAAATACAAAAAATATGTATATATTTTTGTTTGTAATTGTAATTTGCAACAGCATTCGAAAGTTAAGGATCTCAACGCTAGATGGCGCTGCATACTAAATTGATTTTGTGAACTGTGGTGAATGAAGTATTAAGTCAAGTAAAAAATAATTATTGTTTGAGGTATTTCTATTTTAAATTTAAAAGAGTATTATCGAAAACTGATTTCTTTGCTTCAAGCATCCCAAATTTATAATAAAACTCAATTGAAATAATATGCAAAAATGTGTCTAGTAAAGTTATCTGTTTCTCTGTTTTCATAATTTAAATTCTTTTGTACGCGGAACCCATTTGCAGACTTTTTAATTAATTCAACAATTAAATTTGATTAATTTGCGAAAAGAAACTTTCTGCTGGAATATCCCTAAAAAGCTCCAACTGAAACTGGCGCATAACAATTGGGGCCCAATTGCCAAGACAATTGAAGAAGTCTGCGACAATAACAATAACAACGACAACAGGAGACTATCGGGAGGTTATTACAAGCAGCCCAACTGGTGATGGGCATAAATCACCATTAATTAAGTGAATGCGAATGCGGCACAATGGGACCAAGTGAAGTGCGATGAGAGCTTTGTTGCTGTTGTTGTGTCAACAAAGAGTCCCTTGCACCGCAGGAGACAACTCCGGGCGAAAGTTTGTAAATTGAAACGAATTTGATATCAGATAATGAAAGGGCATCAGTTGGCATACTTCTGGTTGCAGGCATACTCACAATTAGTGTTAGCTCCAATTGATATGAACTGCCATCTGGGAATGCATTGTCTATAATAATACTCCTGGGAACGTGTCAGGTTAGCCGCTACCACACGCTGCATTTCTTGACAGGATTCATGGGTGTGCCCGGTGCACAATTGAACTCGCGCGCAAAATCATACGAATTGGAGAGGGTGCCAATGACACGGTATCTGCCCGGACTGTGAATAGCCGTATTTAATTTATTCCGCATGGCCTCCGGTCGCATGGCACCGCACCAGACCTGGCCGAAATTCAAAAAGAATAACTGCGGTCCGGTCATGTTGAGGCCGGGCAGTGTCTCCTGCTTGCTCTCCTGTGGATTCTCATTCAGCCAGCGCTTGTAGGCGTAAAATGCCTGACGTAGTCCTCCATTGTCCGCAATGTTCTCGCCTGCAGGGACAAAGAGTGAGTAGTAGCGAGTAAGGGAAGGGGGCACTTGTGTAGTGTCGTAGTTGTGTAGCTTACCTTGCGTGCTCTCGCCGTTAAGTGATATGCCCACCTCCTCGACCGTGTAATTACCATACTGTGAAATGATGCAGCGCGCACGCTCATCAAAGCCATGAATGGAGGAGTCCGTCCACCATTTGTGTATGTTGCCATTGCTGTCAAAGAGTCGTCCTTTATCATCGAATCCATGCGTAAGCTCGTGGCCAATGACCACACCAATGCCGCCAAAGTTGAGTGACTTGGGGAAATGACGATGATAGAATGGTGGCTGTAGGATGCCAGCGGGGAACATTATCTGATTCTTGTTGCGACTGTAATAGGCATTAACAATGGCCGGTGCTGTCTGCCAGTTGGTCTTGTTCACACGCTCATGCAGCTTGGCCTGTTCCATTTTGGCCGTGTGGAGCAGCACGTTGAGTGTGTTCTCAAAATACTTGTCCGGATGTATCTCAATGCCAGCATACTTCTCGTTCAGCTCCTCGGGGTTGAGAATAAAGTCCGGATAACCAATCTTCAACGACATGGCATTCACCTTGTGCTCGGCCAGCTGCTTGGTGCTCGTATCCAGCCAGTCCGTCGTCTTCAGTATATCCCGGAATGCTTGCTGCAATTCGTGCGTCATGCGCAGCGTATCCCGCTTGCTGTTGTCATCAAAGTATCGACTCACGAACATGGCACCCACCGCCATGCCCATATTGGTATTCACCTGTGCGATGCACACCTTCCACCTCTGCGGACTCTCCTCCCGCCCAAACAGCGCATGATAGAAACTCTGCTTAATGTCGTCGAATCGATCGTCCAAGTTATTGATACGATGCCGCACAAATCGCCACATCATATAGTTGGCCACCGTCCGAGGTTCCGATATGGCGAGCAGCGCCACCAGCTGCTTCATATACTCCACTGCATAGATGACCACCTGCTCCGTCTCGTTCACGGTGCGAGACTGCAACGTGGACAGGTAGGCTATCCAATTGATCTGTGGCACTGCCTCCTTCAGCTGCTGCAGCGTCATGCGTTTATAGAGCTGTTAATAGAATGTTGTTATACTCGACTTGAATATAGCGAATCAAAATGAGATGATGGCAAATCTTTTCTCTGAGTGTACACAGTAGTTGACTAAGCACAAGATGTAGTTAGATAAGACTAGAGCATGCACTCACCTTGGTTACATTGAGTCTCTGCTCAGCGGGTGCCGTGATAGCCGCCAGGCGTGTCTCGAATGCAATCAGCTCGGTGGCGGTGCGAAGGGAATCCGCTTTGCTGGCGCCCAGTTTCTGCATCACCTCGGCCATGTAGCGCTGGTAGGCATGCAGATATTTGGCATTGTTCTGCTGCAGGAAGTACTCACGCGTGGGCAGGCCGAGACCGGTTTGATCAAACTGTATGATATTCTCCTCGGAGTTCTTGATGTCGGCACCAACCCATTGGACGATGAGTATGTCGTTGTTGTAGCGACGCAATGTGGCCGCCAGCTGTTGCCAGTTGAAGTGTGTGCCATGCCAGTCGGGATCGAGTACAGGCCAACCGCCCAGCTGGCGTATGAGCTCTTGCAGTGGCTCCAGGCCACGACGAGCCAGTAGTTCGTTATTCACACAAGATTTGTACAGGTTCTTAGCTTTCTGCTGGGCATCGTGTTTGGGCTTCAGATATTCTTTGATGACCACTGGCTGTGGCTGATCCTTTTCTTTGGGCTTATCCTTGTTGACGGCTACTTCGCCGGATTTGTCGCGAGAGGGTTCAATGAGTCGCTTGCGCTTGGTGCTATTGCTGAAGCGTTTGTACCGCACCAGCACTCGGTTAAGCAGATGCCTCCGACTCACTATGTGCCGCCGGAGACGCTCTGCTTTCAGTTCGGACGCCTGATCCGCCTCAGGCTGCTGCTCGTTCAGCTTGAAGGTGTTCACGCGCACATGGGTGTCGGGATTGGGCAACGGTGTGTTCTTTTCGAGCAGATTGCGCAGCACAATGTCAAGGCTCTCGCGTAGCATTTCAAAGGTGTCGAAGCCTGCCTTGTCTTTGGGTATAGGATGCAGCTTCTCCCAGTTGCCACAGGCATATTTATAGAAGTCCACACAAGGATCTATCTGAGTGTTCATGTACCGCTGCATGGTCCTGGACTGGGCTTGGCGGATATCATTGCGCGTGCCCTGCTCGTTCCAGAACGAAGCCAATCCAGACTCGATCAATTGCGCCTCCGTATCGTCCAGTGTCTGCTGCTGCTGTTCTGCCTCCCGTCGCTCGCGCACCGTCCAGCCTCTCCATAGTGTCTGCTGACGGACGGGAATCGCCTTCTTGTGATTCATCTCGGTGTCTGAACTGCCATCATCGTCTACCACGATCTCCCTAGAAGAGTCTATGTTATTGTCAAGGCAATCTTCTGGCATGGACACTACCCCATGGGGTAGGAACGAAGTGCGTGCATCCTTCATCAATATGCTGCGATCCTCCACGTCCAGCGTTTCCCCATTTCCATATCGATATGGCTGACAACGTCTGGTACGATCCGCTGCCAAAGATTCCTCCATTTCCAGGGATCGCTGCAGCTTCGACTGCATCAGCAGAAACTCCTCGTTGGCCAGGTCACTGTAGCTGCTTGCATCCTCCTGAACCAGTGCCTCGTAGTCAGCCACATATCCGGCCACAGGCTCCCGCTCCCGCTGCTGTTGTAAACGATGTTCACTCAGTTGGATCGCCTGGAGCATACCATCCAGACGTAGCAGGAGCACAAGCACCAATGTCAAAGGCAGCATCACCACTGGAAGCAGCAAAAGCAGTTTACAGCACGTTAGACCGGGACACCACTGAACACGACCCGTTTGCTGGTTCACCCCCAGACCCAGTTTGACGCGTCGATCACGAGTGGACGGCGATGGGGTGGCTGGTAAAGGTAGACCGTGCACCTGAGGCAATGCCAGTTTTAACGGGCTGTGGCGGCTCATGACGCAACAAAAAGTTGTGAATATGAATAAGAACGTGAGTATGAATACGAATATGAATATGAATATGAATATGAATATGAATATATGAATAATGTATGTGTTTGGCTCGAAAATGTGCTTCTCAGTGGCCTTTATACTTTAATTAAACGCAATTTTTGCGCGACGCAATTGCGAAACAACGAAAAGCCGAGCACCGAGCACTGACAGAGAGAGCGGGAGCCGGAGCCGGAGACGAAGACGATCACCGCGTGTGGCAACTAGCGAGATCGTGCTGGCGCATCAGACGCGCGCGCAATGCCTACTGAATGTGCTCCACAGCGCCATGGCTTGAGCTTGGCTCTGGCCTCTCCGGCTGGCTGCAACGGTCAAGTTGGACGCAATCACGGCGCGCGACAAACAATTGAATGAAGACGACAGCCACAACAACAACAACAAAAACAACAACTGTGACAATAACATAAACAACAACAACGACGACGCCAACGCGGCGCTACAATAAACCCTCAAAGGCAAAGAGCGCACATGTACATAGTGTAAGGAGGCACTGGTCGAGTGTGCCCAACTAGAATATACCTCATGCTTTGCTAGAGATAAAATTAGACAATTTAGTCGGTAGCCGTTAGGTAAATTATAAAATAATGTCTATTACTTTTAATTATTTATTTTACTTTATATAGTTAAAATAAAATGAAGTTAGTATATTCTAATATAAATTTGTTAGAAAAATTTAAAAAAAAATATATTTTTTTTTTATAAAAACATAAGACTTTAATTTACTCAATCTATATTCAACAAAAAAGAATATGAATATATTATTTTATTTTATGTCATCTTGAGTAGAACAAAAGGTTAATATTTGTATACAAATAAATCGTTTTTTATTTATTTAAATTTTATTATGTTAGAAAAAGCAAAATTAGTAAATCTCAATTTTAAATTTTTTATACTTTTTTGTACTCTTTATTAGCATTTGACATTATTAGCTTGCATTTATATTTAGCTTTTGCTTGTATTGAAAATGATATATAATTAAATTTTAATTTAAAAGTAGTTGAAGCTCAAATTAAAGTTATCTGTTGATATCAAAGCGCACCTCTACTGTTAATACTTATATCAGTTATACCCATTAATTCTGATAAACAGTGAGTATTAGCTAGTTGGGTATGGGTTGGTTGGGTTGGTGCGTATTTCGATTGGGATCTGACCGTTTACTATCCATTCAGCTTGTCAAGCAGGGCGTAAAGCCAGACAAATATTGACAGTTGAGCATAACAAGATACGATAAATATTATTATATTGATACTATGGGTGTTTGACCTTCTGTCAGTACTTGAACCTGTACCTGAGGCAAACGTGTTGCCGTAGTCCCCACACGGTTGACCCATTAACCTCATTTGTTTGCTCACAAAGCAGCAACTTCCGCTTGCATTAATGTGCGCTAATCAACAGTAGCAGCAGCAGCAGCAAGTTTTGCACACACACACACACACAGATCATTTAACCATATATATGTATATATAGAGAACAACCACATTCATACATATATACGAGTATATATATCGTTCTGAAATTAGTGTCATTATCACTGGCACATCGCACGACTCTTGTGCGCTCTCGCACCTCCGCTCTGACCTCTGTGCGGGTTCAGCTTTGAATTGAGTCTAAATTCAATCAATTTAATTTAATTTCACAAAACAATTGCACTGAATCTACAGCCATACAGGTTAAATTTAGTGCTTATGTCTTGTTTATGGTTGCTTGCGCTACGACCTAGTGGGTGTGGTCTATTAACAGTGCCCAATGTTCAGATAAACAAACATATTTGACGTGTAGAGTAAGTGCTCGATAGAGTAAATCAATTTAATTATAGGCTTGTGCAAAGTTGAGTTACCTTTAGTGGATATAAGGTAGATGATAGATATGATATGATATAACCCTAGGTATCTATTAGCCTGGGCACAATAGTACACTAATATCGAAAGGGCAGCAACAAATTGAATTAAAACGTTGTATTCATATTATACAAATTACATTAAAATATTTATTTATTTTAATATAATTTTTATTTAATTTTAAACACACTTCAACTCTTTTAAATCTAATAAAAATTGTACTGAAATGAGTAGCATAAAAAAATGTTTCTAGTTGCATATACTCGTCTGTCTTTCAATTTACACTAAGCTAAGCCTGTTAATTGTTTAGAATATTATAACAAACTGTTCACATAACCGATTGTTGACTCTATCGAGCGAAAAGTGTATCGTTAAACAGGTGTAAATGTAAGTGTAAAGCACTTGAAGGCAGTTCGTTCTGGTCATAAGATACTTCAAAATCAACACAGATTTCCATACAGAATAGGATAATTCAACTGATTAAGATTGGACAATTCGTTAGCTTAACCAGTACACAAATCATACGTCTCAATTTTCAGTATAAAATATCATTTGTAGCAAGGCAAAAGCTAAGCTCTTAACAAGCGATATATAGTGCGTAATTTTCATCAAAGTTATGAAAATGCCAAAATCTGCATAATCACACTCACACACAAGTACTCACACACGCATACTGACACAACAAGTAGTTAAGTGAATTTAAGGTACTTTGAGAGCAACAAAAGAAAAAAAACTTGTAAGTAAATTGCCTTTCGACATCGTTTCATGCGGCGAGGCATTAGGTTTTTGGTGTGGTGTTACAAGATTATTCGGATAATTGCTGGCATGCGATGCCATCTATGTAATATGACGCCACGCACCTCATTTTCATTTCACTTCAGCCCCGTGTCCCCTGTCACCCCACAGCACCCCTCGGCACAGCGAGTGGTCCACTTCCCGTACTCGTATGGTACATGAATTTCAGTTTCATGAACAGTAAACACGCAAAAGTGTAAGCGTATGTGTGTGTGTGTGTGTGTGTATAAAGTGGGAGGGGGTGTGTGTGTGGTTGTATTCAGTTTGAATTGCCATTGGCACGTATGCTAATTTCGGCCTTAAACCTTTTAATTAGCGACTACGACCGAGATTGGAGCACATGTCAATTTAAGAGCAGATACACACAAACACACACACATATGTATGTTTGCATCTTCCATCTGCCATGTGCAAATTGATGGCATGTAATATGCAATGATTGACTGATTGACTGCTCGCCAGCTGACAACCTCTGCCTTTATATAATGTAGCATGCAATGACCCAACATTTCTCTCAGTGTAGTTCAGTATTCACTTGATCTCTAGTTCAAGTGCGCTGTTTTCGAAGGTATATTCGCTACTTGTATTCAACACCTCTCAAGTGCGGCATCATGTTGCACACAGTTGAATGAACTCATACTGAGTGAATGAATGAATGAATGAATGACTAATGAATGTATGTGAATTTAAAATGAAATTAAATAAATAACTGATATGATAAGTTGTTCTATGCAGGTCCCTCTAAATCTAGGGTATTCTACAGTCGGACGTTTTCTTGCACAACTAAACTTCTAAGCTTTTTACAATCGAATAAATTTCAGTTATCTATAACTGAGTAAGCCCGCTGCATCCGACTGAACCGATTCTATTCGCTTTAGCTATTACTTTAAACACTAATGCAAATCGCTTGCGTTAATTGTTTCTCTATCGCTTTTGCTATCGATTGCAGTTTCGATTACGGTTTCACATTTCAATCGGTTGGCGATTATGGGTTTGAAACCCTTTTCCTACTCTTTAATCTAGCAACCGGCACAAGTTTGCAATCGAAAAAGTTATTGCTTTGATTAGTTTGAGCTTCCTTTGGAGATGAAATACTTTTCAGTAGATTAAACACTCACATGACAAACTTTACACAATTCCCGACGCTTGCAAATTTCCACAGTTTATCGACGTTTTCCCTTCGACAGCCGCTGGCGTTTTGAAACTCAATTGAGAGTTTAAGCTTGAAAATCAGTTTTCTGCTGCTACTGTTGCTGCTGCGGCTGCTACTGCTACTGCTACTGCATCTGTGCGTTGTCACCTTCACCGACTTGATAATGATGTTGAGTTGGTTTGGGGAATGATGATGATTTGGTATGAATCTGGATAATGGTAATGCCTATGTTAATTGCCAGCGGCTGTTTGGAGTCACCAAATGGAATTGGCTCAGCAAGTGCATTGAGCTCATGCTCAGAGTGAAAATCAAATGGGAATTCAGCTGTGAGCATATCAGCAGTTTCTTAACTATAATCAGTTGACTTAATAGGCAAAGCTGCACAGTCTCAGCCAGTGGAGTCTGAATAGAGTTTTCAATTAAAAATACAACTGGAAAGTTTGACACAAGTTGAATGGAAATCCCTAGACTAGTCTCAATAACTAATCAGTAGCACACTTATCTCTAGTTACCCTCTTGATTAACAGCTCTTTAAGCTTGCATGCTTAATTAAATTCAAATAAGATAAATCATTGGGGCTGACAACTTCAATGTGCGTGCAAATAAAACTGAATTGACAGTCTAGAGTGTTCATAAATCAATTGGCACTGGCATTTGTCCACGCTTATGTTCTACGAGTACAATTAATGAATGATTTAGCTCAATGAATGTACTCGAAAACATGTTCTCGACTCGTGTTTATTTGTTGTCATACTCTGACAGGAACATTTCAATCTGCATGGAGTGGACCACACCTGAATTGTCTATAGAACTTCAATTTGATATGTTCAAATTGATTATTTCTCTCTGTTCAATTTATTCATTTGCACTATTCACACGCATTCACACCTACAAGCCTTGCAGCTATTTGTTGTTCTCTCTTGCCACTTGCGACCCTCATCCCCCCACTCCCTATTGGCAGCTTCCACTTCCACTTCAGTTGGTATTGAGGCTGGCAGGTATTTGTTTAACATATTGATTTGTTTACTTATTATTGTTGAAGTTTTTTATAGCTAATTTAATAATTGATCAGGCAGTTGATGTGTGTGGGAACTTATGTGAATTATTTTATATCAATTTCAGCATTGGCGCCAGTTAAGAATATAATAATATTTTTATAGCCATCGAAAGGTAATAGGAGGAGTGTGGTTTATATAATTTTATTGATGGATTTCATTTAACTCGTTTTACAGTTCCGTTATAGACTAATATACTAATGAATATGCATGATAATTATAGACCAAAAATAACTCTTAAGTTGTTTACGAGATGAGATAATAAAAATCTCTATAGAACTAGCTTAGGTTTCTATAGTGAAGTTCACATGTACAAAGGCAATTAAATCTGTATTAAAGTAAGTTTGTATAAGAGTATCCAAGAAGAGTATCAAGAGTAAAGAGGTACCCATATCTCGGTTAGTCTACACAAGACTGAACAACTCCCAACGTCTCTCCAAATGGATTTCTGATGTTGAACAATCAGCTAAATTTAAAGTTAAATATTTAAAGTTAGAGTAATTCAATCGAAATACGGATTGAGCTCTTAGTTTCTACGCTTTTAATTAGTTTTCATTTAAAGCTCTCTCTATGCTTTCATGGCATGTTTAATACATTCACTCGCTGCATGCGATTCCCATTTGAATCATTTTACTAATGCACTACACTGACAGAAAAATGTTATAAATAGCCGCAGTCACAGTTGCCAGTCCATACAAAACTGTCGCCTCATTTATTTTCGCTAATTACTGCAAAAGCCAGCCCACAACGGGCAGTGGAAAATATTCGAAATACTCTCGAAATCGATAGCCAAAAACAAAAAAATAGCACAAACACGATTCGAGTGCACTCACACTCGACTGTCTGTAAATTCACAGGAGATTCAAAGCGGCGTTTTATTACCTGAATTTTATGGCCATAAATTTAATGCTATCGATCATTGTCAAGTTTCGAGATAATTTGCAATAAATCTGTACAACATTTAGAATCATACGTAGGCCCACGCGGTGGTGTTGGGCGGGGCAGGCAACACGGCGTATGCGCAATATTGAAATAAAAAGAGCAAAACTCCTGCAAATGTGAGCAACATATAGCTACATAAATTAGGATAATTACAATTGCACCCACAAGTGCCATTCGAGCCGTTGTTGCGGCTGTTGCTAACTATTTACCCGCGGGGCCAGCCAAGAATTTTGATTGCATAAACACACCAACAGCAACAGTAAAAGCAACAACAACAACAACCAGAAAAACAACAACCACTTGGTGTGGCCCAATAACATTTGCCGCGAAAAGTTAATAGCCAGCAAGTTGAAATGGAAATCCATTGGAAAATTAGCCAAAAAACGAAAAGAAACACAAAGTTGCTTACAAACCACGGCAATTACAATAACACCAGCAACAACGATCAAATCATGTGGCAAAACGAGAGGGTGCCAAGTGGAATCCGATTGCGGCTAAAGCCAACAGAGAGAAAAAAATCGGGATTTAACCAAATTTGGCCGCGAATGTTTGGCAACTGTTTTGCATAGACGTTGCTTGAATTGGTGCACCACTGTCTCCACTTTATGTTTGGCTAAATTAGTTGCCCAAGCGCCAGATCATAGAATTTGTTTAGCAACCCAACAGACAAGGCAGCCAAGTAAAATCAATTAAAACGACTCGCTGAAGCAGAGTTCCAGCAATACTCCAACTGAAACTGAAACCGAAACTGCTGGAAGCTCGTTCATCCATGACTTTGCACTTTTACGATACGCTGCGGCGCCTGAATTACTATTACTGCCACTGGCCTGACCACCCGCCCGCATCACTTGACCAGCTCCAACTCCAGCTCCAGCTATGACTAGGTTGCGCAGGCGCAAAAGGTGTTGTGGTCGGGGTCTGCCAATTGATATGGTTAATACTTCCATTACCTGTCTGCCAGCCGACACTGACTGCGAATGTGCTGTGTCTGTCTGGCTGGGGTTTGGGTTTCAGCCGTGCTCGACTGACCGAAATGAACTACACTGCGATTGCAACAAGATAGATTTAGGAACTATTACAATTAATTGTAAAATCCATCAACTTTTAATGTGCTTTTGCCATGGAGTTCCGTTTGCTATTAACTCTATGGAAGCATAAGATATAAATTGTTAGTGCTTTGTTCATATATTCGAATTGGTTTGCGAGAAAATTATGCACAAATTGTGGGGCAGTTCCTTCAATGTTTTAAGTGTGTGACGGAAATTGGTTTTTAGAATACTATTAAGTAAATTATATTCGTATGAAGTTACAGTTAAATAGCATATAAATCAATGAGTATCTATGCTAAATTTAATATACCATATTAAATTTTAATCAAAATGGGGGAACTGTTTAAAATTCTATTAATAAATAAGGATATAAGTCTAATTTTATTATAATTAAAATATTAAATTAGCATAAACCTTTATGTGTCAACTTTTATCACAAAATAAAAATAAATACAATAACATTAAAATAATAAATAAATAATTTGGGTTCTACAATATTAAATTTTGAAATTTAGCCAAAATTTTTAAGTCAATTTTTTTTGCACAAATTTACAAATAAATTTCATTTTTTATAATTTTATATAAGAGTTTTCTATTCAGTTTTTATAGAAAATAAGAAATAATGAATTTGAATGGTAAGTGAAGAGTTAAATATGTTTATTGCAAAACACATATTTTGAAATAATTCTTATGCAACTCATAATCATTACTTGTGATTACGGAATAATCAACCTTCTAAAATGAAAACCCATTAATACTTTTAAGCAGACTTCAGCAGAGTGCGTTACCCAATGCTCTCCCTGCAATCGAATTGAATTGTCAGTGAGTCAAACAAGTCAGCAAAGTACTTAATAGTTGGTCTTGGTCTGCTATTAAAATCAGTTGCAATTTACTTAACAACAAGATAATTACAACTTCTTTGCCGACATTCACTAGTTCTTGATCCAATTAAAAAAAAAACACACACACACACAAATAAGCGTTATAATTAACTTTGAAATAGCACTCAGTACAGTTGCATGCGAGGAGGGATTCATTGAACTTGACATTCCACACTTCGATTAGTCAGAGTCCATTCATTTACGATTTTACGCAAATCAGAGCTGAACTTCAGTCATGACATTGACTTACACGCAAGTTCCCGCTAAACGACACGCTGCATGCCTGCAACTGGTTTACTCGCACGGACAGACATGTTTCCCTCTTTTTTTTCCATTTTCTTTTTTTTTTGGTCGCACTCCAAGGCTGACGACTCCAAGATTGCGTATACGCAACGTGTGCCAGTGGCATGCGTCAGCGCACCTGGCCGTAATAATGAAGTGTGTGTGTGTGAGACTGTGAGTGCATTGTCGATTTGCCACACTTGTCGCTAATAGCATTAACAAGTTGCGTAGCGGGTTTTCTATGCAATTCGCTTTAATTTAATTTCATTTCATTTGTATGGGAATTGTGTGAGTAAAGTGCATTTGCATTGCATTGTCTCTGCAGACTTTCACACTCTACTCTGCTCTGATTGCGAGTGACAATTCGATTGTGCGCGGATTATGCAAATCGATTAAGGCAATTAGTTTGCAATAACCTGAGACAAAGCAATTAATGCAAATTGCAATCGAAAGAAGTCGAGGATGGGGATGGGGATGTGCAATTAAACCAGGACAACAGATGGGCTCCAACTTATCAGCTGACTTTGCGCAATTAGCCGTTTATAGCAGCCGATGCCACGATAAGAATGTGCCCCCAAGTGCCCGGCTATGTGGCACGTTCCACTCGCCCTATCTGTTGTCCAGTTGCTCGCTTTTAGTTTACTTTTACGTTATCCGCTTTACTTCACTTTCCGGCTGCTTAATTAGTTTTTAATCTATTTGAATCCGAAGAACTTTGCAGCAGGTCAAGTCAGAGGACTGGACAGGATAGCTTGGACCAAGGCGAAACAGCAGAGTTATCGCTTGTCATCCTCTACTCTTATCGAATCTCAGCCATTGTGGAGCTATGCTAATTAACCTTGAAAGTCACGGCTCTGCTGTCAACCCATAACCTATCCATAACCTGTGCGATCAATCAATTGAAAAGTCTCTCATACAAGTATATATTCTTTTTGACATAAATGTGACCTTTGTTATACTGTAGGCAGGTCGTATTATTTCGAACTGCCATTGTGGATATTTTCCGTTCCGTTCCGTTCCTGTCATTGCCTAAATATTTTTGAAAGTGACACCAAAAGTGTCACACCCACGCTGCGATGGAGATGCATAGATAGATGGATAGAGATTTGCCGGGCGACACTTGAGCGACATTTGTTATTCTCAGGAATAGAGATATCGAGATAAGGCCGTTTACTCGTATTTGCCTAATGGTGATTGGACATGGACATGGACAGCGTCGGACGGACGGACAGAGGTGTCACAATGCGACGTGACCTTCAAATGGAGCATGAATAATGGAAATGTGCCCAGAAATATGAGCATTGCATAAATATGCCTAACGGTGTGATAAAACCAAATTTCAGCCCGACTTCACGTATGTGAAAATGTGATGAATAATGGAAGGCCGTGTGCCCGTGTGGGATAAAAGTGAAAGCCCAGCACGTGCGTCAGACATTTATCAAATCAACCAATTAGATTAATTCTTTTGCAATCCAAGCTGTTAATTTCTTATGCTAAACAAATGCATAAACAACAACGCAAAACCAACAGTTGGCCAAGTCAAGCTCGTTTAATGTTAACCAACTGCTTATGCTTATTCCGCTTGACTAAATTTAACAAGTCTTAAGTTCTGCTTAGTTTCAGCTCTTGTTACTCTAAGGAACTTTGTTACAAAATCATTTTGCCATCTTTATGGCAAGCCGAGTATTATCAAAATCTTTGCTATATTTTTTCGTATTTTATGATGTTTAAATTTAATGCAAACACAACTCACCTTATTTTATGCACTCTCTTTCCTTTTATTACATATTTTTTTAGTCGTGTTTACCGTTTGGTTTTCGCTGTTTGTTGGCCAGCCTTCAAATCAATTTCTTTCTTAGTTCGGCTCTTCGTTTTGTTTGCCTAGTTTTGGCAACCAGCAGCAACTTTATTTGCCACGGTTGCCATCACACGTAGCCAGGTTGCCTCATCGAGTGGCAACAGAGTAAAGCGACGACGTGTTGGCTTCGGGTTCGAGGTTTGGGTTCGCGGGTTCACTGGGGTGGTCACTTGATACGCCCAAGTTGCGCTTGGTTTTATTTGCTGCTATACTTTTCTGCATGTTGGTTGACTTTATATTCATACTCTAACTATGCTGAGGAGATGAGTCACACTCGGTGATTTTGTCGCAAGTGGAAGCTGCATTTACTTATCCTAAAACTTAATTTCAGTTAAAGTACCGATTAGTTTCAATGCACATTTGACAATAAATATATCGATAATTTATCAGAAGTATTCATCCTACAAATGTTGGATGTTCGAACTCATAAATGTTGTTGCTCGTGCCAGCGGAGGTAAACAAAGCAATAAGTAAGTAAATAAGTAAACAAGACCAATTGCTGGGCATGAAGTATACCAAAATGAATTTAAACATAGTATCCGAGAGTAGTTCTAATTTGTTTTCTGTTGGCGAACAAAAACTTTCCATTAAGATTAACATCTAAATGTATTTTAGCTGTAGTAAAAGCATCACTAGAGGGTATTAAAAGATCGGCACATGAAAGGAAAGCAGTTACGCTTTGCTTTTGTTTTCGTTTTTGGCAATTTTAATATCAGAGGCCAAACGGGGACCGCGCCTTCAGCCATGTGCTCCTACGCCTGCCAGTCACCTGCTGCCCCTTCTGCCCCTGCCACTGTCCAGGCCATTTCCATCGCTGGTGCGCCGTGATTTCATTCGCTTGTGCGCACTTTATGGACATGAATTTGGCATAACTGTGTTTGCATCTGACTGTCCACGTTGTTGCTGTGCGGTTTACGTGTCATTTTGCTTGCGTCCTGCAATGGATATATATACGATATATATACAGTTATGTCAGTACTTTTTCCTCTTTTTTGTTGTGCCTTTTTCGTTGATTGTCGCTTAGAATTTCCATATCGCATCGTATGGTATTGTTTTGGTTATGGTTAGAAGGTTAACAGTCTGAGGTGGGAAGCGCGAGCGTTTTGTGAGTTGTCGTGTGTGGCATGTGGCATGTGGCACGTGCATGTCCTTAACTGGCTTGGCCTGGCTTGTCTGCCCAAGCATCTGTCCATTTACGAGCGGAAACTGTGGCGTGGGAGTGGGAGTGGTTGTGAGGCAGCAACTGGCCTGGCGATACGAGTTGATGCTTATTGTGGAGAGGTTTGGCCCGCTGGCACCTGTGTCGAATCGCCATTATTGCTGTCGACTCGAATGTTGCAAGCGCAGCTCAAAATACTGGTTTGAAGCGTGTCAGATTGCTTTAACTTAAAGCTGGATGGCAGCTGCTGCTGCTGCAGTTTGTTGCCATGCAAGCAGGCAGGCTGCCAACTGGGCCAAAATAAATTCAATATTAATATCAATAACATAATATTGCTATCTATAATGTGGCCCACACCCGAGCTGTTCGTCGGGAACTGCTGCACCCAGTGTAACAAAATCGCATCCCAGACAAATTGCCAACTAATGCGCACTCGAGTTACCAATCAATCATTCTGCTGCCGTTAGTTGATTTTCTACAGCCAAAATAGACACAAACGTTGGCTTTGGCCCTAGCCAACAGTCAAGAGGCCTCTTAGCAGCATGCCGAGCTCTCCCAACATATGCAATGCCAACGACAGCTCCTCATCTACTCCGCCCTCCCCTCACTATGGCAACACCCTAATGACATGTTAGCAGCTTTTGTTTTTGTTGTGCCATAATTTTTGTAATTTCATGTTAGGGTGGCCAGCGTTGATTGAATTGAATTATCTGCCACTGAATGCGAAAATCGACTGCAAACGGAAAGATCTTGAGATACTTTATAGCTGTAACTGTAACTACCTGTTGACTTGGGCGGGGGCAGTTGCAGCCAGCTTGTGATCATTCTGGTTCGCTAAGCTTTTTATCTGTGGCAATAATTGAGTGCAATTAAATTCATAAATTTTAATGATTTATTTTAGCACTGCACGCTTAGCACACTGAATTAATTCTTAAGCTTGCTATACAGGGTGTGGGCTGTAGGGTAAGCCGATAGATCGAAATGCACTTGGAGATACTCTGAATCGAACAGGCTGTATAGAGCTATGCAATTGATTTCTAAGCAATTAGCTGTGGTAATTTATCAGAAATATTTGAAGCAATAGAACAAGTACCAACAGATATAATGCAATAATTGATATACCCATTCACAGACCAACGCCCCCAACGCCCCCATCACCTGCATCCGCCTGACTGGCCAAAAGAGTGTTGGTTGCTGCGCTTCACTGCCTTCCGAGCAGAGCAAAGCAGGGCAGGAATCGGTCTAATGACTGCCAAATAACTATCCAAAAACTGAACTACTACTCCGATGCGATCCGATTGCACAGTGTTTCAATGCCAGCTGCGGTTCAGTGATGCATGACAGTTCTTAGGGGAATTTCCACTGATTTCCCAGACCAGAGAGGCAAAGTTTTGCGTACGAGTTGCGAATGCAAGTACTAGTGATTGCCACGTGGTGGCTACTGGCGTAGAATTTATTGCCCTAGTTGCAGAAATGTAAATATTAATTGGCTTTAATTGGAGCTGGCCAAGTGTTGGTCTACTCATTTGCTCATTTGCCTAATGATCCAATGGGTCATGTGGTCAATGGGACGACTAGTTAACTTGTTAAGTGTCCAACACCCGCAGCGATTCTGTTGTAGAACTTGCCTTAATTATGTTGTTTTACAGCAGCTGCAATTAATTAAACATGATTTACTCATGAATATGCACAGTATGCACTCTGAATAAACACCTGCCTGCCCCTCGTCACTGCCCTAAATAGTAATCAAATTCCATATGGTTGCAAAACACAAATAACTGAGCAAACTACTTGGCCACAGAACTAAATAAGAATAATTAAATACTTAGTTGTTGAAATGGATAAGTTAGTATTTGCCAAACAAGTAATTTACTGTCAGATTTTCGTTTTGAGTCTCTTGTGTTGCATTCTGCATTCTGTTGCATGCCTCAATTTGCATTCTGCAGTCTGATAAAAAGCACACAAACCAGCCTACGCCCGCCTCAGACAATTACAATACGATTGCAATTTGCGACTGCTTGATAGATGATGGAGTCTGTGTGTGTTCCGGATAGAGATGACAGCGTGACACGATGTAAACGATAGTCAAATATAAGTGTTAACCTTATAGTATTAAACTCTTATGATTAATTCCAATGTTAAAGTATTGTCTATAAATTTACATTTTCGTTGTTATTGTTTTTTTTAACAGCTTACATTTACATACATACATAATAATAATAAATATACTTAAAAATTACACCTTGTTTGAATTCTCGAATCATTAAGTTTGGGATTAAAAAGTAAATTTGTCATAAGTATTACAACAAGCTTATCACGTTTAAAATTTTTGATATTTAACAGCTACCCATTCCATCTCTATCTTATAAAGTTGTGGCAAATGCAGTTTTTGCATACCCTTAAAATAGAGTATTTTTATACAAGAGGGTTCTTGATATTGCAGCTATTGCTAAAGCATTTAATTTTGCAATATTTGTGTCTCTAAATGAGAATTGTTGATGACTGAAATAGTTACTCGTCTACTACAAGAACCTATCAAATAGTGAAGTGTTAATAGATATATACCACGAGTCGAAGGCCCTAGGTGAATAGTTTTTAATTAGTGTTAAGATGGAGTGTTTTTGTTAAGCATAATTTTGCAAATAAATAAATAAATAGCAGTTAAAATTCTGTTAAATAATTTCTTATATAAGTACAAGTGTTACCTCGCAAAGAGGTGGGTGAAGCAGTGTCTCAAAATGAGTTTATCTTAAGCTTATCAGCGTTTTGTTTTAATTTTCCATAACTTGTATAATTTATGGCTTACAATTAGAACATAAACCAAGATAAGATTAATTGAATCAAGTAAATGCAATCAGTCATAAAATTGATTAACATGTAAGAGTAATAAATAAAAGTCGATATTAAAATTTACATAACTTTATTATTATATTGGCATATTTTAAGACAGTTTTAAAGCAAAGTTCTTTATAAATATTGTATAAATTGTATAAGATACATATACACTGCAAATAAAACTATAATTTCTTTAAAACGAAAGTTGCACAAACTTATTGAAAGTATCTGCATTTGCTAAGTAGTATTATTTTTATGTCTTTCAGCTGGTGTCAATCGAGTTTATAGTAATGAAATGTTCTGGCCAAGTCATCTAATAAGTATGATTATTTAATTAGCACTTTATTTCTGTTGGTTTTAAGAGATTCTGGTATACAGCAGGGTTTCAAGTGTAGCGCACCCATTTGAAATGATAATTATAGTGCATAAATTGCTGGATAGATCGAGGAGGCGGGTGAACAGATATCTGTAGATTGCACTTGAGTAAGTTCCAGCCCACATGTCGGCATGCGGCAGTTGCCTATTTACTGCAAAAACTAATAAAATGAAAATGAAGGTGACAACGGGAATATAATTTATAATGTTGCGCATGTTGCAAATATGTCAAAACACACCCGACACGCCTCCACACACACACAGACGCTTACATACTTCTGTTGGGGGAGTTGTAAAGCGCACGTTGAGTTTTTGTTTATTTAAATGAACTGTGGCAAGTTGAGCAAATTAAGTTGCAGATGCAGATACACATCTACACAAACGTATGTGGCACAGTGTGCCATGTGCCACATGCAACAAACACACTTATGTATTCATAGTGATGGCGCCTATCGTATGCAAATGATCGGACTCGTTATTAAATGTGTTTCTTGTGTTTCTTGTAAAACAATAAAAGCGTACAGCAGCAACAACACCAACAGCGGCGTGCGGCGTGTGGCAAATGTGGCAAATGCAACATCAAGATTCGAGTGGACTCTAAAGAAATGCTGCAACATGTGGCAACAACAACAGCAGCAATAGATCGCCTATTTTTATGTCTTTTGTTTTGTGCTGTGCTTTTATTTTTAATTTGCAAACTTTTCGTTTCGACCATTTTCGATGCAGTTCAATGATTAAAGAGGCAAAACGCCCAGAAATTGGTTTACAATTTTGTGTTGTCTTTTTTTTTGGTTTACTTTGGTTTTATTTTGGTTTTTGTAGTTGTTATTTTTTGCTCACTTTTGCGCTTGTGCGGCCCGTGGCACGTTGCTCAAGTTTTGTGGCAAGTTGTGACTCCCTTGCCATGCCATGCCATAAAATTCATAAGAATTTTTTAATTTGCTGCATGCCCATGCAGCATGCCTCCTGTTAGCTATGTTTATGCGCGCAACTCTTGGGCGTGGCCTCTGGGCAGTTGTTGATGTATATTTTTGGGAAAGGCACAGCACAAATCGATAAGATCGAACACAAGCCATGCCAAATAATGAGTGCTAATTGTTCAGTCTGCGGAAGTTCAATTGCCCCCACACACAAAAAACACAGTCCGAAAACAATAGAAAAAAATACTATTACAAAAAAAAAAACAAATAACGCGTTCACCAGCAACAGCTGACAGCCATAAAAAAGCGCCAGTTAGCAATTAAAATTCTTTTCCGACGTGGCCATACGTTTCGAGTCGATCGAAAGCAAGGTCATGGCAGCAGCATTTGCAGTGACAAACGCAACGCAAATGCAACGCAATTGAGACATGTGTGTGTGTGCGTGTGTGTGTGTGTGTCCGTGTGTGTGCTTGTATGTTAGCTATTTTCTAGCTGTAAAACCCGCTAAAGTGCCAGCTATGTATAAGCTGAATGAATTTACCAACGCTCGTCTCTCGTTTCGGGCTTTGGTCTTCGATTTCGACTTCGACATCGACTTCGGCTTTGGCTAAAACCCGCTTCGAGCCGCGATTAACGTTGTAATTCGATTACTCTTGTGGCACATTGTTCTGCTTGTGCTCTCATTGTAGTTATTGTTGCTGTTGTTACACTTACCTCTATTACCAGTTGTTGCTGTTGTATCGCCGGCGTCTCAGCCAACGTTTGGCTCTGTCTCTGGCGGTATATATTAGAGCCGTCCGCCAACAGTCAGCACAGTTCGTTAACAGTCCTAGTCGAGATTCTAGGAGGTTCAACCAGCGTCCAGCGACCAGTACTACCTACCAGTGCCTGTGTGTCGTGTCGTGTGTAGTTTACTTTACTTCCATCTTCCCCATTCCTTTCAACTCGTTTTGTGATTAAAAACAATTTGTGAACAAAAATGAAGCCATTTGTAAGTAAATCATATATAAATATTCATATGTGAACTATCGTGTGATACATGCATAACTACACTCCAAGTGCCAAAGGATAAACGATCATAATGATCCAGCTAAGGTCCATAGATTGTGAGCTTAAACTGAAAATTGAATATAAAGATAGCAAAAGTTTAAAACCAGTTTAAAAACGATAATTGAATTTTTAAAAAAAATTTTATAATTGTTTTCAATAGTTTTGCCGAAATAGGATTATAAAAATGATCAAACTTTTCAATAAGTGTTTATATATTTTTGAAATTTTATCATTATATTCTCTTTAAAATTCAATTTGATATCAAGCATAATTTTTTATTAATATTCAAAATAGGTAGGATTCTTAGAAGGATTATATTTGTTTATAAAAGATAATGCAATACGTTTTTGTTATTATTTTTTTGTCTACTTAATTAGTTTGGATTTCTATATAAATATTTCAGATTTTTCTTGTTTATTTATATTTTATTGTGATATTTCCAACCACAAAAAAATAAAATCAATATTTTTATACGATTGATTTAAGAAAAATAATATAATTAGAATTTGTTTCGATTCTTTCTATATAATTCAGCATATGATACGAAGAGAAGTTAGATGAAATATGCTATATATGTATAATTATAGCATTAGCTCACACCATCATAGCACCTTCTTCTGTGTTTATCCTTTGATTAAGCAGCGAGAATATTTGGCAATTAGCGAGCCACCGCAAAACCACCCAGATATTTGATACAACAGTATTAGGCACAGCTGCCACCACAAGCAGTGCAAATATCAATTTGATAAGCCGCTGACATGTTGCATGTCGGTTGGTCCGTTGAGGCAACTCGACTCCACTCTCGTAATAATGGCCTCGTGCTCGTATGCGGTAATATCTTCGACTAGGCTTGGGTATCTCAAACCAAATCCAAAATCAAATCAAACGTCTCGCATGACGGCGCTTAATAGCGGGCACACATAGTACAATGTATTAACGAACAGGGGGCGGGGCAGGTGGGCAAGCGAAAGGAAAATGTAAGAGAAAAATCGTAACACATGAAAATTGGAACAGTGGAAAACTGTGACTCCAACACACTGACAGACAGACAGACAGACTGACTGACAAGTGTGTAATTATTTGTGCCGCCAGGTGGCGCTAGCCATTACGTATCAGCATCAAGTTTACCTAATCTATTTGTGTCTCTCTTGCAGTTGATTGCCGCTGCGTTGTTCATCTCGACGGTGTCTGCCTCCTGGCACGGTGCTGTCTCCACACAATACCAGCACCTGGATCCCCATAGCCATACCTACTCGTACGGCTATGCCGATCCCAACTCACAGAAGCATGAGACTCGCGCCCATGATGGCACCACTCGCGGCGCCTACTCCTATGTCGATGGGCACGGTCATCTGCAGTCGGTGTCCTACACAGCAGATCCTCACCATGGTTTCAATGCCGTCGGCACCAACCTGCCACAGGCCCCCACTGTGCACCACGCCGCTCCAGTCTATGCCGCTGCCCATGCCCATGCCGCGTATGTGCCATACGCGCATCACGCGCATGGCATCCACATCCCGGTGCTGACCCACGACGGCGTCCCAGTCGACACACCCGAGGTACAACACGCCAAGGCTGCGCATGCTGCTGCTCATGCCGCTGCCGCTCACAATGCTGGTGGTCATCATCTCTACAAGCGTTCGATCTATGGTGGTGGCTGGGCCTATGGTGGTGCTGCCCATGTGCCACTCACCCACGGCGGTGTGCCAGTCGATACTCCCGATGTGCAGGCTGCCAAGGCTGAACACTATGCTGCCCATGCCAAGGCTCTCGGTCATGTTGCCCATGCTCATGGTGCCCCCGTTGAGACCCCAGAGGTGCAACACGCCAAGGCCGCTCACTTTGCTGCCCATGCTGCTGCCCGTTCCGGCCATGCCATCGCTCCCATTGCCCACGGTGGCTACCATGTGCCTGTGATCCACAATGGAGTGCCCGTCGATACACCCGAAGTACAGCACGCCAAGGCCGCTCACTTCGCCGCCCTCTCTCAGGCCTCCGTCCACAGCTCCGGCAGCTCGCACAGCTCCTGGGACGATGGTCACTATGATGGTCGCTGGGACGCCGGCCACGACAGCCACGACAGCCTCAGCTATGCCAGCGGCTATGCGCACAAGGGTCCCATCCACATTCCAGTCATCCACAATGGTGTGCCCGTTGAGCCCGCAGAGGTGCAGCATGCCCGTGCCGCTCACCTGAACGCCGTGGCAGCTGCTAGTCATGGTGGCCCCGCGCACGGTGGCTACTATGGTGGCTCCGGACACGAGGATGATGGCCAGTACCGCCCACAATACAATCACTATTAAGAAGTCCAGGAACAGATCCGCATCCTGAGTCAGCCATCGACACCGATTACCGACGAGCAGCCCCAACACTATCGATATTATTTGTTTTCCTCTAACGACGACTAAAGTTGCAACTGTCTCTTCACTCACTTCTAACTGTACTCTACACACACGAAGCACACACATGGGAGATTTGAGCAGCTGTCTCACTTGCCCATGCCATTTCTCCGACCTCTGATATCTAATTTAGAGCTATCTCTCTGTCTATACTTCTATATCTTCTCCGACTTGTGCACACTCTAGCTAAGCTCTTCATCTTACATAGTTCTTCATAACTTTGTCTATTTCTCAACTTGAGCGATGCTGAACGAGTATGTTGTAAATAATTGTTGTAATTACTATGTATCTTGTATCTTTCACTCGATATGTATCTATATACTTACTACTATATGAAACTGCAAACAGACAAATAAACTGCAAAAATGTATTTGATCACAAAACGTAATTTAATCTTAATCTGGGGTGGACGATATGATGGAAGATATATGTGCATAGATACAGAAATATATATAGATATAGATACATTGATAGGTAAACATAGATACCTTATAGACAAGTACATGCATGAGCTATAACCACTTTGCAATTGTAAGAACTTATAAACATTATGATGTCCAAGTTTTTTCACAGTGTATGATATGCTGGATTGAGTATACACTTACAAGTATCTCACTTAATAGCAGCAACAGATAATTGTTTATCCGATGTGGAATATCTGTATGAGAGGGCTTGTTTATCTGCGCTATTGAAGCATATGATTTCGTTTAAGTTACAAGGCAAACACAGATGGAGAGAAACATGTAAGCATGCTCTGATGGGAAGTGCTCGACTGAAATATACCCCTTAGGTAGAATGAGATATATTATTGTGAAATTTCTTTTATAATACCAACTTCAGCTTTTATCTATTTAATTTTTAACAGACTTATATATCTTGAAACTATTTAAGACTTACAGTAATCAAATTGGTATACCTTTTAATTAGTTTTAACAACTCACGGCTCAAATGTTGAACTTTGTAGTCCATGTTGCATGTTGCTTGAAAGAAATCAGAGTAAGCTTGGCGTGAATTACATGTCAGAAGTGTGAGTATTTATGGGATTCCCCCTTTCTGTTTATGCACTCTCAACTGCTGTAAACTCTCTGACTGTTATGCACACATATGCGGAAAAAGGAATAGGGAATGTGGCATATCCATTGAGCAGGAAGCGTTTACTCCTCTCTGAGCACAAACGAATGCAAACAATCAATCAATTCGACATTCTGGGACATTCAGTCGTTTTATGCATTCAGTACTACAATATATCCTCATAAATTTCGGAATGTATTTACGGTTAACTTTTGGCCCAACACAAATATGTACTATAGAACGAATTTACTATGTGTGGGGATTGTTGGTTGGCATGGCAAAGGCTTTCAATGTGGAGTAAATATTTAGTACTTAGCCTCGGGTTTGGAATTAATTCAGGTGCCCTCAGTACTGGGCACATGGCTTTTGGCCATAAATTGAAATGCAACCTCTACACTAATCAATAACCTTGTAGAGCCGCCTTCAATTACGGAGCAGCTGGGCGTCTTGAACTAATTAAAAATTAACAATCAACGCCACACACGCAAAGGTCACGGCGTACACACTCGATTTTCAATTTCAATTTTCCGCACATAAATAACGGCAGGTGAAAAGCTAAACTCAACTGCCCCCCACTCCCCCTTTTAAATACCAACAAACTGAGTGCAATCAGGGGGAAGTGTAGACTGGACAGCGAGCCACTTAATTAAGCGTTTGACAACAATTGAATTTATGACGGTGGTTTCGACTCAATTTTCAATTTTCAACGACCTTCAGGTCAGACACAGCAGCCAACAGCCAACAGCCAGAAGCCAGAAGCCAATGGTTTGAGCTGCAGGTGTAATTTTCAGTTCGGGTCACTGATTTGATCTAACTCTAATTTAATTATGGCCTGGCACAAAATGTGCAATTTGAAATTATTTAAATTCCATTTAAATGCTCAGAGCTAAGAGCTGAGAATGTGTGGCAGCCGCGGCAACAGTAGCGATATCATGCCACAGCTTGCCACAAGTGCGGGGCGTGGCCCAGCCACGTCAAAAGTGAATGTGCAACAGAAATTGTAGTATTTGCTGCTCTCGATGTTGCACTGTTGTTGGTGTTGTTGCTGGTGCAAATCTTTTTTGCCAACTATATTAATGCAATTTTTACCGCTGAGTGTCGAGCAATTCCGCGCGTTTACTTTATTATTGCACCCTGCATAAAACCAAGTTGATAAAGGGCGTACTAGTTCAAAAGTAATATGAAATAAATTTAACAGGAAATTATACAAAAATAGTTATAGTCAGAGAAGTAAGAAACTCTCGATTTTCTGGGGTTTCAGATTATAGGGTATTTTCCAGTCGAAACTGCATGCCTTTGTCACATCTGCCCCTTGGCTTTTTCCCATGGCAAATTGAAGAATTTCGTTTTGGCATTTTGCAGCTCATTTGCATGGCTAACAATTCGGCAAACAGTTGGCTCTTGGCTCTGGCCAGAACAGCGCCTAATTGAAGGGTCAGTTCCAGTCCGGCAACAACTACAACAACAACTGTACTATCAACACCCAAGCGAGAACCGTTAAGCAAACAATTGCCAGTCAAGCAACAATTCGTCTGAAATAACACAATTACTAAGCTCTTTTAGTTACCAATATTCTCGGCCTAGACTCGGCTCCTTTGCAAGTCTTTTTTTATGCACTCTTGTGGTGGGCGTTTACATGCAGCATTTTGCATATTTTTGTTAAAGTGGCTTTTATGTTGTGGCTCAATTTAATTTATGGTTAAGGCGTTAATTTATGGCCTAATTGATTCGATTTGAATACACAAATGATCGCATGCAAATCCCAGTGTTGAAACTCACACTGACTGTCGAAATTATTGCAATTATTGTAAGTATTATAACTGAAAACAATTGCATTAATTGCATTCAATTGAGTAACTGGAATTGCAGTTTGATCAATTACTAAATTCAGAGTGATGAAGTGTGATTTGGAGAAGATTGTGATATTGTTATCTACTAGCACGACTTGCCTTACTTTCCGTGATTTTTCTTGTTGATGGCAGTTGTCTGTAATAATAATTGTAAGTAGTGATAATAGTACGAAAAGTTCTAAAAACTTAGTTGTGGTGGAGTTGTCTTTCATTTCTACGAATTTCTAAATATACTTTGTGTTTAAATTGATAGTAGTTGTATATAGCAGTAATAGTAGTAATAGTTGTTGTACTATTATAGTAGTTACTACAAAAAGTTCTAGCTGTATATGCATTATTATGAATTCCTTAATATAATTAATGTTTTAAAAACTTAGTTGTGGTGAAGTTGTTTTTCATTTCTACGAATTTCTAAATATACTTTGTGTTTAAATTGATAGTAGTTGTATATAGCAGTAATAGTAGTAATAGTTGTTGTACTATTATAGTTGTTACTACAAAATGTTCTAGCTGTATATGCATTACTATGAATTCCTTAATATAATTAATGTTTTATAAACTTAGTTGTGGTAGAGTTGTCTTTCATATCTAAGAATTTCTATTTATAATTTGTATTATTGTAATATAAATATTTGATACTGCTTAACAGAGCAAAATTGATAAAATACCGTGACTAAATTCTGGTTACATGAATTAAATTTTTCTAAGAATTCTGTTGAAGCGAAAGTTTTGCTCACTTCATTCATACTGCTTGCATGGTATTTACCCCAGAGAGAAGCCTGCATTGTTTATCCAGGATTCTGACGAACAAATGAGACTACAAGCATACGCATGTACACATACACACATACATACACTCGCATATCCTCACGTACGTGAATAAATGTGAACTCGAATGTGTGCTCACACACAATTATCTCCAACAGTGCGTTTGCTAAAAAAGTGCACACAAAAATGCCAGAGACGTACAGAAAGATACACAGAGCGAGAAACGCAACATGAAGAAGAACAGCAAATTGTTGCAGCAACAAACTGTAGCAGCTAGAAGAGATAATGCAACACAATTTGTTGATGCTCCTGCTGAATAGTAGTTTCTGCGCATTTGCACATTGAAGGAATGGCAGAGAACATTTCAAATGTGAAATGCGATTGCTGTATAGCTGCTGATTGCTGCCTGCCAAACTATTTTTTATGCTTTTCATTTTCCTACACATTTCTCCCCCCTATCGCTCTTGAAGTGCGCTCTAAAGTAGAAACTTCAGTTGAAAATTGATTTGTGTACTTGCCCTTTGCATTTTTTTCTCTACATGTGGGCTTTAACATATTCCCTTCAATGTTGCTTCAATAAATATTTATGTGCATACGTATCTGTATGCCACGCGCACATTCAACAAATGTTAAAGACTACGATTTTGCATAAGCTGCAATAAAATTTACTGCAAAGTTTGTTGCCTAGAAACTAACTAAAGAGCGTGCCCTTTGCCTGTGAATTGTGCATGCATTTGTACTCATATATTTTTTTTAATTAAAGTCCTTTTTCCATTTATAGCAACCCAGCATAGTGGGTTTTCAGTCAGCAATAAGTTGACTCCAGCTGAGCTCGCTGCTATGACTAATATTTTGTACTCTATTGTAGTCCATTCTATAGCTGCAGTTCTCTTATTCTCTGTGTGTCTTTGCCTACTTTTTCGGTTTCGGTTGCCTACTTTTAGGCATATGCGAAAAATATAGCATATTTGATCAACTCCAGCTGCTTTTAAAAGATTTGACATCAGTGTTGGCAGAATTCGAATGGTAAAGTGTGAAAGAAACAAAACGGAAAAAATTGCTAATAATTTGGAAAAGGACAACACATTTAACAACATCAGCGCTAACATTTCAAACATGCCGTAAAGTATGCTGCAGTTTTTTGTTTGGCATAGAAGGCGAGGAAAACTGGCAGTTGGCAAGAAATATAGCAGAATAAATGCCGTTGCTCTAATCGATTTTTTACAATTTAAGAATTAGTTATATAATATAAATAAATTTGCCAATTTGTGCATTATTATTTTCACTTTAAAGAGTGATAAATCTCGCAATAAAAATGCTGAAATGGCAACACTGTTTAACAAATGATTATGCAATGAGAGTACAGCAAACACAACCACAACAAGAGCAACAATAACAACAACAATGACATTGGCATCAACAAACAATGGCAATAACTGCAAATGCTTGGAGCTGTGCACAGTTGTGGTCACGCATGTAGAACAATCATATTTATTGTTGTTTGCACACAGTTCAAATTGCTAAAGAGAGCAGGACGAAGCAGAGGCAAAGTTGAAGACAGAGGAATGAGCAAAGGAAGACAGAAGAGAACAGAAGAGTGAACGTTAGGTAGAGAGTGCAAAAGTGAATCCCAAAGCTCTCTGGCATTGCTATTGCAGCACTCGCCAGCTGCCGCTAGAGCTAAAACTTTATCCAACTGGCCCAGTTCGCAAAGTGCAAAGATTTATGGCTGGCACTGTAACAAGCTTTAATTGCATGCTACGATTAAAGCTGACGACCACAGAGCAATGTGTTTGGCTTTTTGAATTTTAATATTCATTTGCTTAGTGCTTGATACTTGATGCTGACACATCGGCTAGGCCATTGCCTGGTCATGAGAGACTTAATCACTACTACGTTGAGTTGGAGCTGTGGAGCTGTGGTGCTGCGGAGCTGACTGCTTATGGCACAATGGACACGGGAAGCTCTCTAGTGCACAGCACTGTAAGGAAAGGAAATGAGTTTGGGTTTCTGTTTTTGACTAGTCATTTGGCTACTTACATCACGTTGTGTTCCGGATCCTGCCAGACGGGCGCGGGCAGCAAAATAGCTGAAGCTATTGGCACTGTTGCAGGCAGTGGGACTGGTACTGCTGCTGGTTGCGCACCAGCACCACCAGCACCGCCGCCACCACCGGCGCCATTGCGTGCTCCTTTGCCACCCTTGCCGCCTTTGCCGCCCTTGGAGCCGTCTGGTCCGTCAGCTCCATCGGCACCATCCTGTCCATCCTCACCATCTGGCTGCGGACCGGCTGGGCTGGGTGCACCAGGCTGTCCAGTTTGTCCGCTCTCGCCAGAAGTGAGAATACCACCTCCACCGCCACCACCTCCGGCACCACCGCCACCAGCACTGCCGCCACCTCCAGCACCACCACTGCCACCAGCACCGCCCAAAATTCCTCCAGCTTGTCCTGCCTGTCCAGCACCACCAGCACCACCGGCACCACCACCAGTAAGAACAGCTTCTACAAGAGTGGCTCCCCCAGATATTGTTGACGATGCAGAGTTGTCAACGACTAAACCCGCCTCAGTCAAGCTGGCCTCGGCACTGGACGACTCGACATATTCGCCCTCCAGTCCAGGTTGCGGTTTCCATGAGCCATCGTCCTCTGTTTCAATTGACGGCTTATAGCTGCCATCATCCTCTGGCGGTTGCACCAGCAACAGTACTGGCGCGGGCTGTGACAGCAGGTATGTGCCACCACCAGGTATGCCAACTGGCACAACATGGCCCATACCCAGACCCAGCAGGCCCAACACCAGCAGCAACAACTGTTGTCGAACAATGTGTCCATTATTTTCAAGAGTCAACATGTTGTATACTGAATACTTACCGCTGTAGTTCGCATGTTGTTAAATTCCTCAATAGATAGTTCCCCTTGATCTCTCGGCTGTCCGTATCCGGCAAAAACTATTGTGCAACTGACTCTGCGTGCAACACCCTACTCTGTTTTATATACAGGTCTGGCTCATTTCCATGATGTATTACGCTCTGAGATGTTGTCTATAAATGGTAGTGGTACACCTGCATAAATCAAGTACGATCCATGTCAATTACAGCAATATGCACTACTTACGACTAGTCCGTAGTTAAGCCAACAACAATTACAATTGACTCTGTTCATATTAATACCTATAGCTGATTAATCAGTTCAATACTCGGTTAGATCAAGTACGCAGTTACGTTTGCTCTGACGACGCATTGTGGTTGAGCTGAGTAGGGTTTATGGTGTATAGGGCTGTATGACTTATGAATGCACTACAAATTGAGTGTGACATAGATATATCATAGATATGATACTATAACTTTTACGTGGACTATCATAACCAAAATAAAATTTCACTCAGAAGAATTGCGCCAATAGTTAAATGCTTATTCGAACTTCCATGTAGAGATTTAAGAATAGAGTACTTAAGTCATGAAGATGAAATTTTGACTCAATATAAAGCATATTTTAGTAAATATTTCTGCATCATGTATTTTAGTATGCAATTTCAATGTATTTCTATATAAATCGCAAATAGCAACTCTAAATTCGATGTCTTTCTAAACAGTTCAAATAATTTCCGATAGCTCTTTGGAACTAGTGAACCAGAAGAACGAACTTGTGAATACACATACCAGAAATCGATAGCATTAATTGTAATCGATAGATTTTGTTGTAGAGCAAGTATTTACATATTTTGTCTTACGAATTGTAGGGTATCTAGTTGTTGCTGAAACATATACACGAGATTCTTGAAACTTCTCAATGTTTGATTTGCTAATAAATTATTAATATGCCCTCCTAGGTAAGTGGTGTGTTGTCACTGCACCAGATAAGATGCCATTCATGGTCATATGCTGTCAGGTAAGTCAAGAATCCGAACTCTGTCTGAGGTGTTCATCCAGTTTCCTAGTTCTGATGTTGGCGTGGTTGACTCAATGGCTGGGGACGATTGCATGGTAGCTGTGTGGCAAGGTTGGATGCAAAGTGTGGCGTCTGGTGGAGTTGTCTGACCGGTTTTCATATTCATCGTCGCGTGTCAAATGTGTAACACAGTGGGGGCTAAAATTAAGTGCCTCAGTGTGAGTAAGGCTGCTGCTGCTGCTTCTGTTTTCTCTATGCCCCCTTGACACTGCTTGGGTTGGCTTCACACAAATGATGAGCAACTATTAAACTCTGTGCAGCTACGACTAAATCAATTAAGCCAACAAGCTTAAACAACAACATCGACTTCGACATCAACAGGGGAGCAACGAGGCCATTATCATCATCATGCTCGTCTTCATTCCCTCTGACGTACAACAAAAGCCCCAACATTATTCACAACACCAAAGGAGCCATCAGGCTCTGAAGTAGGGGTACCCGGGGGGTAGGTGCCTAGTCGAGTTAAGTAAATTGTTTGTGCGTGTGGCTCCAGCTGATAAAAAGACGCAGCGTGTGTGCTCAAAGGATGCCAGGGCCCTGCATTGTTGGTTGTTGGTTTTGCCAGTTAGCTATTTAGCTATGTAGCTGCTTGGCCTAACAAAGTTGCAGCCAATTAGCTGAGCGACTGTGGAACGCGAGTGGCACGTGAAATTACGCTAACGTTGCGATTTTTGTTAAACTGAGATTCGCTTCATTACGGCGTGTCCATTGACCACTGATCAGAGTCCAAGCTGAAGCAGGAACCAACTATGTGGACTATTAATCAAAACAGGGGCAAACGAAACGCTTAAATATGCTGCCCCATAAATAGCAGCCCGTTGAGAGGAAACCCACCATTCATTCACACATTCTCATATCCTGACCGCAGTCTGCCCACATCCCGATGGGGGGGTGGCGCATATAAATAGTTTTTGCTGGAGCTTCATTTGTTAGCACACTGTGTGTGGCAAGTCACCACAGCACAACCACAATAAAAATGAAAATGAAAGCTTTTTTCTCTTGTTGTTGTAGCTCTTGCCACAAAAAGGTCTCTACGTGCCTTGCATGTGCGTTTCATTGTTCGACGAGCAGATCGAAAATAGTTTACAGAAATGATTACAACTGGGCGAATGCGTAATGAGCAATGCGGCGTATGTGTGATGTTGCTGTCCGTATATTGGTTGAGCTCCACACGACTGGGCATCAGGCCCTGCACATACTAGGATATTTAATTAAGGCTACTACATGACCTCCATTGTAAATGCATTGTTTACAAAGCGTAATTAAATGTATGCGTGGTTTCAATGAATTGTCCATAAGTTTAGTGTAAAAATAATAACTTCATTTGTGTTTCCTTTTAGCATTTCACTTATAAATATTGTTAGCATACTTACTACATATCAATGCTTGAAGTTAATGAAAAGCCTTAAAGCTTTAAAACGACTCTTTATATTTCCTGGAAATAACTTCAACTAAACAAATAGATTGACCTGTCTACAGTTATATATAGCAGAAGTCATTGTTGTTGCATTTTAGCTTAATACACAACTAGAGCAAGTTCAATGATTTATGATGTTGGTAAAAGTTGTACTCAACTGAAATTTTGACTGGTTTTTAGCACGTGCTGCACGTGTAGATAGACAGACATAAATAAATGTGCGTTGGCGTGTTGCCCACAAGCCATAGCCGAGAGGCAAGGACAGTCACACGGAGCGTCAAGTGTCGTTACAGCTGTCACAATATGCAACAACGACAAAGTCATCAATAACAAACGAATATTGTGACAGTGGAACCCATTTAAGCATATGTACATGATGTATGTACCTAGCTGTACAAATATTTTGCAGACAGCAAGTAACCCGCAGAGCAAACCGCATTTAATTCACAATAAATCATTAAACTTTGTGTCAAAGTTCAGCGAAATTCAGAAATGTTCATACAGGAATGTAAATATAATAACTCGGAAAGCTACAGTCGGATGCAACCGACAGTAGGTGACCCTGTACTTTCCTTTGCAGCAGCTAATGCTAACAATGCACACAAACACACACGCACATCGCAATGTCAGACGCAACCACGCACACACACTTATGTACATGCATTATGTGCATGCTCCCCCGTGGCTAGTATGGAAACTTTAATCTCGAATATCTGCGGTGTTTATTATCCGATTGATTATTCTATTAGATTATATATATGTATAAGATCTAGAGGATTATGCTATGCCAAAGTACAAGTTTGAATCTTTATAATTGTGGCAATGGTGGTTTTCCGCGGTTTTTGTGGGAGGGGGAGGTATCAAAAATCTAACTGGCAAATATGATGTCTCTAGCTCTTACAGTTTCCGAGATCTAGGTGTTCATACAGACGGAGAGACGGACAGACAGACGGACAGACGGATATGGCTAGATCGACTCAGCTCGTCGTCCTGGTCAAGAATATATATACTTTGTGGGGTCTGCCACGCCTCCTTCTGTCTGTTACATACAATTTGGACGTGCACAAACTTAATAGACCCTTTTGTACTTTTTTAAAAAAAGCAGAAAAATTACCAAATACAAATAACAGAAAAAACATAAGCAGAATGTTATGTCCCTAAATTATCGGCAGCTCATATAATTCTCTCACCTTCTGCAAGTTCGATTCACTGTCTTGAACGAACAGAGACATATATGTAGTATAAACCAGCCATGCCCACCCATAGCTCGTGGTAGTGTGTTTACACAGATAAAGGCAAAACTACTTTGAATGCGAATAAAATAGTGTATGTGAGAGAACAGCTCACTTGTATGTGAGCATAGCTGATCTAGAGCAGACTACTACGAACTGGCATCAAATAGAAAGTTTACATGATTTAAATCAGAGTAGACTGTATTCTTGACAGTCGTTCTACCTAGTCACACCACAACAATTCTTACATACAACAAAACAAGTCCCAAACACTTAAATACAATTATACTTAAAATACCAATTGCTAAGAGCAGTAACATAATCAACCTCTTATACAGTAATTTGACAATTATGGCGAGCACTACGAACTTGTCCAATAAAATCAAAATGGACTTCCGCAAGCCAACATTACAAAGATGGATGGATCGTATCGGTGACGAATTTCCTTTACCTCCGGCCCCTTCTCATTTGTGTCGAGATGAATTTATTAAAGAACTGTTCCAGGATATTGAAATCTCCTCCTCGGAGAGCGAATACTCCTCCTCGGACAGCATTTTCTCCAACAGAGTTTGGTTTGGTGGCAACACTGAGTCATTTTACGATTATAATACTAAGGAAAAGCTTCTGGATCAATGCATGAGAAAAAGCGTATTTGATGGTAGAAAATCGCTTAGACAAAGCCTTTCTGCTAGTCTTGCTAGATCGTTTAAATCAGATGACGGACGCATAATGGCGCCAGATATATTCGAAATGATGAAAGGACGTTATAAAGGCATTGCCGCTGCTATTGGGTATATGTCCGTATTCCGACAGCTGCGTGAGCTGAAAGATCGTCTGCAAATTATGAAAGAATTGTGGCGTGTCACTGTGTCTGTGGATAAATCATTCAACATGTTCAGTTGGTCAATTGAAAACTACTTTAAGCGCTTCGCATTTCCCAATCAGTCGTATCTGGATATAACTGAAAGGGAACTAAAGACTCAAATGGAGTGTTTTAAGTTCCGTGTAGATCTAAATGAAACAATACGCCTCCTCGATGCAGTCGATGATGATTTAAGGGGCAAGCGGAATATATGCAAGCACTCTATGTTAGTGATTCAGTAAGTGCAATAAAAATAACCAATTGCACTCTTAATATACATTGAAATTCAGAGACTCTCAGGTGGATATTGTGGAACTCTTGAAAAACTCTCAAATGGAAGCTGCCAAGAGGCTGCACGAAATGTACATGATCGCTAGTCGAACACCGCGTTCAGCTGATCCTGATGGTTCAAAGAAGAATGCTATTCAGCATAAAATTAATTATCAAGACTGTAAGTCATTGAATTTATATAGAAATTCGTACCACTACAACCAAATAATTTTCTTGATTCGTTTAGTTATTTATCCAATTGAAGCACGTTATCGACTTAATTGGACTGATAGTCTGGTGGAGCAGTCTCTTGTTAAGATAAACCAGGGCTGTACGGTAATATGAATGTATATCTTATTGGATATCAGCCGTATTAATAGGTATTTTTAGGAATTTGAAGAGGAGTTAGCTGGCCTTAACCAGAAGTACATTGAAACCGATTTCTTTTGGAGATGCACTCATAGCGCCTACGAAATGCAAATCGCAAAAATTAAAGATCGAATTAATGAAATAGATGATGACTATGACAAACGAATGGAGATAATAACATTTGAAAAAGACAAATTAACAAACAAATTGCAGAAGGCACAAGATGATTTAAAAATGTATAGGGAAAGAATCCCAAAGTTCCATGAACGAATTGCTGAAATACAGGAAATAATTGCCAAAACAGAAGAGGAAGAAAAGATACCGGTGAGTGTTGTACCAACTATATTCAACTAAGTAAAATATTAATAGGATTTTTTGTAATCATATTTAGACGCCGCCGAAGATGTCAATACGCCACTCAAAACAAAAGAAAACTGAAAAAAAGAAAAAGTTTTGAGCTAGAACGGGAAAATAATACCGTGAAATAATCGTTAGCTAAATCAATGTGCAAGAGGTCTTTAACATAGAGTTTATACTTTATGTAGTAATGATTTTTCAAATAGTTAAATTTACATCATAGCATACGTATAATAAATAAGTAATAAGAGCAGATAATTCAACGACGCTTTGTTTCATTATAAGGATTAATTATCAAGAAAAAGTTTGATGAAAATCATTTCAATTAAATGTGTGGTTATTATGCATACATTTACATTACCATTAACTTTTAAATCGAATTTTATATGCCGATTTAGCATAAATAAAAATAAATATATATGACCATGTTATTCATAAGAAGTTAGTTATTTCAAAGCATTGAAAAGAAAAGTGAAATCGCTTACTTAAAACTTGGCAAATCGTAAAAAAATGTTGCAAAATAATTTTATTGGCCGGCAACAAATTGGTTCGTTGGGTCTGGAACATGTGTGGCTTTTATGATCATATCATAACATCATTTATTTGTTTTTGTTTGGTTTGTAGTTTCTGGTTTGATTGCATCTGTTGTGGCATCGTCTCGCAGATTGTTATCGACTGGACGCATTTATTGGCTTTTTCACGCCAAAGCTAATGAGTAAAACATTTACGAGCACAGCCGGTGCTCAAACACACTCACCCACACCCAAACCCACAAAACAATAAACAAGTACAAAAGCAAAATGAAATGAAAAAGAAGCACGTTATTGTGTTTGATGAAACTTTAATGTAACGCAATTTGTGCGATTCAAGCTTATAGTAAAGCATTGACTTTTCCTCAAAATTGTATTGTACAAGCGTAATCCAAGAATTTTCTATTAATAGTAATCTTATTGAAGACCGAGCGGGCACTGGCTTATCAGTTGCTTGTCGCCAGCTTGTCTGATGCTCTTTGTCGACAGACCACAAACTACCCATTCACCCACGCAGTCCGCCCCCATCCATCAATTTGGTCTACTTTATCGACAAGCTCAGTCTGACAACCACCCAGTCTGTGTTATTTTTTGTCCATAGTTGCTGATAATACGTGCAATTTACACACAGACCATTGACGCAGACGACTTTGGGTCTGGATTTTACATAAAGCTGACTAGAAAAGTGGAGTAAGTTTAGGAATGAGTAGAGGGGGAATCATTGCTAACCTCTCTTTACAGCTTTTGCTTCATTTGAGACCATTGTGCATGGCCACAATTCCATTTCAGTCTAGCTCTAAAATCTTGTCTTTACATAATTGATGTTAACTCCTCCTCTGTCAAAGTCACAGTCACAGTCGGAGTCGCAGTTACAGTCACAGTTACAGTCGTAGTTATACACTCAAAAAAGTCGTTTATGAAAACTGCTTCTGGCAGTTGACAGCAATTTGAAGCAATGGCAACAGGAGCAGCTCTTGTTAATTGAATGTATTGTTCTTGTCTTCCTCCTATGAAATCGTTTTGGGGGTTCATTTATATAAATTTCTATGAGAGTCGCAGACACACTTTGGAATGAGACCACAGACATGCCGGGGTGTTTTTATCGGGTTCATTTAATTCAAAGCATTGCTTATGAGTCAAGTTTTGGCTATAAATCTATTGCTGATGACGCACAATCGACTGCTGTGTCTGCTGTATTCCACGCGCCAGTGTCCTGATGTCGTCATCCACCTGAGGGTGGGATAACATTCCTTCAATACAACTCGAAATTTTATATGTCGAATTTTTTTACAAAATACTTTACTTTTGACTCGTGACATTCGTAGTAATGTTAATTATACGCGTACGCATTACGCATTTCTTTTCATCTATATTTGAATTGGGTGTATGCTTTTTAATAATTTGATTGGTTACAATTACATGAGTTGTAAGTAATCTTCTTTGCAGTCATATCAATCAACTCCAACAAATGGACGCAGACTCGCCAGAAATTGAGTCTTTAACTTCTCGTGTATTTATAGCCCAAACAGCTTTACCACTTGCTCTTTACCCCCCACTCTTTCGCTATCGAAACAGCAAACACATAACAAACCGAGTGAAGCCAAAGGAAACCAAACTCAACCAGAGCAACACCCACAAGCTGTACGCCGCTCAAAGCCAATTTACATGTGGCACAGTCAACCACTGTAATTGTGCGGGCGGATATGTGTGTTTGTGTGCGTGTGTGTGTATTTCACCTGAGGCCACTTTGAGTAGGGCCTCCAAGGTATGACTTTTGTGTAGCGGCTGTTGACTTTTCACATTGCCCTGTGTTTTTGTAGCCAGCTCAACCTTAAAACAAATCATCTTTTATTAGAACGCATTAATCATACGCACTGTGCGCCCGCTGCTTTAAACGGAAGTGCAAAGTTCGAGCACAAAACAAACAAGGCACCAGAAAATATACACATTGCTTTTCTCAGACCGTCCGTCTGCAATTTTGTTTAGCTGTTCTTTAGATTTTCATCAGATTGTTCTTACTTGTGCTCTGTTTTGTTGCCTACTTTTGTGCTGTGCCCATAATTTATGGCCAGGTGTGCGGCCGGTCTAATTGCGTGATAAGTTTCCCCAATGAGCATTTTATGTTTATGTATTCCATTGGACTGAGCCGATCAACCGTTTTGTGTGTGTTCGATTGACGTCAATTTTGGTGTCGCCGTCGCCGTCTGCGTCGCAGTCGCTGAACTGACTGCCAATTTGTGTGCCTGCTTGACTGAGAATTTGCGAATTGGCAAAGTGCTTAAGGAGGTCAATTGATTTATGGCAACCGCTTATTAACAACCGTTTTGTGTTGGCAACTCGATGGAGTACCACAACGTTCTACGTTTTCCAGCTAAAACCAACAGCTCAATTGCCCTTTGCCAGCATAAAAACTTTTGCTTTTGCTACTTGAAATTCTCGACTCATCGCCGCAACTTTTGGCGCTCAGTGTACAAAGAGTGTAGCATACTTTTAAGCTTGTGTTTGTAAGTACAAAATTCAACTATTTGCAATGTCGCAGTATATTGCGAAACAGCAAAAACTGTGACAACAATATGGCCTTTGAAAGTTCGTTTAGCTGCATACAGCAGGGCAGATATTTTGTGGGCGAGAGAGACTTATTGTGTACAAGGGTACAGGGCAGAGGGTTGGTGCTGCGGCAATGTCTGTTCGAGAACTGTGGCAAAAAGTCGCTACTGCGTTCCGGTCACATTGAGCGTGGCATGCAACTGTTTAGTGGCAGCCAAGCGAACAGCAGGGAGTCTGTTTATCTTGTCCCTGTCAACGGCAAAGCGTTGCCACCCCACAAAAGCACCGTTCGACATTTAGGCAATCCCGGCGAAATAACGGCTAAAAAGACACTGTACTCTCAGGCAAAGCACTGTGCTTAAATATTTCGTATTCAAATGCTTTGTATTCCAGTTGACTTACCCAGGCAGCATGCTGTTTCCTAGGCCATGTGGGCGTGCATCGCCCCTGAGTGCGTGGGCGGAGGCGTAAGTAATATCCAAGCGGAAAATTGGACCGAGTTATAAGTGGAATAGGGGAGCGCGCACTTTTGTAGGTTTAACAGAGACGTCACAGTGCCACAGTGCGTTCTGTATAGCAACAACCAACTCAGATATCAAGTTGTCATGTCATGGCAAAAGTTTGAATTTAAATTCAAGACGCCAAACAACAAATTAATGCGCAAAAATTGTGATTTTGATTAAGACTGAATGAAAATAAATGGCGCCATTGGAGTAACGTTAAATGGCACAGGAGACCAGGAGAAGCTGTTCTCCTTCTCCATTGAGAATGACATTAAAATGCTAATTTTCAAGCTGCCATTGCGATGCTGATTGGAAAATGGTAAACTTGCTTAGACAACTTTAAATATGAATAAATAATTGCTATTGATTTAAGCCATGGAATATATACACTACATTTAAAAATCAGAGCAGAAGCTAATATAGTTAAAAGGGCAAGTTTGTGAAGAATTTATCATATATTTTACGGAACGGAAAATGCTACTGTGATAACCTTAAAAGTTGCTCACAGCTGGCGGTCGAGCACCTGTCCTCAACCAACCCTATTCAATCCCACTATTTTGATTAATGGCCACGTCATAAATTTGCACATCGCGTAGCAAAAACAAACAGAACAGAGCGCACTATGTGCGCTGAGAGCTACTGACGCTTCTAGACAGTTACGCCTTAGGGACCGGTAACGGTAACGGTAATGGTTAACGGTTACGGCACCGCCATTTTCTGGCAATAAACTTGCAATTAATGAACGTCAAATGAGTTTCAATGACCGAGCCTGTGGCCGCTTTGTGATTTCGTGCCGCTTAAATGTCTGAGTCTGTTTGTTTGGCTTCACATTTCTAGATTTTCGTGTGAAAAGTTCTTGCTTTAATTAAATTCAGCTACTCAAGTTGAGTTGAAATTTAAATAATTTAAATAGAGGATTTCTTGTGCATGTGGTGCAATTCAAAGTTGAAAATTGTCATTTTGCTAGCAGTAAGTTGAAACACATTTTGTTTCCTGACATTTACCTTATGGCTCTCGGCACTTTTAGCTTGTTCTATTCAAAAATGTTTTAAAAATGCAAACAGCACATCTGTGAGAGTAAAAATATAGCAAAGTCTCAACATACTAGTCCACACATAAGGGCTGAAAGACAAGAGGGAAATGCCTAGCAACGGCAATGACTTTAACTTCCGCTTCCGCTTGTAAGAAAACGCTCGAAGCCATAAACTTAATAAAGGGAAAGTAACTTACTTTCATACTGACTCTTGTTTAAACAAGATTTCATAACATTTAGGCTTGCAGAAAATAACTTGGCCAATTGTGTACTATGGAAGAAAGCTAATTTAGTTAATTCTGTCCAAATTTCCAACTGCGCAGTTTTGGCGAGTTTAATTTAAGCAGCTCTTGGGTTAAATTGGAATTATAATAGCGTGAAATCGAGTGTCAAGAACGACAAGGGTAAACGTGGCACGATATGGAAACTGGTCAGCTTTAAGTGCATTGGCCATTCGACAGTCGCCATTCGCTTGGGTAATCAAAATTGAATTCGACCAAATCGGTTATTCAATTGAGTTGAACGTCTGCTTTCGTCAACAAATCAGTAGCAAATGATAATCCGACAGTCAAACAGAACACACTCACATACACACAACATGCAACACACCACATACATATAACAGGATTGGCAGCCAAAAAGTGGCCACAGAATGGCCAAAAAAGAGAAAGCATTCGTCCAATGACTGTGACTAAAAAGTGAAGTGGGCCACTGGACGGGAGTCGAGTGGAGAGCGAGGTGGAGTGGTGTACTGTAAGGATATCCGGTTAACTTGACTTCGTTCCATTTCAACATAAAAGCCAATTGCTTATTGCCATTTTTGCGGATTGCCTGCGCCAAAAAAAAGGAGAAACTGTTGGCGACAGAATGTGGCAAAGGTATGAGTTTGGTAGCACTTCAAATTGGTGCATTGAACTACAAAGTATGCGACAGGGCAATAGCCAGAAGCCAACACCAAGATTAGTCGACATTTTCCAAGTCAAATGATTGTGCAAAAATCATTCCAACGCCATCAGCATTTTGTCGAGCGACCCACAATTTCCCCTGGGGACTCTTTGTTTTCATTTATTTATTTATTTTATTTTTGCAGCAAAACCAATTGCCTGTTGGCTGTTGATTGCACCGCGGACGACCATAACAATTAGACTTAAATTAACAGAATTAACGCCTTGTGCAAATAGCGACCTGCTTGTCATCACACCCACAACATTTCAGCGAGGACACCCTTGTTGGTCCCTCCCCTTTTTCGCACTTGCCACTTGGCAACGGATGCTGCCTTCTGGATATTACTGTGGCTAACCGCAGTGACAACTGTGAAGGGGAGTGTTGGAGTCCTTGTTGGGAGTCCGTTTAACTGGATGTTAAGTAGCCAATTGTGTCCCTCAACTGTAACTTAATATGAAATTATTTAAGGTTCTTATCCGTCGTATGCAGTGAATGAAAATAATCTTATACTAAGTGACATCTAAATAACTTTAACATAGATTACATTGGACAAAAATAATGTAAAATTTCGATTATAAATAGAATGTAAGCTAATTAATATTTAAGAAATAATACTTATGATCTATATTGGAATGTAATCTAGCAAAGCCAAATTAATGTAGCGCCATCTATGGTCACAACCATGAACATGGCATTTAGTTATTCGGCTCTTTGGCATCTGCATAATTAAATAGACTTACCTTGGCTGCTTTATTCTTAATTGAATAACTTTTTGCTTTCACCTATTTTTACCACAAGAAAAAACTAAGTAATAAAAGCAACAGAAACGGAAAATTATGAAAAGAAAAACCCAACTGAACTTTTTTGATAATTTGTTGCATTTTAACTTTCAAATCGCAGTTAAGTTTTTTCTACACGTTTACTTTTTAAAGTACTTCCAAGAGCAGTTTACTGAGTTTTGAGTTTTCTGTCTGCATGAATGTTACACTGAGTCTTGTAAGTTCGTGTACGTAAACAGAAGCAAGTTTCAAATGTGCATATTCTGCATTTCATTCGCTCCATTGCTCAATCGTCTTTAAGGCTTTACGTGCTCAGTTCACATTCTCGATAATAACTGGGGGAATATGAATGTCAATGAGAAATGCAAGTTACAGTGTATAACAAAAGTTCAACCCTACACAGGATACTGGAAAACTTTCGTAGTAAAAGGTTACACTGAACTGAAACGACAATATTTGCTTGATAAAGTCAACCTTAAAGTCCATATAGTGGTTGTATTAATAGTTGCATTGTTAGCTCCCTCGTCTCTTGCACTCTCTGTATTTCCCATATTCATTTTACTATTTTTTTTCCAGCCTGTGTGCAGATTTGTTTGCTCTATCGATTGCGCGATAGCATTGAGCAGAGCTATTTGCCCTCAGCACGGTGAGACTGTTAGATAGTCTGTCCATCCATCCATTTGTTTGTCTGCCTTCCGGCACCTAGTAGAGCAAACAACTTCCGTGCAGGGAGCGAACGAAAGCCGATGGGAAAGCACTCAGAGTCCGTGAAAGCGAATGCGAATGCATTCAGATTCACCATTTGCACAGAATGTTTGTGTTGGTCTTTACTACTCACATGTGTGTCTCCTAGCCCTAAATGTCTAAAACTAAAACCTGAACTGAGAACACATGCCAGAGTTTAAACAGGAATTAAATCAATTTATACTTGGAATTAGGCACTCAAAATTCTTGAGAGAGTGCAACCACTTAGAGTCTAGTTCAGTGAGAGCTCATCAAATATTGAACTCAATTTGATTAATTAAATCAGCAAATTTAAGATACACTTAATCTAAACACGTGTCTGATTGCAACGAATTACGTTCAAGTTTCTGTAGCTTGATAAACTTAACGGCACTCGAGCCGTTCGAGGTGAAACTGGTTGCAAAATAAGAAAGCAGAGAATTAGGGGTGTGCTGGTTTCAAGTCGGTGATAAACAATGGATGCCTCTGTCTGTCTGACTGCCAGTCGAACTTAAATGAACAATCGATGTTATCAGCCAAACTCCTTCTTGCCGTCCCTCTTAATACCATTTGTCCTCCACGGACTTCGCACTTGGCCAGCTCTCACGTTTTTATGGAAGGTACTTAAATTGGGGGCTCTGGAAGTTTAGCGCCAAGTTAATGCGTTTTATCAATTGAGTTTCATCAAATGAAACACTTTGTAGCTGGAGCTGGAGCTGTAGCAGTAGCAGAAAGCGAAATGAAGGCAAATAAATTGGATTCTTCAATCTTACCGTTGTTGGGGTGCCCGAAAGTTAGTTAGCCGCATAAATTAGTTGCCCACTTCAATGCGCCCACTCGAATCTTATTGCCTTACAGGAACACGTGTATTTATAGCCGCATTCTTGCAGAAGGTGGATGCTGATTAAGGGATTAAAGCCCAGATTATTGGCCTGTAAACGGAGTCAGCTTGGCTCTTCACATGAACTGCAGCAGTAAGTGGCCTGCAATACTCTGCTCGAGTTTAATTTACCCTTTGTTACTTAAGCTCCGGCATTCCTTCCTTTCATGGAACCCTATGTTGCTCCGGAAATTCCACTTAATTGAAAGCCAAGCCGCGTATTTCTTTTCCGTAGAACAAAGCAGGTCATACAAGATGTAACAGAAAAGCGAGCTGAGGCTCTTCAACAAATTAAATTGTAATTTTATTATATTAGCACACAAAAACGTTGAACTGGAAGTGTAACATATGAGAATCGTGTATTTCTTAAGGTAAATACTATATACATTAAGCTATAGTATATGTCACATTTATATCTCAGAAAATAATATTGAAGACGGCAACAAGACACACAACATTAACAATTTAATACATATACATAGATTAATATATATAATTTTATAATATTTAATCGCGTTACAACATTTTGGTTTGTTATAAGAATATTCGATTTGATTTCAGTGGAATTTCAAAGGTACAACTCTCAACGATTAGCTAGGGTTTATATACAGCATCTGGCCTTATTAGACATACAATAAATTAGTTATACGTATAGTATTTCTGACTAACTAATTACTATCTATAAGTTCAACTATTCATATGTACAGTTATATTATCTGAATAATACTATTTCCATAATAAGTAGCGCATCAGCAGATTAGAAAAAGCTCAGAAGGAATTTTGGTTACACCAGCCTAAATTTACAACTAGTAAAAGTTTAGTTCTTAGACCCTCGCATCGCTGTACTCGATGCGCACAGTGCGTCGTGGTCGCTGCCCTCGCATGGGATGGGGATTCGCCTCAGAGACTCCCATGCTGCGCAACGCCATCAGTTCCCTTGGCTACAACTGTGTGCGCTTGGCCGTGGTGCCATTGCTGCCCGAGTTGGGGGCATCGCCTGCCTCTACGTAGGAGTACGATGGTGTTTCCATGACCAATGGATGACATATCTCATAGACCGGCACCTTGAGGCTAGTCTTGCGTAACCCACCCAAGCTGCTCTGCGAGCTTGAGCTGGGCCCAAATGAACGTCATCTGGACTCATTGCCCAGCTCAGAGTGTGAATGATGTAGTTCGCTCTCATCGCCAAAGCTGTGAGCCGCAGCACTGGGCGTAATGCTGGGTGTACGTCCCTGTATGCGTATGGCAGACATGTCTGAGCCGCGTCTCGAACTCTTCAAGGAGACGCTCTGGCGGGAACAGAAGCAGCGGCATATGATGCGCTTAAAGGCGAAGCGAAAATCTTTGGAGAAGAGCGCATAGATCATGGGATTTACCGCCGAGTTGCAATATCCCAACCAGAAGAGCACCGAGAAGAGCAGTGGATCCACGCAATCCTGACAGAATGGTCTGATTATGTAGATGGTAAAGAACGGACACCAGCAGAAGATGAACATGCCCACGATAATGGCTAGGGTCTTGGCAGCCTTTGTCTCCATGCGAAACCGTTTCACCTGAGCCTTGATGTTGCGTCTGCCCATCTTCTTGTTGGCCGATCGACCACCACCCGCCTCACTGGTATTGCTCTGCCGCCTGCCTAGCTCCGGGCAGGCTTTGCTCACCTGCAAATAACAAGTGCTGCCTCCATGTTGCTGCTGCTGCTGCTTGTACAGCTGCGACTCAGTGGTCTCCCGCCCATGGGCGCCATTGTAGTGCACGGAGAAGAGGGCATTGTTGGAGGGTCGTCGGTCTGACGGGTGATCTGAGTGGGTTAGCTCATTGATATTCTCATTGGAAGGATAGGACACCGAGATCTTGATTTTTTCGTGCTGATGGTGTAGACGACGTGTGGCATACTTGCTCAGCCGTTCCGGCGAGGGAGTTCCCAGTGTGGTAGTGGTGCTCTGGGTGCTGCCATTGCTGTGCATTGATTCCTGTTGATTTGAACCACGTCCACGATGAATGCGCAGCGTCAGGCGTTGTTCCTCGAAGCGGGAGCCAATACCCTTGGAGCCTGTCGATGCAAGAAATGAATCAACATTAGTTCGCACTACACGCACACACACTCACACGTACACAACTCTTATTCTGCTTGCTGTCTTATTGAATATCGCTCATACGCCCCAGTGCACGGCACGCACGCGATTTGTTGCCTGCCTTTGGCATTGCCATTGCTATTGCCTATTCGTACTGCCTACAGGCAATGGCTTGGCCCACTGCCAGGTTGCACTTTAGTAAATTAAACGCGTAATTATGCAAATGTCTGGGTATAAACGCGACAAGCACTCACTGCTCGCCCTCTACCTAGCCCCAGCCCCCGACTCAAGTGACTTGGCAACAATGTCGTCCTGCGCTTCGTTTAAGGCGCGTTTAAGTTGCCTTCAAAGTGAACTTTATTTCATTAATACACATACATTTGCATAATTCCCCACACACACACACACACACACACAGAGAGAGAGAGTCTGTGCCGTCTGTTGAACGCTTTGCATTTATTACTCATACGCACGTTTAACAGCTGTATAAATTTTCATTACACGCCGCGTGAATGTAATGAACAATCAGCACAATAATGCCATGTCATTTTGATTGTTCTTGCAGCTCGTACTCTCCCTCTCTTATTTTCTCGCTCTCTCATTCTCACCTTCTCTCTGTCTCCATTCACACAACAATTACAGTCTGTCTGACACATTGAGCCGTTACACTCGGACCTATTGTTATACGCTTGCTTTAGAGTCCACCTGTCAGATACTTTAATGGACATTGGCTTCAGGCACTCTAATGTATCTAAAGTATGTGCTCTGGCTCTCTTGACTGTTTGATGTTATTTTAGCCGCTGATCAAAGTAATTGCTTGGCCAACAGCAATACTATCGATGAGCCCAACTAATGGGTGCAAGTTACGCCAGCTGAAACATATCATTGTGGCACCGAGGAATGTGGTCTCTACAGCAATTTTCATTAAATGAATAACTATAGAATTTCAATTTAATGAAAAACTGTAACTAAGATTAAGCTGGCATGATAACGTAATAATGAACTTAATAGTTTATGCTGTTTGTTCAGCAATAACAAATGAATATAGTACAATGTAATACCTCTATTGAAATTACACTCAATTACTCAAAAGGTCAAGTCTACCTTTGGTAAAAAGCGTTAGATTACAGCTGAAATTAAGCTAATCACTTGGCTTAGCTCTACTAATTAATGACTCTGTGTAGATTTGCTTGATATCAAAGGTCGAGTATAGATTTAGTCAAAAAAAAGGGGAGAAAACTGAAATTAAACTTTGATTTTACTTAATTTAAAGGGTCAAGTTGGGCTTTAGTTATAATTTAACACTGATATTAAACTGAGCAGCTACATTGCCTAAAAGCTTTGCTGTTAGTTTAAAGTTCAAGCTTTGGTTTTAACTACACTAATTGATGACTCAGTGTGGGCTTGCCTGAGAAAGAACATTGCACACTTCGGTGTTGCACAGTGTAAACAGCTCCGTTTGCCCTTGTGAGGTACTATACGATATATGAACAGGAATATTGCTTTTATTTTCTCATTTTTTTGCTGACCAATGTTTGACTTTTAAACCTCAGTCTGTTGTGTTTGCTGGCCTTTCACCTGCCTGATGTGTCTGCCCTCGGTTTGATTATAAATTACCTTTAATTTTGTCGGCTCTCGTTTTTGTTTTCTCAGTTGTTGGTTGGTTCATGTGTCTGTGTCTGTCATTGTTCGCATTCACTTTATTGAAAATGCTATATTGACTTAATACAAGTATGATATAGTACACATATTCATTAAGTAGTTCTATACATATACATTTATACACATATAACTCATGTCATTGAAGTGAACAGATGCTGACAACAAGAGGGAACAGTGTGCATCATATACGATTAACTTAAATCAATATACTTAATATTTAGGTATATCTATGTTGCTGTTGTTTAAAATTACTCCTGCTTATACTAGATTTGCCTTAGGCCTAGGTAAATACACGTAAATTATTGCCATAAAGTTACAATGTCGTTCAATGCGAATACTGTCAATATCAATTTGCAATTTCCATTTCCAATTCAATTTCTCCAAAGTCCAATGTCCAATTCAATCGGCTGGCGGCGTTTACAAAAATACAAAACAGCTAAATACATTGGCCTGTGTCAACTGCAGCTTTTGTTATTGGCTTAGAGCACACGCCCCTTGCAGAAGCCACCACGTCGCAGTCGCTTCGAGCCCTGGGTGTCCATGTCAACACCACCACCACCACCCATTGTCCCACTGTGCGGCAGTGAGGAGGTGCGCTGCAATGGACTTGCCTCATAGCTTCCGATTAGTCAGCTAAAGTCGACCCCATCGCCATCATCGGAGCATCCCGAAATTGTTTTGTGGAATGTGGCGGGAGCCATCAGGGCACGGGCGGCAATCATCTGGAAATTCTCTGACGCCCGGAAGCCACTGCGTGTGCAGACACAGCGACAAACAATACGTTTGAAGGCAATGCGAAACTCATGGGAGAACAGTGCATAAATCATCGGATTAATGGCCGAATTGCAGTAGCCCAGCCAGAAGAGTACGGAGAAGACTGTCGGTTGTATGCAATCATTGCAGAATGCCCGTATCAAGTACATCGTAAAGAAGGGTAGCCAACAAACGATGAAGCCTCCCACGATGATGGCCAATGTCTTGGCTGCCTTGGTCTCCATGCGAAAACGCTTCACCTGTATCTTAGCACTACGTTTGCCAGCGCGTTTCTTGGCGGCCGTCGATGCGGCTGAATTGCCTCCCTCCAGATCAGTTGCTGCCCGACTTGCAGTGTCCAAATTGAAGGTGGTTTCACCTATATCAAATAAGCTGCTCTTAAAGGAGGAGCGTCTACCATTGGATAGAGCACTCGCTACTCCTCCACCCTTGGTGGTGCTGATGACTGCATAGTGTGGTGAGGGCGGAGGTTGCTGTGTGGCGCCTAAACGTGGGGATTCCAGCATATTCTCTGACGAGGGAAACGACACCTTTATGCCCACCTTCTCGTGCCGCTGGCGACCCACTCGCATCGAAGTAGCTCGCTTGGGGGTGCTTAGCTGAGAGCCTGCCTGTTGATCCTCATTGGATATGCCAATAGTTGCGCCAGGTGCTCCATTACTGTTGACGCTCAGAGTCGAGGACATGGAGTGCACCGAGAGCGGCGTGCGCTGTGGTGTGCCACACGGACGTCCCCGATGGATGCGCAGGATTAGTTGAGTGTCATCAACGCGATTATTGCCCCCCGACTCTCGTGGGCTGCCTGCAATAAGTCAGTGTAGGAAGTTGCCAGGAAAAATCGTAATGGACTGAATACAATTATCACATGGATCAATATGTATGTATGTATGTATATATGTTTCTGTTGTTGTTGCTGATGGCGATTGGTGTGAACATTGAGATACATTCAGTTTGTACAATACATTTATGAGCTTGAGTGTGCGTGATTATTGTATTAAGAATAATTTCAGTTTTGTTAGACACAAATGAATTTCTGGTATTAACTTGAACTAGTCTTTTTCGTGAATCACATTAAGATAGGACAGGAATCTAGCTACAAACGTTCACATTGAGATTTTTGTTGAAAAAAGTTGGCATATTTATAAGTATTTATTAAAATTTTACACTATATTATTGTTGCTTAGTATAGTAAATGTAGGAGTAATTTGCATATATTTCCCACTCAAAACATCTCTGTAGTAACGGAGTATTTAAGCATGCTTAAAAGTAGAAAATTGTTTCAGTACTTATAAGAATAAAAAACATGCCCTAGGCAGTATTATATATTTAAATATTGGGAGAGGACCAGGCATCAGCATTCCATTATGCTTTAAAAGGAATTTAGCTATGAGAAAAAGGTTTTTATTATATAATATTACAATATGTATAAATATGGAAAATAACTAATTCACTTATGATAGTTGTTTGCTATATTGTATTCTATTAAATTATTTATAGTTGGGTTCTGATATTGCATCATTCATATACATATTTAAAAACTAAGGCAACGGTGAATTCATACCACACAGAACACTTTTCATCTCATTCTATTTATTCATATTTCAAACTAATGAAAAAAAGAAAACTCGGAAAGCTACAGTCGGACGCAACCGACAGTAGGTGACCCTGTACTTTGATTTGCCCTGGGCGTCGATAATACCAGCTGCATATATGTATATACTCACATACACATGCACATACATATAAACATATGTGTGTATACGTACACACATACACTTATACATACAAATATACACGCAAATACAAACAATAACCAATACTCATACAGAAATTCATGCTCACAATCAAAAATCACGCATACGCCCTAGTGGCCGCATACGCTGTGGCTTCCCCCCTCCCCAAGCCAACTGCCTAGTACTGAAAATTCTTTGTCCAATATCTCCGGTGTTTATTATCCGATTGGGCTGAATCCAGTGACTCTAAAACTGTATATACTAAGGACATTTTTGCAAATTTGAGGGGGAGGGGGATGAGATATCAAATTAAAAACATAAACTTGGCCTGCCTATGTAATACACGAACCAAACAAAAAAAAATTACGTCTCTAGCTCTTCTAGTTGCCGAGATCTCGGTGTTCATACAGACAGACGGACAGACAGACAGACGGACAGACAGACAGACGGACAGACAGACAGACGGACATGGCTAGATCGACTCAGCTCGTCGTCCTGATCAAGAATATATATACTTTGTGGGGTCTGCCACGCCTCCTTCTGCCTGTTACACACAAATGTCATTTGCACAAACTTAATAGACCCTTTTGTACTTTTTTAAAGTACAGGGTCTAAAAATTTCCAATAATTTTCCCTTTAATAAAACTCCCCTATCAGAGAATAAAAATGAAAGCAAAAGCAAATTAAATTACTATCAAAAGGCAGAAAAAATAAGAATCAACTTGAGCCAATTCCATTTGCATCATAACAAGCTGGAATCAAACCCTGGTATGCACCTATATATTTATGTAAAAATACCATCATAAAGGATATGCTTTTGATTTACATCAGTTTTTGCTTTTTTATTTATTTTAATGCGAATTCGATTGACAGAAACAGAAGCAGGAAATTGTATTTAATGTCCACATAAAAAACTATTTTATGTATGTATTTGTTTTGCTCTATGCGAAACGCTGCTAGGCATTTAGTATGTGAAGCCTGAGCTAAATATACAAAATGGTAGGCACGTAAGTATGCGTGGGTTACAGGAAAAACTCGGAAAATGAAAGAACTGTTTTCCATCTAAGCTGTTGACAAATTGAAATGATTTCCATACGTATATGCAAATTTATTGTATTGCTTACGTTGGGTAATCAAACGCCCACGAAGAGAAGAAATTCTCATAATGGTAGATGTGGCAATGCGCTAGTCGAGTGGCTCGACAAAAAGTGCTCTGTAGTCTAGCTAAATTGAATGTACCGTACCGTATAGCCATGACTTGTGTATTGATTTATATAAGTAAATATATATTGTACGGGAATGAATATATGTACAACATATAGTAAGATACTTAGTATGTCATATAGCATGTCATATCTCATTAGTACCTACGGTACAGGGTATATTACACGCATGTGGAATTTGTGCAAATAAATAGCACAAATTTTACGGTTAATTTAGCTTGTAATTGATACAGCTTAATGGGCTCCTGCGGCATTTCAATTAATATCATTCTGTTGCATAATTAATTACAATTTATTCGCATTTTATTTACATTTCAATCGTTAGCTCTTTAAATGTCATTCATTGTTTAATAGTCCAATTGAAAGCTTCTTTGGTGGTTTTGTGAGGACGTTGTGCTTATATAGTACCATGTGATTGGAATTGGAGCTGGGACTCAGCTGCATTTGACCTTTGAATAGGGACTTGGCTGATAGTTAGTGAAAGTCAAGGCGATGGCTGAGACATACTGGCGTGAAAGTTTCCACAGAACTGTTGTTGACATAGGGCCAGGGTCATGTCTTTTCAAATTGAAATTTCGAAAGGTTTCGCCTACATCTATGTGTGTGGGAGTGTGAGTGTGTGCAACTGGCGCAACAATGCAACTAACAGGCTCAAGTGCTTGGCCTGACGTGGCAGCTCTTGGGCTAGCTGCGTACAATTTTAATAGACGACGCCATGAACCTCAGCTAGTTTTTGAACTTGAAACTTGATTACCTTCAAAAGCCACTAAAGAGCGTGTGTGGGTCATATAGGAAAAAACAACACCGAAATAACAAAAACAACAACAACTACGTAACCTAACCTAACGTAACGTAACGTAACACACGCCCACGTATTGTGTCACGAAATGTTTTCAGACGAAGAACGTGGCAGGCGAAGGAATAGAAGACACGCACGCCAAGTGGCCCGTGATGAAACTATGTATAACAGGCTCAATTCATATACGTATACGTGTGAGTGTGAGTTTAGGGGTGTGTCTGTGTGTGTATGTATGTATGTGTGTATGTGTGTGTAATTGTAGCTTATTTCAAGGCTGTCGCTCGATGTGCTGCGAGCGGCTGTTGCTGAAAATCTGGCCATTGTCTGAAAAATACTCGTAAGGACACGTCAACTGCAAAAAACAAAAAACAAATCAGAACAACAACAGCCAAAACAGTACGATGTCGTCATCGAAAAGTTAAGCTGTATTAAGGTCATAACTAGTAACATTCATAAATAGCACAATTAAACGAACACGAATACCCAAGTTGAATACTAAAGTTTATTCCAGCTGAATGATCAGAAAATGTCTTGATTCCCTTTTCGGGAAGTTTTCTTTCTCCATACAGCTGTGTGGATAATTTTATTTTTAGAAGAAGGAAAATAAGTCCGTGGTCTCAGACCAGATTAGCCCGATTTAGAGGGAATTTTTATCTGAAATGCGGAAATTAAAATTATATGTTGCTGTCTATTAAACTGTCATTAGGTCTGTTGCCACGGAACTGTGGGCGTAAGCACTTTTGACTGGACTTTTTTTTATTTTGGGACTGCCACCGAAATTGGCTCTGTGTTTAGGTCTACGTCAAGCAATTAGCAGGAGCATTGACTCTGCACGAAACGTGGCTATTGATTTTATTATGTAACCAAGCAGTCAGTTAGTCAGTCAGTCAGTTAGTCAGTCAGTCATTGGCCAGGGTTTGATTAAAGCCAATGCGTGCGCTTGGCTTGTTGCCGCTTTGTGGCTATATGAGATTGAAAACTGAACTAGAACAGTGCCCAATGAGCTGATCAGCCGGAAGAAAGTGCTCACAGTATTGGCAAAATATTTAACAACTAATGGGTCACATATGTTTACAAAAGTAAACATTCAATAGGAGCTTCGCTTTAAAGCACATGAAAGCACAATTCGCAGAAATACAATAATCTAAAGCAGCTGAACAAACAACAGTCTAATATCCTAACGCAGACCCAGACTCTGCCAGTTTTAGCAACCAGACAAGAATACATGTTTTGCGTTTCATGTGAATTCTAATTTTCCCCATTTTCCTCGCATAATGGCTGCAGTCTACTCATTACATTTGCGATGCTTTTTTCCATAAGCTGATTTGTTTGATGTCCTCCGCTCTGTTCAGTTGTATTCTTTGAAAATTGTTCTCCACTGCATGAAAAACAATGCTCATTATATGCTTAACAAGATAGAATATGTTCTGTACCCAACTTGACGACGGGTGAACACCCTACCAGAGCTCTAGAGTAAAATCATAAAAAAAATTTCAAACTTTGCCGTTCACCTGATTGTAATCATTAATCTATCTCATGTATATTCATTTTATTTCGAGTAAACAGAGAGATAGAGCAGATAAATTGCCAAAAAGGGAATAGGGTATAATAAAATTAGCATACTTTATATGTTATTTGTGAGTTAAGTGTATTAAATTTAGTAATATGCAAATTCCCAGTGTAACTTCTAAAGAGTGGAGTGGAGTGGAGGGTAGAGATATAGTTTATAATATTTTAAAGAGTATGTATATCGTTAACAATTCTTTATCTAAGGGCAAGAGTTTACTTACATTGGATAGAGTATGTTATTTACTATATACTAGAAGCTACAAAAATTGCACATACATAATTAAAGAAATTTTTTTGACATAGTTTATATGTGGAGTTTAGTTACAAGGATTATTTTTATGTTGTTTGTTTGTTTAATTTTTTGTATTTGTTCTTAACAATAGTAAAGGATAATGTTGTTTAGATTAACATATGTATTTTCGCTTAGGGTTCTATTTATGGTGGGTTTTTATGGTATAGTTATGTGGTATTATTGGTTATGTATAGTAATTCACTTCGAATAGTGTGTACCGAGTGCAGAACACAAAAACAAAATGCCGACAAAAAATGTGGTGTGGTTATTCATAAACATATACGAAATCTGATAAGTAATTTTTTTTCGAGATTTTTCATTGCAATTGCAATTATTTGGAACTAAAACTGAGTTGGACACGGGACACACACACAGATATGACTGCCAATTTGTGTCTGTGTGCATTTAATCATTTTATTGGGATTTATTTAACCAGGAGTTAAGACACAATGACATTGATTTACGAGTACGTTTAGTGTATGTATAATGCTGGTGTACACTCTCGTTTCGATTGTATTTTTTTTGTGGTGTATGTTAAACCAAAAGAAAATCAGGATCAAGGACGTTACACAAATTCTACACGTTTAGAGTTTGAAAAATATTTGGAAAAAATTACGAACTACATACTCTACGTGGATTGCATTACTTATACGCTATGAATTGTCGAAATCGATATCGAATTGAATGAATAAAATATGTTTTGAGGGACAAGACTTTTAGCTACGTACAACTTGCTGAATGAGAGATTGAAAGTAAATTTGATATTTGGATATTTGGAATTTCCCACTTACCCTTGGTGGTCTTGAAACCCTGATTGATGGCTCTTGTGGTTCGCACAGCGGCTCTATAGATGCGCCAGTAGAAGAAGAGCATCACGAACATGGGTATATAGAAGGATCCAAGAGCCGAGTATAACACATAGCCTCGATCATTGGTCAGTTCACACTTCCAGGGGCAGCTGGTGGGCTGTTGTGGTACAGTCTGCACGGGGGCATTCAATATATCATAATCCATTTCCGTGAGAGGTGAACTTGTTGCTGCTGTTGTTGTTGTTGCTGTTGTTGTTGTTGATGATGTTGTTGTCATGGCTGCAATATGAATCTCAGCGGAGCCATCAATAGGTGCAAAATTCGGATCGTATGGATTATAAGCATTGCCTTTTATATTTCCACTTCCATTCGCATTTCTATTGCCATTTGTCGAGGACTCAGCCTCCTTATTCTGCTTAATGCTATCTACATCTAGTTGCTCATCCTGTGTGCTTGACATTGTGGTGGCATAGTAAAGCGTATAGTTTCCCCGTGTATAGGTCGGTTGTACCATGGCCTGGCAGGGAGAGAATACAACGAAAAACAAAAACAGCAGACACACACATATATTATTTGTATACGACATTTGACGTGTTATATTAAAAGCTTTGTCATCGGTTGGGCCATTGAAATTCTAGACTCGTACACACAACATTTCAGACTCGCACATTGCTCACAATAAGCTAATAAAAATGCAACTTAAAGCGGTTTATTTTGCAAAAGATATTTGAAGACGTGTTGCGCATAAATATTATGCCTGCCAAGGTGTAGCATACATTTAGGCGACCCAAACAGGATATACATATGTATTGGTATTGGCATTTGCAACAAGTATGTGCGGCATAACTTCACAAATACCCTATATGTGAATATTCAATCAATATGAGCTCAGCTCCTTTTGCTCTCTAGTCCGGCATACCCATTAGGTGGCAGTTGAAGCAGACGTGGCATCATAAAGTGAAGAACGTATTCGTATTAATAAAAGCAACCCCAGGCAGTTTAAAGCTGCTCACGACTGCCAAGGGCGACACTTGAGAGCGAGCATTACATATGTGTATAGCAGGCACACCAGGAGCAGCAATATACACCTGAGTCAATTTGAACTGCGGGGAGGAGTGAGTGTAATCCATGTGGTTTTTGTGCTTCATTTGCATGAAGCACATAAAGTCAATTGACTTACATACAAGTGATGCAATTTCAGCCCGAATGTAGTGCATTCAACAGATGCATATCGGTATGTGGGATTACGCTCCATTGATATATGACAGCAAGAGTATGAGGAGTTATGCCTTGCCTCGAGTCAATTCAGTTACGATTCACTGAACGAATTCGATGGTCAGTTGCCATTAAGATTAAACCAGAGAGGACCTCTCCCCGCCAGCTATGTGAGATTTACAACCATATGAGCATATACTTATTTGTATCTTGGTCAGCTGAATGTCTACATTAGCCACAAAGTTGAAACAATATGGTGCCGTCTTGCCCTGAGGCTTGTGGACCTACAAAAACAAAGGACACATGCCATAATAAAGTGTTCAGGAAAGTCGTAATTCGTTGGCCCAGTTAGTGGCCATGCCATCGCACTTGGTTGATCTGATTACCTAAAAACAAGCCAGATACATAGATACCCATACCCATATACTTATATGTACATATGAGTACATGAGTTATACCATAGTAAACTAGGACTAGGACTGAGGTGGGTGGTCCTTGTCGCTTGTGTAGCCACATTATTATCATTGCCATTACGTAAGTATTTTTATACATGTGAGCCAAAAATGACAACAGCAAAGACATTTCAACTGACACACAAAAAGGCTAAAGAGAAGCGACTGTGACTCTTGTTTTACGGCACAAACAAACCAAAAAGGGGAGGTGGAGGCAGGTTGCCTTTGAAGAGTGTGCCATGGCTGGGCAGTGGCTTTTGGATTTTGGGCAAAACTTCAACTGGTAATGGTGTCAATGACAGTCTTAATGACAATTTTGTTGTCCAAAAGCTTTGACCAGGCGTTGAAGCCGAGGTTACTTTTTGTCGTTGCTAGTTTGCTGGTTGCATGCCACAAACAGTTTTCTCACTTTTTTCAGTTTACGAATTTCAATTTTTGTCCAACGTATACAACTTGTTAAATTTATTATGTGGTGAATGGGTGGGACAGGGGTCACGGTCCTTACCTTTTGATCCTTCCAGCCCACGAGGGGCGGAAAGCAAATAACAAATGAGAGTACCCAAATGCCGGCGATTAAAGACTTGGCCTTCTTCGTAGACATAATGCTTGGATAGGTGACGGGTCGCGTGACTGCCACATAGCGATCCAGTGATATGGCACATAGATTCAATATTGATGCCGTGCACATCCAGACATCCACGGCGAGCCAAATGCGACACCAGACATCGCCAAATATCCAAACCTATACAAATTGTATATGAGTATTAATTTGCAATCGATTGGTGCGGATAGATAGGATAGGCTTACCTTGAACACCTCCCAGGTGGCCGAGAATGGTAGCACCGCCAGACCCACTAGTAAATCGGCTACGGCTAAGTTAACGATGAAAAAATTGGTAACACTACGTAATTTGTTCGAACAAAAAACGGCGGCAATCACCAGACAATTGCCACCAATGACCAGCACATTGATGAACTCCAGTATGGCCAATGAGATCAGATTCGCCGGTTCCGTCCATTTCACAGATTTAATTAGATCCTCACACTCCGTCTCATTCATGGCGGTACTTTTGTGATGGGTGTATCTTTGTGTTCACCACCTGCAAGAGCACAAACAGCACAGTAATACTTAGTTAAAGTGAAAACAAATCAAAGACCAGATGTTCCTCCCTCCCCCCAAAGCATAATTAGCCCAGGCTTGTTATTATGTTGTTTTGTTCCCACTTGGTTCGCATAGACACGGCGTGGTCGGCATGCTTAATTAATTTATGAAAATAAGCATACCTAGCTAGAGGTATAGCCTCTGGTTAGAGAAAAGGTAAACACGCAGCCGAAACAATAGCTGAAACGCATAACTTTTTGACCGGGGGTGAGTTTCCTTCCTTACAATTCGCCAAAACTTTAATGAATGCCCCAGGCATGAACTTTGCCATTGCCCACTGACTGGAAAATATGCTCAATTCAAGGCTCTTGGTTTGGTAAATTTGTAAAATTCTTTCGAGTCTTTCAAGTAGTAGTACGTAATCCAGGTCAAAGTGTAGCTTAACTCGGCCTGAGCTTGACAAATCATTGCAAATGCTTGTGGAAACGGAAGCGCTGACATTTTAGCAATGCAGTCAAAGTAAACGAAAGAAATGATAAACAGAAGAGAGAATTTGTCATTCAGCTTGCGTGCACATTGCAGTTTAATTGCCACAATTAATTTCTGTCGTTATACCATATTTATGAAGTCTACTTACCACTTGTCGCATGGCATTTATGAATGAATTTACAATGGAATAGCAATTGCATTGCCTTAGGCGGCGGTATCTGTTCATCAAACATGCTGAGAAGCCTATGGAAATGAAACAATCAACTGCTATATTTGCCATAGAACTATTTTCAAATGCTGTCAATCAATATCCATAAAATTGTCTCAATAATTGCGCACAATTTGGACACTAATCAATATTTCAAAATTTATTTTTGACTTTAATGATTATGGCACGCACATCGACAGCACAAACAACAGCACCTACACCTCATTGGGTTTGGGTAATTGCTGGCCATGCAAATGCGGAGCACGCAATAAATCGATTAAAAATATATATATGTATATGTTTGGCTTAAGTTGCCGTATCTTGTATATTGTAGATACTTCCTTGGCAGAGTCAGGAGTGCGCACACTTTAGAGCTTTTGGCACGTTCGCTTCAATTTCTGTTGGGTAGAACATACTTGGATACATATGTTGATGTTGATGTAGATGTCGATATATGTAGATATGTATAGACGTGTTGGCTGAGACACTGCGCACCTGTTGTAGACTTTATGTCTGCAGTCAAAGTCAAAACTAATCCCATACTCTATTGTTTATGCATAAGACTAACGGTTATTACTCTAGTCATTGTTATTGTTATTGGCTGCACTCATTGCGGTAATTACATTTCTATTTCTATTTGTGCCCAGAAAGTCATTTCCCATAGATATCGATTTGGATTGATTCACTGTCAAGGACAGACTTTAAAATATCCAGGCAAATGCATAAATAAATGAAGAGAATTATTATTTAATGCTCACAACTATGACGAAGACATTAAAGTTGAAATACTGCGACACACGATATCTTCTTTTTTTCCTTTTTTCTTTTTTTTGTAACTAGGGACAACTTTTGTAAGATGGAAAAAAAATATTATCCAACATAAAGCATAACACAGCAGTTCGCGAGGTCGACTACATCGCGGTCTTACAATAAAGGCAATCAGCCCGGGAGTCAAAGCATAAATTACTCACATGACACAAGAAAGAAGCTAAAGGAAGCTGCCTTTACGGCTGAAGCATGCAAATATTTTGAGCACAGTATTCGCCTGTCAGCCAGACAAAGAGGTTTTTAACTTGTGCTGGAAAATTAAAAGCACCAGCCAAAATATAAACATACATATATGTATGTACATATACAAGAGTTTTCCATCCTAGCGAAATATTTCACATTTTACTTTACATATTAAATCTCTGACGAAGCAGTGGTAAAAGTTGGCTTTATGACAGCTAATAATGAAAAATGGCTAAATGAAGTTACAAGTTAAAATTTGCTAACATTAAATTGTTGCGCATCATAAATAATTGACATTTAAAAATGCCGAGCAGCGTTTGTAAGGCGTAAAAGCCTAGCACACACTGCGTATACGCAATATCCAGTCAGCATTCATTGCGTTACGCATACGCCCTGTTGACGAAGGCTTAACAGCCAACGACAACATTAAACGCAGCGTAGGCATGGCAGGGCACGTGTTAAATTTAATTACAAAAGTATAAAAAAGTTACCCTCATTTTGAAATGGCTATTTAATTGAGAGAGATTTTCTGAAGAGGCGTATGAAATTTTAATAAAATGCCAATGTGAATGTGAATGAGTGCGTACGTACGAGAAGCAACAGCTCATACTACTTATGAGCTTAATCTTTATCGAGCCTTTGAAACCGTACGGAATGGTTTCCAACTGAAAGCATACAGTATTTCAGTTAAAATAACTACGCATTACTCATACAATTACAATCGAAGAAGATATCATTAATCCACTCTGCTTGATTGGGTTTTCATTTGGCATTCATAGCAAATGCGTTATTAATTCATTAAAATAAAAATTACAAACCGAAATATGCATACATGAAATACTTCAGTAAATTAGTAAGTTGAATTCACTTGTAACACGCATAATATTTATCAAATTTATTGACATTAAAAATACATTTTTAAACTCTTAAAATTCGTAAAAATTTACACTTTTAATGTATTAAATAATTAATTGAACTGGTGCAGGAATAAATGACAATAAATACTACAAAAATCACTATTGTTCGTTTCAGTCAGGCCAACAAATCCGCTAAGCTCTTTCAGCCAATATTTAATATGTATTTAAACCACAAATGAGCTAACCACAAATTAGCGCAATATGCAGCATCATCCGTCGATAAATGAGCTGAATTAAGTGTAAAATTTGCAACAATTTTCAACGGAAGTTCAGCATTAAATACCACCACCCGCAGCAAGATAACACACACACACAACACACACACAGAGTAAAAACAATTTGCTGTTTTATTTTTTTTCCTGTGCGGCAATTTGTGGCAAATGCATTTGGCTGTTAGCAACCCGCAGAAACTTTTAACTTAATTCTGATAATGCGCGAAACTGCGCCACAAACAAAAATGATAAAAATAAAATAAAGCGAAACATGGCAACTATTCACAAAATACAAATTCCGTTGTAGCAGAAGTTCAAGCTTCAGTCAGAGTGGAGTGCTCTCCACTAAAATGCAATTTTAAGCCCCTACATAAACTTGGAGAACTTAGAGTATCTCATGAGGCTTCTTTCTAACTGCCATTCATTAATTAAAGCAAGTCTATTATATCCAAGCACACGTTAATTCGTGCTCAAATGTCACATTTGTGTAGAGTTGGCTTAAAGCAGTTTACGGCAATTAAGATACATCTACTTAAAGCTTTTGGTTTCACTTAGCACTTCTTGCTATTAACGAGCCAAGCCATTCTGCTGGAAAGAGTACTCGCTCGCACTAGCAAACATTTCTGCTCGTTAATGCGCTTTTTATGAGCTGACGTGCTACATGGCGTATACGTTATTTTTACGACCAAATCCTCATACCCGCGCAGTGTGTTGCACATAAACGAAGTGTGTAGCCGGAAGCTCAGCTATTTGTCACAAGTGGCATGTACACAACGTTGATGCACTTTCGGAGTGTATTTGCACACATTTGCCTAACTGCCCCCCAATGTGCCCCAATGTGAAACTTTGATAGTAGCAATATAATCAATGTCTGGGGCACGTATCGAAATGTCAACATGTTGATTGCAACATGCGAGACACAATGCAACTGCCTCGACAACTGTCTTCGATTGCCATATGCCACATGACATATGTCCCAAGGAGCGAACGGTCCGTGCATGGGTACAGGATGTGCGTGCCTTCATCAACTGCGGAAACGTTCAGCGGAAACATTTGCAGGAAATACTGCCAACAGTATTTTCAACACGTCAGGTTTAACTAATTACACACACGTTTACAATGCGAATTTTATGATGATGGAATGGGGTGTGGGGTGTGGTACTAATACCAACGGAATCTCTTTCAAATCAGACTAATTAAATTAAATATGTTAATATTTGTGAGTGCTCTCGTTGGCTTACCAGTAGCAGCAGTTTGTTGGGTATTTGTAACCATGAATTACATTTGGTTCGTTGCTGTTGCCGTTGCCTTATGGCCATATTGTTGATGTTCTGCTGGTGGCTGTGGCTGATTTTGGCAAACACTCGCCAATGCTAATGCTCCGACTTCGTCACGTGGCCCCCGGCGTCTGCACGTCGTCTCCATTCAGAACACACACAACTGTACAACTGTGCCTCGTACCCTCTGTGTGTGTGTGTATGTGTGTGCGATATGTCTATGCAAGTCGAATTCTGAATTTGTTGGCTTGTTTGTTTGTTTACATTCAAGAATACATAGCAGGATTCACTTTGAACTGCACTCTTGCACTTGGACCGATATCCTTAGCACTTCGCTAGGACAGCAGCAGCTTATTCATCAGCAAATTGTTTACACGACTGTTTACACGACTCAGTCGGGTCGTTAGCGCAGCGAATCTGGGCAGAACGTGTCTCTATGAGCGACTTTTTCTCATCCAGTATGTCTCAATTTCACAGATACACTGTAAACAAACAAGCAGAGAAAAAGAAATTGAGTGGTGAGAGAGAGCTGTGAGTGCAATAGAATGTGACCTAGTGCCACGTGTTTACGCTACTATAAAGTTATACATGTTAAATACAATCTGGATTATGCTTAAAGACAGCCAAGGGGAAATTAATTTCAACTGCTTTAAAGGAGAAAAGTAATTGGCTTGCTGTAAAAAGTTTACAATGAGCTTCTTATTCATCTAACAAGCTCGCTATTCACCTGTTCATTTGTGCATTTGTTCTATAGCAGAAGAAAAACCCATGATTTTTCTGAGTAAAACTTTAGATTTTAAACTTTCTCAAACATATAAATCCAAGGTAAAAAATTCGGAAAAGCTACAATCGGACGCAACCGACAGTAGGAGACCCTTGTACTTTCCCTTGCAGCAGCTAACGCTAAAAATACACATACAGACATATCGCAAAATCATATGTATGTACATACATTATACGCATGCTCGCTGCTCCCCTTGCCTAGAACGGAAACTTTAATCTCGAAGATCTCCGGTGTTTATTATCCAATTAAGCCACGATTCACAGCACTGATGAACGTTACCATAAGATATTTCACAAGTTTGTGCCTGCCTTTACTATAGGGGCATCTTACTGCCAAATATGATGTCTCTAGCTCTTACAGTTTCCGAGATCTAGGTGTTCATACGGACGGACAGACAGACGGACGGATGGACAGACAGACAGGGCTATATCGAATCAGCTCGTCGTCCTGATCAAGAATATACATACTTTAAGGGGTCTGCCACGCCTCCTTCCGCCTGTTACACACAAATATCATTTGCATAAACTTAATAGACCCTTTTTTACTTTTTTAATGTAGAGGGTCTAATTAGCTACATATGTATTAAACTATTTGCATTGATTCATTAATTTGCTTTTTGAACTGTGGTTGCATTGCACTTTCTTCCGGCGAAATCCAATTCCCTTATTTCATGCCATGTCATTTTCCAACATGACAGCATTTTTCATTTGCCTTGAAACCTTTTACTTGGATCGTTGTGCTCAACAGATTCGAAAATGGAACGTCAAAGTGCAGAGTATGACAAATTGCATTTCCATTGTTAATTTGTATGCATAGCTTGTGCTCTGTGTGAAAATGCAAATTACTTTGAATTATTTTCACATCTCCCGTTGTGCCCCTCAAACTTTTTCAATCCAAAGTTTGCCGAGCCTATACAACAACAAAAATCAATAAATCTATTCGTATAATCAGTGTAATATATTTTTCGTTATCTCCTGTCATATTTAATTATAGTTCAAACTTGACTTTTATATGACAAAAAGCCTTAATAGGAATTTGTTTATTAGGTGTACCAGCTGAAAGGTCAAAGGTCCTGCTCAAAAACGCAGTTTAACTCTGTCATGTGAACTTTGATGAAAATACAGAAAAAGTGTTCCCATTTTTGATGAGAATGATGTAATACTCATTGCTTTACTGAAAAACAAAATCACAGACCAACAATTCCACTTTCCTTACGTAATAACTTATTTAGCTGTCATTGAAGTAATCTGCATCTAAAATACTCTATACACGAGGGCGGCGCTATGACGTTTTTGTATTTTAATATCTCCACACAAATATATTTGGGACATTGAATATAATACTTTGTGGCAGCTAATTCCATTTTGGCCAACTAATGACCAAATAATGGAATGGGAAATTCTGAAAATGTGTTCCATAATATTAGCTAATTTATTAAAGCAAACAGCGTTTTATGGCTGCTTAACATGAAGGGACAAAGGATATGTAGATAGACACCAGTTCAATTTATAGTTATGTTTTAACTGTCAGTGAAGACGTCATAATATATTTATAACCTGAATATAATCCCAGATCGATGAGACAACTAATAGAAATTAAATGGAAATTGTTTAACCCAGTTAAATTTTGAACTGTTAATTTAAAAGGTAAAAATCTGAATAAATTGTGACAGTATTAGCATAATTCAGGCCTGTGTAAATAATTGCAATAAATAAAGTGAGATTTATTAGCGAGCATTAAGCAGAATTAATGCATAGATAAAATTGAAGATTTATCTCAAATAGTATGTCATAATATATGGTTGAATGTTTAAGCAATTCATATATTTCAGCTAAGTGTTAAGCTGTCAGGGCTAGCCATTAAACAGGAAATTTAAAATGTGCAAGCTCTAATAAGATTAAATGGCATAAATATTGGCATTATGGCCCCAAAAGTCCGTCCTAACAGCCAAGCCAAGTCCTCGCATAATACTCATGCTAACAACAGCAACAATTGCTCCTAATGGCCGATGTCTATGCGAGTGTGCGAGTGTGTGTGTGTGTGTCGCCAACATGGAAAAAATCACTCGACTGCAAAACAGATTGAGATTTGGATTCAATGCCTCTTAAGTGTTGGGCGAACAATTCCCATTCTTATGCCCAATGCCAAGCCCCCCACTCCACTCCGCGTCCTTCTCCTAGCGCACGTTATGGCTGTTTACATTCATTTGCGCTTCATTCATTGTACTCTCGCCTGCGTAAATAAGTATGTACATATGTGTGTGTATGTATGTGTGAGGGTGTAGAAATTCACAAGCTCAACAGCTCGCAACTAGAAGAACAGTCGCATGCATACGCTTGCATCTGTGAATGAATGAATGTGAATGTGACTGTGGGTGTGTCATCGTATGTGTGTGTGTGTTTTATGGCTTTCATGCTTATTGCTGTGCCAAATGCAAGCATAGTATGCAAATACATAAACAAACAGTACTCATGCACATACAAATACACATACACACGTTTATGCATGGGTGGGGAGATGCTATGCCATGCTAGAAGAAGCTCTCTGACAGGAACCGAGCGGCTACTTCGCCTCCTTCGAACAAAGGATTTATGTGTCATGCTAAACAACATAGAAAAAAACAAGACAGAGAAACGTGCTATGCGAATTCAATATACCCTTACAGCATGGAAGAAGAAACAGCCTGTTGCCGTGCACACAGTAGAAATTGTAGAGTGAATTTAATTGCTTTACTCCACATTTAAATTTCTTTTGCAGTACAACACATTGTTCTCTTAAACTTTAGCCATTTTGAAGTAAACGCTTTCACTCAATCATACTCATTCCTTCACACATTCATTTTCATAGTGACTCCTTCACACACACAGCTGCATTCTCTTAAAGTTTTCATCTCTTTACTTAATAAACGGAATTTAACTTCTCGTAAAAAGTTCGTTCAGTGGCCGCTGTGGCACTTACATGAATGATCGATGGTTCGAGAGAAGCCCCCTTACGAAAGTCTTATTAACTAAACCGATAGAGGACGCTCAAAACTGTTTGATAAATGGCGACAATAGAGAGCGCTATAAGCTGCTTACGGCATCTATCACTATTTCAACTCTAATTACATTGACACTATTTTTTGTGATTTTCAGAGAGTGTTGATATACCCGCTTCACTCATTAATAATGGGTACTTGATAAACATGCATATGTACATACATTTATGCATGCATGTTGTCTTTGGCTTTGCATAAAAAATTGGCTGTGAAAATGCTTTGGGCAAATTTGTTTTCAGTTTTGCGTACATTTTCCTCTGCTTACATTTTCACAAGTTTTCCCTTTCATTTTCGTTTCACGTTCTGTTTTACTGCTGTTTTATTGCTGCTTCTGCCGTTGTACTGTTATTTTGCTTTAGTTTTATTATACCACATAATATTTTTGCATTTTTATCTTGTGTATAATTTTAGAATAGAATTTTATGATGGTGGTGAAACTACATTGCTGAAAGCTTTATAAATTTTTTACTCTTTTACAGCAACATTAAAACCCATTAAATATCTCTGAATTATAAATAATCTTAACTGGGAAATCCCACGTTCTGCTGTATGTCTGTGTGTGTGTGTTTGTTTACCCCCATCTATTGGTAAATGAGGCGTATCCCAGAATGCTTCATAAATTGGCTAATGCATTGCGTTTAAATGAACGCATGAATAACTGCGAATAGTCCCGTTGGACAGTAATAGAAATTAAAATTGTAATTTCAATTAGTTTAATTGAAACTTGTGTAGTTCAAATCAATAACAAGAACAAAAGAACGCAGCAAATTTCATTAATGTGTGGGTTTGAACACACCCTATATCATACATAGGCATCCACACACATGTGGACATACATAATATATTCAAAGAGGATTTATCATTGTCATTGACTTAACTACTCGAACAACAAATAGTTTTTACTACTCGAAGCTGGCATTGAAAATGAAATTGATATTGCATTAAAAACGGAAAACAGAACAACAAGACAAGGAGACATTGAAGGAGAGCCCAGTCGAGAATACTGCTAAATTGATGAGTTGCTGCCAATTCGAGCTGTCACTCAAATTGACAATACAACAAAAATCAAATTCATAAATTGCAATCAATTTTTCTTCTTATTTTCGTTGGTATGCTTTAGCAAGGAATGGGGTTACACTACTTACACTATAAACAATCTATAGTATAGCAACTAAAGAAATAAATATGTTGTATAACCAATATGTATAAAATCTGTGTCCTTAATAGAGTATACTCAAGTGTCATATTGTAAAAAATGTTAAGTATTAGAACAATTGTATAATTCCGCTTATCATAAAGAGTATCATAGCTTCATCATACATACTCTATAATGAGTATTCTCCTATGTCCAACCGAAAGTGTATAGGCCCTTCGACCAATTGTTTTCGTCGTTTCCATTTTGCATAATAGTGCAATATGCAAATGCAATTTGTTATCGTATCATGTAAACAATTTGAATGCCAACAAATGTAGAAATGATCATATGCGCCTCGGGGCGTGCCTGGTTTCCACCAAAAATGGAAATACATTTTGCTGTCTGGACGTTTGATATGGCTGTCAATCGTGTGACAGCATTTACATTTCATTTAATACCAAATGACTTTGACACTTGCGAGGAGTAATCAAAGCAATGACAAAACTAAATGACAAATTATTAAACACAGAGTAGAACAGACAGCTGAGACACTGTGAAGTTGTGCAGTTAATTCCGGCGTGACACCAAAAAAGTTACCATCATTAATTAGCATTTTTTTTCCTTTCGGTGAGAAAAGTGAAAATAAAAATGTTTGTGTGTGCAGTTCATTTGACACGTTTTGAGAATAATCCCAGTCTGAGGGACATTCGTTAGAAGTAGTAGGAGCAGAAAAACTGGGGAATTGCTATGCCGGACTGCAGGGACGTTCAGCTACGTTGAACTGTCTGAGAAAAGCTCATTTCCGTTTTTATATTTAATCACTTGAGGCTAAAATGTTTGCTTTACTCTCTTGCCAATGCGCCACTGCAAAATCATCATAAAAAATGAAAATAAAAATAGAAATAGAAAACGTAAGAGAAGGCAAGAAATGAAAAAGCAAGCTTCGCCTATGGCTAGGTGTAGGTAGAAGCCAAAAGTAGAAGCATTCTCAGGCTACGCTTAGCAAGTGGATTTTTAAATTAGTTTTGTTCAGTCTCCAGAGCAAATCAGCCAACAATTCAACAGGAAGGACGATGGGCGAACTGGGGCAAATGGACTTCCACGTCATTGGATGTGACATTTTGGTGCTTATTTAAATGAATTAAGTGATTTTTCAAGTACTAAGCTCTTGCCACAAGCTGCAAACTCATTTCCGTCTGCGACTTCATCATTTGCCCAGCTTTTCTCTCACTTTTCGCAGGAATGCTACCACTGCTTCAGTTTGCTCTTTAAGCTTTATTTGGCCTATTTTACTGTGTGTGTGTGTGTGTGTGTGTGTGTTTTGCTTCTTTTTTGTTGTAGCAACACTACAATGAGCTGTTTATTTTGTGGCAATCAAAACTTTAACAGCCGCCCGCAATTTGCTCGACACGTTGGTGCTTTATGACAGTCCATCTATTTGGACAGATACCCTACACTTAGTTTCATTTAAATTTCGCTACAAGTGAATCGTAAAAGCAAAAGCACTTTAGATTTTTATATCTAATGCAGAATCCACAGCAATTTTAAACACACTAACTAGCGCTGTGCGGCACTTAATATGCAGGGCAGGCACAGACATTAAGCAACTATAAATTAGGTGCGAGCAACATATAAAATGTGTTAAAGATACTCTGCAGATACGCAGCTATATGTATGTCTTTACATATGTTTGTATGTGTGTACATATGTAGCTGGCTGTTGGGCAGCCTTTGTCATTGTTTGCTCGCCTTGGCTTGGCAAACTGAATATTTTCACATAGCGCATACGACACGTGTGGCATGCCCTGAACAGTGAGGTGACAAAAACATTGCAATAAAGCGGCAAAGTGGCACGAAAAAACGCGAATGGTTTGTAACAAGTGTGCACAATTCATGCAAGGGTTAAGCTCCATCCCTCTCCCCTTCTTTCCTTTCCTCCTTCCCAACAGCCCTTTGACACGTTTTGCTTTGTCGTGTTGCCTTGTTACCATCTTAATGCAAACACACACTTACAACGCTGCTTTTTTGCTGCTGTAGCCGTGCTCGAGCTGTTTTATTGTTATGTTATTATTATTTAATACCGAGTTTAATGCCAGCACACAAACTGCAGACACCTAAAACAATTTTATAACCACCTCATAAATAAGTACATTTCAACTGCTTTCCTTATTCGAAAGTGTGGGCTCTCTGATAAAGAGAGATACCTCAATCTGGTTAGCCACCCAGTCGACTACAGTTGCTACAGACTCCCAGTTGGTAGTTTCCATTCCATTTCCCATTCCCCCACGCAAGAGACAGTGCGAGATCGAGTAGAGAGACAAGTTTGGAATTTGAATGTTTTTTCGCCTTTTGTTTTGGGCGTTCAACTGGACTAAAGAATCTCAGGTTTCATTGCCTTTTGCACGTAGGCCGAGACAGTCGTCAATGTAAATATTGTTGTTACACATTTGCTGTTTATTCCGAAATTGCTATGCATTCATTGACACAAATGTAGTCAGCTCTTGCAATGTGTGAAATATTTGATGATTCCCTACTGTCGCAATTTATTCTGAGAAATGGCAATAAAACGCTTTTAATGTGCATTTCTACGTATCACGGTACTTTCCATATAATAAATTTTTAATTTCACTTGATGCTTTTACCTATGACATTTACAAATTTCGCAGTCTGACATTTGAATGTTGCTCTTATTCCATCCAAGTCAGCCCTTCTCAAATGTCAATTATAATTATCTCTAGCCAAAAAGGTAGATGGAATATTGTGATAAGTTCAATCTGCTCTGATTAACAAGCACTTCTGTATAGATAGTACATGAATGAGTAATATTAGACTTAAACAGCTCTAAGCTTTAAGTTGTGTTGGGCTTTAAGTCAAAGCTCAACCCCAACAACAATGGTAATACTCAAGTGTCACCTTCACTTATTGTTATGGAAACTTTATCGCTCAATTATTTGGCTTTTGTTCTCTGGCTGTCAAATTTCGTATGCCAAATACATGTTGAGTTTATGCCAATGCAAAATACTTTAGGTAATTAGACTACTGAAAATGTTTGTAACAAAATCTGCTGCCAGATGAGCACGTGTTAGTTTCAAACAACAACAATACTACTATGTATATATTTCCCGCAAATCTTTAATGACATTTTAGCATATGCCCTGCCGACTTGAAGCTAATTACGTCGTCAACAAAAATAACATGTATATTAGAAATGGGTACAAAAACCAACTTAAAGTTGGTCTGTCTAAAAAAACTTGTAGTTTATATGTTAAATAATAATTTATTCTTATTACACCCTGTTGCTTTTATGACTGTAGGGTATGCCTCCAAATTGCGCAAATTGTAATTAGCTGAAGTCACAGTTTTGCGGCTGCCATGAAAATCATATCAAGCAGTTGTACTTGAGAGCCGATTCAAAAGTTCCCATCGCTCTATCCTAGGCCCAAAATAAGAACCGCCTTATATTGAAATATCAATTTGCATAGCTAAACGCCGTTGGCATCTGAATACAAACGCAATCTGAGATTTCAGCTCTAAACTCACCTGAATAAATCATTGCGATCACAATTGTGCATTCGAAGGCGATTCTGGGCGAGATTAGAGAGACGCCAAATTGATTGAAAATTCGGTCAAGTTTTCAGTAGTAGTAGTAGTTGTTGCTGCTGCAGTTGTTGTTGGTGTTGGTGTTGCTGATGCACTTTACAGACAATAACCGGCTTGACTGTTTTTTTTTACTATTTTTTTTAGCTGTTGTCTGTTGTTGTTGCTGCTACTTTTTGGCTATTAATTTGTTGTCACGCACTAAAAAATTGTTGACTTGCACATATTTTATAGCGAGCTGCTCAATACACGTATTTATTCCACTTGAATATTAATTTGTTTATTTTTAATTTATTTATGATGAGATATCTATTAGCTGTCATTGCACGCTCATTGAAATAAGCGAAAACTATTAGTAAACTCTGTAAATTATTAACAAGCAAATGGTTATTTAAATTCACTGCTAATATACTTAAACAAATACTCTGAATACAACATTTAAATTACTTTTTTCCAACAGAGATTCGTTCTATTGTTTCAGTACTTGTTATGCATTTGATGACATGGAATTGTTATTATGCAAATGGAAATGAGATTTATTTTACAAAGAAACATTTGCACCAAACACACGCACACACACACACACTCAAACACACAGAAAATGTACAACACGCGAAACACAATAAAATCACATAAAAGACATTTATTACATTCAAAATAATAACTGTAAATGCATAACGAATAGCGAGTGCACTCACTCACACACACTCACTCACACCTTTAAACATAGTAATTATTATTGTTATTATTATGAAATATTTTCTTTAATTTTCTCAAGCTGTTGCTAGGGCAGATGTTTTGAGGTCTGAAGCACGTAACGGCAAATGTCATTGGCCGTAGTAGTGTGTGCACTTTTGTATATTATGTGTGTGAATCATTTGTGAATTATTCAATATTATTCACACGAATATCACTTGCATTCACACGCGAACGAGCGAAATCCTTTTTGCACGAGGACTCACTGGCAACTGAATGTGTGAAACGGAAACGCAGTTGCGATCACGACTTCACGAGAGTTCACATCACACGACAACGAATGCCATTTGCTTCGGCCCTCTACACCCACACATACACGCACACAGTACGTATTTCAATGTACCGTTATGCACTGTTTTAAAAATGGTGTCTGGCTGAACGTTCTGATGCGTGGCACAACCAACACGGCGGCATTTTCAACACAAACTGCTTGCCAATTCAGTTCTAGTTGGCGCTACAACCTCATGCGGAACGTTCTGGGAATGGAACACTGCGAACAGCGACGTTTTTCCAGCCAGCAGCGGCAGCAGCAACAGTCGTTGCCGGCATACGGCATATGCCATCTCGCATGCGAGAGAAAAGTGTCAACGCATTTAGGCCAAGTAGTATATCAATAACGGCACTAATTAGGCGCATTTTTTTCGATCGGATATATAGACGGAATTTCGAGTGAGAAATTCACTTTGATACGCGGCTACTTGTTAGCCATTTGATGCCATTTTTCCTCCTTTTTTTGAGGACAAATCGAAGGGACGCATAATAAATAGCAAGGCATCAGAGAAATTTACTTGTGACCAGTAATGGTGGCGGAGTTGGGGGGATGGAGCCAAGGAGCAAAGTGCGAATTGTATGGCAAATTGTGTTGGGTTTTCCGTTTTGACGCTCCCTTTGCTTTATTTGCAATTTCACTTGATGATAAAGTTGACATTGTCAATTTAGCAAAATTTCTTCTCTCATTTCTTTTCTGTTGCCCTTTTACCCCGTGTGTTCCGCTGCTGTTAACCAGTTATCCATTAGGTGGTGAATGCTTTGATTGCGTCAGTTGCCCTTTGGATTTTAGCAGCTGATTTGATTGCATTATGTAGGAGAGGATTATAACGTTTTCTTTCTTTTTCAGGGAAGTTTTAGGGTAATGTGGCTTAACTGTTGCTTTGAGTGGAAAGAAGAAAGTTGGCAGGATGTTAAGAGTTAGTAGATTTGAATTTCCACAAAAAACTATTGACTCAATCTAGAATTAAACAATTAGTAAAGCAAGATATTTCACCTGTAACCTTAATTAAGGGCAGTTAGTCGAATGTAAAACATAAATTTCCATGTAAATTTGCTATGACTACATACCATATGTATATCACAACTATTTACAAGAACAATTTGTTATGCAAATCTTTGGCTTTTGTTGATTTTGAACGCACAAGTGGAAGCCTGTGAAGCAATAAAATAAACACACATGCACACGCACAGACCTACATAAGTATATGTACGTACATAAATGCGTATCTATAGAGACATTCACATGAGCAGAAGGCAGCAACAAGGATTCATCTCTAATTAGGATAAACAGCTGTTGCCAAATTAATTACATATGATGGGCGGCACATAAACATAAACACGCGCCTAGTCCAACTGAAACCTTTCCTGAGACTGCCTGTCTGCCAGATGTTGCCCTATCCTTTTGTTCTCCTCAGGGTCTTCACGCCCTTCATTCTGCGTCTATCTCTTATCAAAATGACAGGAAAAACTACTTTTATTTAGCTCATTCACAATGTATCTCAAGCTGGCAATCCCCCTGTCAACAATAAATCTCAAAATTAGCTGTCAGCCCAAAAGAGACTTTAGCTGAATGACCAAAATGGAAACTGCAGTTCCACCGAAAATTTGCATAAACAGCCAGCTAAAGCCACGTCAACGTGGCAACTGCTGACTCTCGCTTTCTTTCTGTTTCCCGGAAGAAGAAAAAAAGACGAAGAATGCGCAACTGAGCAGAGAGTTGAAGAGGCTGCAAGGTGCACACAAAGATGCAATCCAGAATACATTATGCTGCATTGACGTGGAATGCCAATGCCTGCAAAAAGTCAACGCCTCGTTCCACTTAAGTGCAGATTGTGGAGTCAACGTCTTGGTCTTGGTTTGTTTGCTTTGACCGCCTCAAGAATTTAAAGCAATGCTAAAATATTTTCCCAAGTTTTTGCAAAGTTTTCACTCTGCTTCTGCATATTATTCATATATAAAGCGCTAGATAACCCGGAACTCACATAATCAACTTATCCCTCAATTTACTGAAAGCTGATTACACAATTTCCATTTCTTACCTCAGCAGAACACAAAAGGCAAAATGGCACCCACAACTCAGATATCCACAATAGATATGCGAATTTCTTTTATCGATTTGCTACTTAGGAATAAGGACTCTGTTTCGATTCGATTAAGTTTAAGGCACATTTTGTCAATATTATTGGTCCAGGCACAATCCAAACTGCAAATACCTAAGCTTGAAACCCCAAAGAGAGCTTTAAAATTAATCTTTTTTTCTTTCTCAGCAATTTCATTTCATTTGAAAATATTGAATTTTATTTAAATAAAAGAAATTTATTAAAATGTAGAATGAAAGTTATGTTTAATATTAAAGATTGAATGATTTTAGATTCTGTCATTTCCTTTATTGATATGACGATTATTACTGTAAGACATTCTATTGCTACTGCTATTGCTATTGCAAACTTCTCCCAAATATTATCTAAACTACTTTTAATGCATTATTTAACAAATTATTTTGATTGATTTAAGTTAAGATTCCATTAATAATTGATTTAATCAAATATCTTGGTAATCAATCTTCAGCTAAGCTTTCCGCAATGATTAATATTTTATTTAATTTTCAACGCTTTTATTTTGAATATCTACAAAGTTTAAAACAGTTTTTTTTAAGTATTTTGTGAAGACGAGTCTTAATAAATTTTTAAACAATTTTGATTTCATTTAATTCGACTTATCTCTGAAGCATTTACTACTCTCAACAGTATCAGTTAGCACTAGTCATTCTTTAACTTTCGCTCAGTGAACTTTTCATTATTCGCTTAACAAATTACAGAATATCATTAGATAACAGTTACCCTTACCGTTTCTAGCATTCAATCATTGCGGTTTGTGCCTTTTGCTGGCATTCTATTATTACTCCGTTGAATTCTTATCTGGTTTTATTTTTGCTATAGCTTCGAATTGTTCTAGTATGTGTAGTGGGCAAGAGATATGCTCTTGGTATTCCATTGAAGCAGGGCTAATGCGACTGTTTTGCTTGGCGCGTCTGTCACTCAAATTCAAACACCTGTAATAAATATTCGTTTGTCGTTCCTGGTTTACGCTTCTCGTTTCGTTTCGCTCGGTTATCCTGGTTTTTCTGGCTGCCTGCCAGATACATTTCGCTTGATTTTCCATGTGAGCGCACAGCAATGGCAACAGCAATAGTAAGAGTAAGAGCCAGAGCAGCAGAATAACGATGAGTAAGTATATACAATATAGTATATAGTATGTAGTATAAAACATGCCAAGCTGGCACATTTTCATATATGGGCATCGCATGGAAAACTTAACTCAATTTCCATTCGAGCAGAGCCCATCACTGGACCAACAGCCCGAAAAGAAGTGCAGCCACGCACTTGATGTCAAAAGCACTGAGCACTGAACACCGAGAGCACCAACTGTGGCTAACCGGGTTCAGTGCCACTATTAGGGCCCTTTAAAGGCAATGGCCCCATTCGAGTTGCACATGTTGCACGAGCAGGTATGTACATAATCCCGTGTACATTTCTAAAGAGGAACATCACCAGCTGGCACTACTAGACACAGACTGAGGAAGAGCATTTGCTGCTGCTTAATTTAGCTCAGTGGAATAACAACGCAACGTTTGATGCTGCCTGCTACTGCTGCTGCAGCTGCTGCTGCCTTCCTGCCAGTAATTGCTGCAGGATGCTGAGAGTGCTCGGAGGCTCGGATGCTCCTCTTAGGTGGTACACTTCCATTTTGCAGCGCGTAGCGTGTCATAATTTGCACCCATCTGAGCACTCAGTATGTGTTATTAATTGCGTAATTTGTTTATTAATACACAACTGAGCACCCACACACACACACCCACGCACACACTCACCTGCATATAATGCTAGTGCAGCAGAAGCAGGCCAAGGTCTGACTGCGCTTGAAATTCATTGTAGTACCTCATCTGCCACACACACACACACAGTTGTTGCACACACTTCTTGTTGTCGTTGTTGCAACTTCAAGCAATCACTTTCAGCCACAGCTTGTGGCTTCTTTAGCGCAATTGCAGTGCTCACCTGCCACACAAAATTTAATCACATTTTAGCAAAAGAAGTGCACACACTTGTGCCACCAAGTGTTTGCCATGCAATTGAAATATTTCCTCTCCCTTCGCACAACACCTACGCATTTTACGAACTGAAAGGGAGCACTGACTTGCGGCACATAAATCAATTTTTATAGGCTAGGGAGCACGAGCAGCAAAAGGCAAGGCAACATCATCCTGGCTCCATTTCGCTTTAATTGCTGCACACGGGAAATTCTAATGGCAAACACGAGCTGAAGCTGAAGCTGGAAGCTGGTTACACTTTAATTAAATTATACAATAATTACCAGCGTCTTATTAGCACAATTACAGACAGCGCCACAGACACACCGCCACAGTCATAACCGAGCCAGAACACGTGTCAAGTAGCTCACACATCAACATGTTTCCTTAAAGCCTACAGTCATCGGCACTTTGCCCAAATTGACTTTAATGCCACTTCTTGCAGAAGCTATTTATTTTTGACGTCGCGTCGTGGCAATCAAAATTCCGAAGAAAGTAATTTGTCGCAAGGCGAAAATAGACAACGAGATTCCAACCATGACAACCAAGAGTACAAGTTTTCGGATTGCTGTTGACACAATCGTACTTTCAAAGTGAATTTGATGGGAATGTTAAGTAAACTTATCACAAGTTTAATGCAACTTGCACAAGTTAAACATCATTCAGCTAGACAATTGCAGGCTAAGCACATTGAGCTATGTTTATGAGCTAGACTGTGAACAGGTGAACAGGTGTGTATGCCAGGTATTTATGTTTATCACGTAATCCTGTTGCTGACGCATGCTGAAAGCATTTGCATACCGCACACTGATTAATCAAAGCCAACTTCGGACATAAACTAAGGCTACAAAGAGCAGCAACAGAGCACACAACTAGCCAGTCATAACTTTTGCCCAAGCATTTGCCGATATTGCGCATACGTCACGTGCGCACTTTGTATTGCTCTGCAATGGCAAGGAGCAGCACAGTTGATACACTCCAGCTGCTGCCACTGACATATCAATGATTACAACACAAAACAACACTAAATACACTCACACACACACACACACACACACACACACAGACTGTTCAGCTGCAGCAGGACCTTTCGATTGCAGCCGCATCTGTGGCTGCCTCTTGGCCAAGAAAAGTGAAGCCAACACAAAGCTAGTAAAGGTATCTTGTCTAAGATTGCTCGACCAGCAAACACCCTGGCTAGGCAATAAATTATTATGCTGATAAGCTATTAAATCAATACTTTATATACATATACTATATTTTTTGTCTGCCATAAAATGAGCTCCAGGAATATCAGTTTCTTGTTCATTTTCATTGCATACTTTTAAGGTGCAAAAAGAATACAACTTGCCTTATAACTACCATACGAGTTTTGTTTTCGTAGCACCCTAAAAGTATGCAATGGAATGCTATTTAATAGCTTCTTAATGTATGTTAATTTAAACAAATTAAAAAAAAATTTAAAAAATATTGTCGAAAACAAAATAAATAATAATAATGAAAATAAATAATAATAAAACAAAATAAATAATAATAATGAAAAATTATTTTTAATTATCTACTATTATTGTACTTTTAAATTTAGTTATTCATAATATTTTTATTACAATAAATCACATTAAATTAAACTCACAATTGCTTTTACTTTTTATCTACCATCTGTTAAAATTCAAGCCCTTGACAGAACAAGTGCTAAGCTAGGGTATAAAGAGACGACCAGAGCGTTGAGTGCATTAGATGAATATTAAAAGCACTTTTCCAGCAGCAACTGCACCACTTTCAGGTGGACTGTGGGCCGAAGGGGAGGGGGACGGCCTGGCTGTCGGTTAGTCTGTGTTTTATTGTTCCTTGTTGAGAATCTGCAGCCGTCATCATGGCGTTGCACAATTTTGCATTTCACAGTGGCAGTTGAGCTTGGCTTTTTGTTTCCACTGTGGAACTGTAGAATGTGGACCCTTGCGTTTATTGTAGTTGTCATAAAAATTGTGTTAAACCCTGTGACATTTGGCATATTTGGTGTGCATAATAAATTACGTTTATTTGCATATAATCACATCTGGCCAAGAGGCTTCCTATTCGACAGTGCGACAAAGGTATTTGTCCCTCTGGGTCTCTATCCCGCTGTAGCAATTGTGCTGCGTAATTCTGCAAACAGATTTTCGCACAATAAATTGCGGTTCATAATGCGAAGCGTTGTCGACTTTTGAGTGGCACTGTCACTGTCACTGCCAGCCGTAGAATGCCAGCCCACAATGCGACACGCTGACAATCAGTTTGGCTGTCAGCGGCAAAAGCCAAACGCATGGCGCTCACCTGTTGGGATTTATTGAGGCACACCGATATCAAGGATGATGAGTATCTGTATCTGACAGATACTTCTACACCAAAGGAAAAACAAATAAAAAGCAGAGACACACTCCAGCTTTAATAACTTTACATTGCGCTCTCTTTTTTTATGGCCTTTATTTCATTTCATGACAATTAACCTTTTCTTCTTTCGCTGTGGCAGCCACCTGTTGCCACTTCCGTTGTTGCTTCCGCTGTGGCAGCGTTCGGTTAATCAAATCCAGGCAAGAAATGTAATTTATTAAATCGCCCCAAGGACCAAGCGTATTGACAATGTAAAAGCAGACGGCCAAACAAGGATTTCAAGCATTTTGTAAAATTCTTTGGAATCAGATTTACTTACAATAAAAGATGTTCTTTTAGCTGAATTATAAAAAGACAGACAAGATATCGAAAAATATAGATACCACTGAGAATGCGAATTGTTTTCCTTTGGGTGTGATTACTTCCACCTCAAAGTTGGAATTGAATTTTTGCCTTAGCCCAGGGCAAATTTTTAACACTGTATAGACTTTAAGTGTGTGTGTGTACGCTGATGGGAGTAAGTGTTTCAACACATGCCGAACAAACACAGAGAGACTGAAGCATGTGGCATGCCTCGAGGCAAACCATGGACACTTAATGCAAACTAACAAACAACCAAAACAGTCCAGCTGACGTTGGCTAACAATAATATCAACAACAACAACAACAACAATAACAGGCAGCTACTGAAAAGAGCAAAAGCCAGGACAATAATGGCTGGCAAAGTGAAGGCATCTGAAATTCTTCAGCTTATCAACGAGCCGACGCCGGAAGCTGTGAAAACATTCAACATACATATTTGCCACGCCTTAGCTGCTGCTACCCGGTGTTGGGGTTAGTAATAAGAGTCGGGGGGATGTGCCCCATTGTGTGTTCGTATCACTGTGTGTATCGTATGCTCATCAAATTACGCATTCAGCAGACAACGAGACAGGCAGACTGGCAGACTTACAGGCTAATAAAAATTCCTTTGCATGAAATTTGCCTGCACTTTGTTTTCGGAAACACAACACAACCCTCCACATCTCGTGGCATTCTACTGGCATATTTATTTAATGTATTTATTTTACTGATCGTTTGGCAACTTCCTTTTGTTTGCACGCAATTAAACTAAAACAATTCGCAGCTCTTCTGTAGGGGCCACACTACAATAAAGACAATTGTAAAATTGGTAATTTAAAATATAGGTTACTTTATATTCACAGTTGAACTTGTGAATAAAACTTTAACACCAAGCTGCAAAGCATTATATTGTCGCAATAATCTATAAATTGTTAACATGTTTGTGTTAATCGAGATATCAATAGAAGAACTAGAGAATAAGAAAGATTGTAAATTTATTAAATGAGAAGAACCGAGACTAGTTCATGATCGGAACTTGGAATAAAGAGCAATTGTACTCGAGCTTGCATACAGGTTACACAAACTATTTCCAACTATTTATCGTTATCTCTTGTGTACCGATACATATTTATTTCATGTATATTTTCAACGGACTGTCCAAAAATCCGAATAGAGCATAAAAAATCCATTTAAAATTTGTGTAATTACAATGTTAATAGCTTAATGAAATTGACATCAATTTGTTGCGCGCCCCATCGCCTGCATTGTGGAATTTTTCTGCTGTCGTCTTGCAACATTTTCAATTGAGTTTCAAAAATCAATCATAACTCGATTAACGCCACGGCAACAGGCACCCAAGCACTCATACTCATGTCGAAACTGTCTGAACTGTCTGAACTTTTCTTACCATTCTTTTCTTTTGCACTCAGCGGCTGCCATTAAAATTTGCCAAGTTCTTGGTAATTGAATTGAAAAAATATTTGATTGTCTCAATTATTTTCAATGTAAAATACAATCGATATAATTAAAGTTGTACTGAGAGGTAAATAACAATAGTATTTATTTAAATAACGAAGTATAGAGTCCAGTAGTACTCGACTGTAGTATTCGAGTAATAATAAATATCCAAAGTGAAATCATCTTCAAAACGGTTAAGCAGCATGAGTAAATGGTTCTGGCGAGAACATGCCATATGTCTTTGGCACTGCTTGATATAGTCACATCAATTCACAGTTCCGAGCTCAACTAACGAGGCTGTTCACGTAATCAAGAGGCTCGAGCGTCTATCAAGCAAATTGAACACGCCCCCAGCGCATATATTACGCCCAACTCTTTAACGCGAAACAGCGGAACAGTACATGTGTGTGTGGTATCAAATTTGCACAGCGTGCGCAGACTGACAATACGCACTGTGCCGCGCGCGTAATGATGCGCCATAAATAAGGGCCAAACACAAAAAGTGCGTCAAGCTCAGTTGACGGATCAGCCAGCCAGAAATAGCAAGAAGGTAATAGATCCTATAGCCAGAGCCTGGTGTCGCGGACTGATGACTGCCACTGTCAGCAGCACATACATGTCTACGTGTCGAAATGTCAGTTAGGCAAATGAGGGTAGACAGCTCACGAGGCAAGACTCTGGCCCAAATATAGCGTCGAAAGTGCGTCGAAAATGTCACATAAAGAAGCTGAAATTTAATGGTGTTGTCAACTTTAAAACTAAACCGCAGACGTATCATTAGCCGACAATGGACTGTGGCTCACTGTAGGCGGCCCAATTGCCAGGATAAATGACCTCTGTGTGGACACACACTTGGCCATAATAAATTTTTGGCCATTTACCGAACAATTCGTGTTGTCTGCTCCAAATCCTAAAGCTGAGATTTTCATTTCGCCCTCATCGTTTTATTATAGTCCATTACGAGCTGGGCATGTGTCAGTCAGTAGACCAGACTAACTGAAATTGCATGGATTTTTATAGGCTGGCTTTAAGAACTTTCACATAACCAAGCTGACCAACAAACTGTCCGCACAGTGGAAACCAATACGACAATAGAAGAGTGGGGAAACCGCAACAACAATGCTTGTAAATGCAAAAGGGAAAACACAAAAAATAGAATAGAGAAAAAATAATAATAATAAAAATCGATTTAAAACAGGCTCCAATTGAAATTGAATAGAGGCTGCCATCCTTCGGCTATTGCCCACGTCTGAGGCCAGTGCTGTGTGGCAGTAGTATATGGCATCCGCCTCGTGGCACGTTGTCATTTGATAACCCATTGTGGCAAACGTTTCTCACTGAGCGCGCAAATTGAAAAAAGTGCCATCGAGTGCGAAATGGCAAATGGGAAAGGATATGGCCTCATCCCGGCCAAGTGTAGACTAAAGACTGCTAAGTGGAAAGTGAAAAGTGTAGAGTGGAGAATGCCAAGTGGCAAGTGGAAACTGCTACGTGTGGTGAGCAGTGAACGGTGAGTGGCAAGTGGCAAGTAACAACCGACGAACGTGTGAAATCCAAAAAGGCCACCGAAAGCCAGCGTCTCTGATGGCGCGTGTCCATTTTGTGCTGTCATTGAACATGAAAACCTAAGCAAAAAACAGAAATCAGCAGCAACGAAAGAAACAAAATAAAACAACTGAAGAGAAAATAGAAAGCAAAAGTGGGAAGAACTTGTCTATGCCAATGACATGGACAGCATTGATGAGGTCTCAATTAGTCTCATTTGGCTGACGCAGATCGAAGGGTCACAAACCACAAGAGCAACGATACTACTTTGATCGAAAGTGTCCATCAAGCCATACTTCACTGTACTAAATTCACTAAGACCAATGCAAAGGGCAACGTGCAGAGCATTATGCGAACTTTCTGCCAAGTTTCGGCATTTTACTACAGTCTAAGCGCCAGCGGGTCCATCAGACATCCAAAGTGAAACTAGCTTCAGTCAGGCGTTAAGATAAAGCACAAGTTTCTTGGCCGCACCTCTAGGCCAAAGTTGTTGGTAGAGAGACTAGGCTATTGGACGTTGCGAGAATGCAGCTCCCGCATACTTTTGGCACTTTGCAAAGGATTCTGCCGAAAATAGCAAAAAGCCCAAACTCAAACAGAAATGCCAACTGGAAACTGAGAACCGAATACTGATAACTGAGAACTGATACGTGCCTGCCTGAAAATCGGGCTTATCAGCTTTGTTGTCAGAGTGCATCTGCCGAGCATTTCCCTTTGTCAGACATGGCATATGCGTAATTGTGCAGACATTTGACACAGACGATTTAAGGTTGCTTGAGCTGAAATACTTTCCAGCATACTTGGTGTGGTTTCAAGTAAACATATTGAGCAGTGCATAAACACACAGTCTGGGTCTCAATGAACAAATCTTCATCTTCTCTTACTTGCCATCTTAAATCTGAGAGATTAAAATCCAAATCTAGAGCAAAGTTGAGACAGCAGTCGGATACACAGAATACGCACAGTACATTTAAGATTTAATTTAAATATTTTTCAAACCAAATCCAGGCGCCAAAGCACATTTCAACACTGAACCCTTTGCCTTATGCCTTTGCCTCAGTGCTGCCACAACTTTGTCTAGAGTTGAGAATTGTGTTTATGCATTAAATTAGGGGAGTTTCGGTGGGGCAACTTTTTTGATTGGGTTATGCTGTTTTCAGGGCCGCGTGTGCCGGCTGTTTGGGTTAATAAAATATGCAAATATCCAGCATCTAAAATTAAGTTTCGTTTTCGGTTAGAAACCCTTTACACCCAGCCTGAACTCTGGACCGAAACAAGATGTGATGACAACAACAGAATGAAAACGAAAGTGAAAGCAAGCAACATACATCCTTCTACCAAGAGAGTGTTCACACACACACACACACTCACTCGCACTCTCACACACAGTCAGTGTATGGTCTTATACTATAATCAAATTATTTAAAATAGCAGAAAGTTTTCAACACTTGTCACGCCTTTTATCCCAAAGCTCGACTAATGGCAAAATCGTGTCTGTGGCCTCCACTTAAGTCGGTTAATTCATTTATAATAATTATTATCATGTTATTTACTTAATGAAAGACAGACAGCCCGCCGAACATGTTCATCAAGTTATCGCTGTGTGGGTGTGTCAGTGTGTGTGAGTGTGCGTGTGGGTGTGTGAGTGTGTCTGCTTGCAACTTTCAAGATCAAAAGCTCACACTTAAGTGCCACAGTTTAGTGTTTAAGCCTCTTGGATTACATAGTATTATGTTGTGATTATAGTGCGGCAAAATTATGCTTTATTATGCAAATGCTGTTTGAAATTCTACGAAATGCTAAAGTGCTTAAAGTACACTATTTGTTTAGTGTCAACTAGTTACGGTCGATTCAGAAATGAATTATTAATATCTTTGTTAAAACGTGACTTAAATTTAATTTAAATAGTAATAGTATACATATCTATGTTTATTGAAATAACTTTCCACGTAAATGCAGTCCCAGAGTTGTTCCAAGTATTCAACAGAATCTCAGGACATTCATGCTATTTGCATATTAATCCAATTCCTGGTAAAGCTTACGTATTCAATTATTTCGAATATGTTGAAACTTCTGTACTAAGCTGAAACTTCTATGCTACGATTGTAGTAGCCTGACTTTGAGCTCATCATATTTCCACTTAACCTTAACAGATGGAAATTCCTAGTAAATTGCAAGATTGCGTATTCAATTATTTCAAATATATACGTTGAAACTTCTCTATTAAGCTCGTATAAGCCTACACCTACGCGATTACTAAAAAATACCTTCCACACACACACACATAGTAATATAAAAAATCAACCGACATTAGAAGACCCTGTACTTTGATTTACCCTGGGCATCGATAATAGCAGCTGCATATATGTATATACTCACATACACATACATATAAACATATGTGTGTATACATACACACATACACTTATACGTACAAATATACACGCAAATACAAACAAAAACCAATACTCATACAGAAATTCATACTCACAATCAAAAATCACGTATACGCCCTAGTGGCCGCATACGCTGTGGCTTCCCCCCTCCCCTTGCCAAATGCCTAGTACTGAAAATTGTTTGTCCAATATCTCCGGTGTTTATTATCCGATTGGGCTGCAACTCGCACCAAACATGCAAAGCACCTAAAGCTTTAATCCTGTAAAATGAATCCAGTGACTCTAAAACTGTATATACTAAGGATATTTTTGCAAATTTAAGGGGGAGAGGGGATGAGATATCAAATTAAAAACATAAACTTGGCCTGCCTATGTAATACACGAACCAAACAAAAAAAAACGTCTCTAGCTCTTATAGTTTCCGAGATCTCGGTGTTCATACAGACAGACGGACAGACAGACAGACAGACAGACGGACATGGCTAGATCGACTCAGCTGATCAAGAATATATATACTTTATGGGGTCTGCCACGCCTCCTTCTACCTGTTACACACAAATGTCATTTGTACAAACTTAATAGACCCTTTTGTACTTTTTTAAAGTACAGGGTCTAATACATACAATAATTTATATCACATTTGCCACACGTACAAGTAAAGCAATTCTATTAAATAAATTGAATATGTGTAAGAGGCGCAGTGGGAAGTCTTACAGCTTCAGTAAACTGAATACAATACGGAATCACAGTAACACACACATGCACATACACTGCTATGTCTGCTCTCCCTGGAAGTATCACTCATAGAGAGTGTATTGGTATTTGTGTTTGAGCACACAAAAGTCGATAAGCAAAAAATGCCATAAAAAGAAATAAGTCTAACCAAAAAGTCAAATGCCTTTTCATTTTGTTCGATTGTTGTGCACACACACACACACACTCACATATGTACAGCATCTTCGCCTTTTGACGTCTGTCAATAATTTCATACCTGCAGCTCGAAAAGAATGATGTATTATTCATGTCTGTGTCTCTCCCGCTCAGACTGTGTGTGTGTGTGTGTCTATTTGTAGTAAAATGAAATTGAATTGATATTTGTGGTTTCTACTACTTACACGTGCCCGATACTAAACTTCTGATTGTGGTTTATTAACAACAGTCGAGTGTATTGAGTGTGGAACGTGTTTATGGGCCAAATGAAGTACTTTCGATTCAATTATGTATTTGCGAAAACAGAATTCATAATGGAACGCTAAATGGCGACATCGCTTGGCGACAGCTGCCACCCACTTGTTGTGGCCCTAAGCCCACCTCAGCCAGGTGAAAGCCACAAGTTCTATGAACCTTTAACATCAGCTCCTTCTACAGATGCGGCTCTCAACTGTGTGTATATGTGTGTGTGGGGTGTGTTTTATTTGATTTTATAGTATTTTTGGTCTGCCACAAATCTGATTTGTGGACCAGATAGATTTTCCTGGAATTCAAAAGTCAAAACCAGGATGCGATTGCTCAACACTTTGGTTGGATTTTGTTTGCATATCTAAGTGGTCAGAGGCTTTGACAGCTGCTGTATCTGTAGCTGTATCTGCATCTGTATCTGCTGCTGTCTGGCACAAATGTTTATTAATGATTGCTTCGTTATTTATCAGTTTTATTCATTTCTGCTGTTTCAGCTCGCATTACTCATACGCGCTGTGGGGCGGGCATTCAAATCAATACTTGGCAATCAGTCGAGAGCTTAGTAATGTAAGCAGCACATGGACCAATGACCAAGAAAAGATCCCAAAGACGACAACAAATCCCAGTTAATGTGCTAGCAGCGTTCAATGAATCGAGTAACCAGATACAGACACACAAACCGAGACACAAGCTGAGACACTGAGACACAGACTGGACCCCATCCAGGCTGTCTGTAATCGAAAACCCAAATTCTTAACATGTTAACGCCTAAGCAGAGTTCAATTCACGATGGACAAATCCTTTTAGAAATTACAAATTAGTTGCTTACAGCGAACCTTTTGGCCTTTTTGGCTTTTACAACACGATTTATTAGCGCTTCAGTTGTTTTTACGCCTTAAAAACCAACATTTATTCTCAGTTAAAGCAATCTGAATGGATGGGATAATGTAGGGCTCCGCTCTGCTCAGGTGTTCGTTCTATACAATCAAAATAAAGTAAATACGCGAACAACTCGGAGTATTGGCTAAGCAAACAATGAAAATTGCTTTACAAATCGAATAAATTGGGCGGTGCTAGGGTGGCACAACATAAGAAATTGTCCATTAAAAATTGCCACACGCAACATAACGAGGCATGCGTCAAAGTTTTTGATGCCTCTTGAATCTTGGTGGCAATATAAAAAATCAATCGCCACTGACGTCAGTCACTGACAAGGGGATGTCTTGACAGCCTGAGACTTCTCAACTTGACATTTACCACTGTTTGACTTGCATGACAAACTGTGCACAACCCACACACTCACACTTACACTACACACACACACACACACACACACACACACACACACACACACACAGTTACAAAATACTACATGTTTTGTGTGTAATTGAGTTCATGCTGTTTGTGCGGACAAAATGGAAAACGAAACTTTTCCTTGCTTTGGTTTCGGTTGCAAATTGCATGTGGCCAGAGGAAGATAAAACTAAGACTCGAACTAACTCAAATTGCATCCACTGTGCAATGGGTGGTGCTGCTGGTGGTGCAGAGGTTTCACTTCACTTGACTTGAGTTGACTTGACTTAACTTGACCTGACTTGCGACTGCTGCTGCTGTGCGGTCTACTCTGCTCTGGAGTGGAGTCTTTTCTGTCAATTTGTTGCAACATTTAACTGAATATACTCCTAATGAAATACAGTCAAAGGACTAGGCGAGCCGAGGTTGAATTGAATTACGTCAAAGCAAATGCAATTACATGCAAACTAAATAAACACAAGTTGCTGTTTTCACTCTACAACTTGCAGTTACACTGTAAGAAAAATATCAATTATAAAAGTCCATAAAAACTTTTTACATTTATCAACATTTAACTTTTGTCATGAAGTCTGATAGTATTTAGTTGGTTGTGGTAGTGGGTAATCGGAAAGATACACTCACAGAAGACTAATAGGAAAATCCTTATGCCTAGGCTAAGTCTGCTATAGAATTCATTTTAATTCCAATTTTCCCCATATAGAAAAGACTTTTATGGAGTTAACAATGCAACACTGACCACATCTAACACTCTATCATATATAATACCAATGACATTAGCCTTATCATATTCAAAACAACTCAAGTGTGATTAATTCCCATTAAGCCATTAAAGTGTTGAGGAGTTAAGAAAGAAGTTGCCAAAAGACCAAGTCAACTCATATTATAGCCTTTAATTCAATTATCGTTGACATAAGCTTGTGAACAAAGAGCTCTTGCTTCATGTCTACATTCTAGAAGCAGCGCTTAAATATTTTCTGAACTTGTACTCATGTGCAAACTAATAACAACTACTAACTAAATATCAAGAGTTATGCAAATTTTCATATAAATATGTATTATACTAAAAGCAGTAGTTTACTAACATATTCAAATAAAGCCTTGAATAGCAAATGTAACTATATAAAATTTAAAATTCAAGCTTAAATTTTACAACTTGAATAGTCAAACTAAACACTTGACGTTTTACTTCTTGTTGCTCACTTCTACTTGTAAACCAAGTGAAATTCTTGAGTTTAGGCTTTAAATATTTAATATGCTTTCCATTTAGTTATTGGCTTCGCAAATTCGTGGCACATAATTTAATTTGTCGACTTAATACGCTGAGCATTAACAAAGTAATTACGCACATTATGCCAACCACAGTTGACGGGCTGCCCAGTTCCAGTTCCTTTCAGTTTCAGTTTCAATTTCATTTACAGTTTCAGATTCGATTACAACTATGTATATGGCAGTACTATGAGTATCTGCGTCAGTTGCCATGACAATCTCAGACAAACGACAAGCTAGTAGTATTGTATTGCTGTGCAGTTTTCAGTGCGGAACTGAATGCATTTAATCAGACAACAGCTTGAATGGCATTTTAAAATTAATGGCTTCTATTTGGGCAGCAGCAGCTGTAAAATTGCTGCCGGCCACGACCATGGCCATGGGAAATAAGAAAATGAAAATGAAAATGAAATTTAAGCCATGTCGGAGATACTCGTATACCCAGGAGGAGTTCTAACAATCGCCATTAATCAGCGAACATTTTGTGGTAGATTCATTTTAATAAATTTCAATCTGCTTCGTTTTTAGCCAAAGTAAATTTGATGAGTATTTAAACAGAGAAGTTTTCTTAAAGAACTTTCAGTATTGAATTAAATTCAAAGTACTAGTTGAAAACTGTTGCAAATTTACTGTCACTTAGTTGTTTGTTTCAGCCGAACTAAGTATACAGATTAAAATTATGCCGAATATACTTAATTCACATGGAGTTATAGCACTCTAAGCAGGTTGCCAGGCACCAAATTTGACTAATTTATTTGTCATTCAGGCAATACTGAGTGTAATTCAGGCTCAAGCATCTGAGTAGCGTTACGACCTACAACTTGACATTTGAATTGTAATTCGGCAAGCAAATCTCTTCATTTAATTTGTGCCTTCTTCCGCTTATCTGTTAGGCCATTTGTTGTGTCAAGAGATTTGAGTAGAAAATGCAAAACAAAAAACAAAAAAGACAACCACCATCGGGCCCAATACAAAAGAACTGCCAAAAGCTAAAAAACTGAGCAACAACATGGCATTAAGGAAGAAAAATAAAAAATCCAAAAAATTCAGTGAAATGTCAGCATGGAAAAAGAAAAACGGTGGCAATGAGCAGGTGCCATGTTTACAGAAATGAAAAGCAAAAGAGAAGCAACAATAAATTAAAATCGAATACAAATATAATGTGAAGTAAGACAGTCAGGCACTGAGGCAGACAGCTGTGTGTGTCTTCAGCTGATTCAACTGTATTCAACTTGTTGTTACTGAGGCACGTACTGACACAAATACAGGCTGCCTCACATACATACAGTCTGTTGTGACAGTACACGACACGTCAGAGCCGCAAGGCACTGATGAAAGGAGTCAACACTTTATGACTGACAAACCTAGAGAAAATCTAGCTTACAGTTAAGATACAATTTTTAACAAATTGATGCAAGAATTACAAACTAATTTGTTTATATTAAATGAAATGTTATTAACAATAATAATAATTTTATAAACAAAAGTCATGCGCAGAGTGAGCCGTAGCTGTTTGTCTGTCGACTGCCACTTGCCAACTGACAAAAGTGGCAAGCAAGCATTGGGCCAGTGGTAGACAGTGAGTGGAAAGCGCTTTTCCAGGAACATGTTGGCATTTGGCACAATGGAATGGCACAGAGCAACATTGCCAAAGACTAAATGCTGCACTTGCATAATACTAAGAAAACCCACTTTTAAATTTTTATGAATAGCTTAAATAATAGTGTGATAAATGTTTAAACAAATTTAAGCAGAACTTGAACCCAGCTTAACTCTAGGTATTTTTGACCAGAGCCAGTGACAGGTTGTCAGTGTGTTGTTGTGTTTACCACAAATCACCTGTTGATTTCACTGGTTGGCCATAGCCAAGGGCTTTAATTAAGGCCTTCCTCGCCTCAACATAGTAAACTTTCCGTTCGTTTCTTTGGTAAAAGTTTGAGCCGCCTGCGGTTCTAAGCCAGTCGGAAAAACTTTGATTCTGTTTCCAACTGACAGTCAGCTATAGGTGGAATAAAGTAAATTACATAATCCACTTCACTGACATTTGTCAAAGAAGGAAAACACAAGGAAAGGACCAAAGTAAGGAATAACAAGACATCTCATTTGAGCTAACGAGAAATAAAGGAAAAACTCAATAGGAAGAGGCGGATGGAGGAGAATGAAATGACAATGGTGCGATTATAAAGACAGATTTAGATCTGACAGTTACTGTAGAAACTAAGAACTTCCACGAGCAAACTACTTTTAAGTAGTACCTGAATACAATTGTGCTCTTTGACTCATGCCTAATACTACGATTTATTCTCACTTTGAGACTTGTATGAATGCCAGATAAGTAGGAGTTTAAACTACGACTGAGAAGTTACATGGAAAACCTTTTACTTGCCACATGTCATGGGCAGTTAGTGAGCTACAATGGAAAGAAATTTATTAATTGAGCGTGGGCTGAAGCTGCCAACAACTAACAAGTATTACGCACACACAAATCTCGGCATTAAGCACATTAAGATTTTACATACTCGTATTATAGTTGCTGCTGCCTCTGCTGTCTCTCTGATGACATCCCATATTGTTGCGCTAATGACACTTTTATAACTTTTTATAGATTTTTCACACTTAATGTGAACTTGTGCCATTTATCGTGGCATCCCCGACAGCGACAACAATCCTTTCTGGCAGTGTGTCGCCTATTTAGTCCATTCCCTTCGTTTGTTTCCTTTATGCTCCAAAAACTTATTTACGAGTAGTATGGTCGAAAGATGCTGTCGGATTTGCAGATATACAGACACATCCATTTGTGTATGTGTACATATGTATGCATGTGTGTCTAGCGGTTCGTCTTACTGCTGCTGGTGTTTGTCTACTAGGGGGGCGTACGACGCGTATACGCAATGTGGCGCATACAAAACGAGCCAAGCTCAACGCCGCTACACAATATTGCAACAAATCCCAAATGCCAGGCATGAACAACTTTTAAACTTTCCCCAACACACGCCTCAATAGTCTCAGTGTGTATCTGTGTGTGTGCGTGTGTGCCTGTGTGTGTGTGTGGTTTGCCTTATAAACATTGATGCGTGGCATGTTAAATTCACAGAGAAATAAATTGTGTGCCGTCCCAAACTGTATTGTGTGGATTGGGGAATGAACAGAGTCTAAAGCAATCACGATGATATTTACACAGCACACACGGATTATGTTTTAGTTTTTGTACGAAAATACACATATAACGAACCGTTTTGTTTGATTCGATGGTGCTTAAAGTGTTTAGACTATTTATTTAAAATGTGTACATATGTGATAAACGTTACATGTTGTGCGTTTGATTAGCTCAACTGCTAAATGGGGTTCAGTGTAGACTCAGATAATAGCCAAACATACAATATAAAATGCAATATTGATATAAGGATAAGGATGTTCCAACTCAAATATATACAGCAGCAGCTGCTACTGTATCGTGTTCAGGTCATTAACTAATATATTTGTGAAATATTTATAGCTCTTATCATGCTTAAACATACTGTATGAAAACCAACAATATTGTTATTATACTCACCTATATTGTTTGGCTAATATATTAGCTGTGCCTTATCTTATCTTGGACTTTACGACTAGATGTCCAAAAGACAGGGATTTAACCTCGTGCAGAAAAAGCATCATAGTTACAAAGGTTGTATAGTTGTTTTTTTAGACCCTGTACTTTAAAAACGTACAAAAGAGTCTATTCAGATTATGTACTTGACAATTGAGCGTAACAGGCAGAAGGAAACAAGATAGACCCCATAAAGTATATAAATTCTTGATCAGGACGGCAAACTGAGTCGATCTAGCCCTATTTAATAATGCATATACATATACATATCTGTATAAATTTGTATGAATATATAAATAGTATTTAAGCCTGCTTAAACTAAAGTAGATGTAAGTCCTATAACGGCTTCTATGTACTACTGCATCACCTTTAGGAAATCTAAATAGTATGACGTCATAGTATAATAATTTAAATAATTATATTACACTAAAAAGAACATTTTTAATAATTTACAATCAAATTCCCAGAGTATGCAGCAGTTCAAAATACTCCAATTAATAAACTTATCAACAGCTCTCAGCGAAAGTGTTGATGAAATGCCTCATCATTGTTTGCAAAATAAAATACACTCAAAGCAACTAAATACTGCATACTAATAGTACTATTACTAAATAAATAAAACATAAAGTTCTTAGTGCAAGCATTAAGTGCAAATAGTAAGTAAAAGCAAAGCAAAGATTAAATGTAAATTACATAAAAAAGAAAATCATTTTACAGCTAAATCACATGCCTCAACAGAAAGTTAATTTACACTGTTTTATTTTTTTAGTATGACGCCCCTTATCAAGATCAAGTCAAACCCAGCAGGGGGCTAGATAATAATAATAAATTGACGCAACAGAATCACAATGTATAAAATGCCGAGTACCCGAGCAATTGACTCTCATTTACAGTGTCAACCAGAAGCGTTCAACATGCCTTACAAGCCGGAGATTAGCTACGATGCAGTGGAGAAGATTTGGACCAGTCAAGCTGAAGGCGATCACTTTGACCCAGATCTGTCAATAGGCGAGATAATATATCACGAGATGCGACGTCATCCGGAGCAAATAGCCCAGGTAAGTAAGGGAGAGATGAGAGAAAGATGCAATTGATATTGATGATACGTTATCTAACTCAGATTTCAGCTACGGAGCGTACAATGTTAACCCGTAGGGAACTACTCATGAATACCATGCGTATAGCCAGCTATCAGCGTAATCTGGGACTTTGTCAGTCGGATATTGTGGGTATTATGGCCAGAAATACAACACACATCTCAGCCGTGGCCTATGCCTGTTTATTCAATGGCATCGCATACCATTCATTGAATATAAACTATGAACAATCGCACATTGAGAAACTATTCAATATTACAAAGCCACGGCTCATTTTCTGTGATGGTGATGAGTACGATAAGGTGAAAGCAGGTACACAGCATTTGAATGTGAGGATTGTAACCATGCGCAACCATCCGGCGGATAGCATACGCATCGATGACGTGCTTGAAACAGCCGTGGCTGATGACTTTAAGCCATCACGTCTGGAGCAGGGCAATAATCAAAACATGTGCATTATCTGCTCGTCAGGCACCACGGGCACTCCCAAGGCCGTAACTGTCATCAATAGTCGCAAGATACTGAATGCCAACACGTGAGTAATGTGTCCATAAAATGTATCTACCCCATACCCATTCACAACCATCTTTCAGCATGCTAACCACGGCGGATGTGCAGTACACCCACAGTACCCTGGATTGGATTACCAGTCTGGTGACAACCATAACCTCAGCTGTGTATAGCACAAAGCGGATTATAGCCGACACTCCGTTTGATCCGGAACTAATGTTACGTCTCATTGAGGAGCATCAAATTACCTGGACGCTCTTATCGCCGTTCCAGCTAGCGATGCTAGTCAGCTCTCCGGCGTATGAGCAGGCTGATCTCAGCAGCATACGGTACTGTCTTTTTACCGGAGGACGATGCTCGCAGGAGGTGCTCCACCGTTTACAGCCTCGGTTGCCGGCGAATAGCCTGCACTTCTCCTATGGCATGACAGAGGTCGGCATTTGGGCCACATTCAACTGGAATTTCGATGACAAACCCAAATCAGTGGGCCGTGTAACATCTGGTTTCAAAATAAAGATACTCAACGAGGAGATGGAGCCACTGGGACCAAACAAGACTGGCGAGGTGTGCCTAAACAACGGACAACACTGGGCGGGCTACTATGGTAATCCGGAAGAGTCTCTCAATATACGCGACAGCAATCTATGGTTTCATACTGGCGATTTGGGCTACATAGATGAAGATGGCTTTCTATATGTGCTGGAGCGTAAAAAGGAAATGCTCAAATATCAGAATATCATGTATTATCCCTATGAGGTGGAGGAAGTCATCGTTCAAATGCCACAAGTGGCAGATGTTTGCGTCTTTGGTATCTGGAATGATTTCACTGGCGATGAAGCTGCCGCAGTCGTGGTCAAGATACCTGGCACTGAGCTACAAGCTGCTGATGTGGTGGCCTATGTGGAAAACCATGTGACGGCCAAGTATAAGCAACTGATAGCAGGTGCCATTATTGTTGAAGATCTTAAACGCAGTCCCAATGGCAAGACGAATCGACAGGCCAACAAGGAGTACTTCCTGCAAGTCAAGGGACATTAGATAATGCGATAGAGTACAACTGTTTCCAAGTTCTAATCATGATCAATCAATCTACTCATTTGTCCAATTTACAATCGTTATTATACTCAAGTTCTTGTATCGATTAACATTAAAATTTAACTAAAAGTTATTTAACATTTATTTACAATTTATAGAAAGTAATCATAAGCCAAAAGTTATTCATTAAAGACTTGAATAAGCATAAACATAAATAATGTAGAGCTCTTATCAATAGGCACTCTGCATTCTCCCTCCAATCACCTCATCAAGCCTTTTCCTTGACGCTCTTTTAGCTCTTTTGTGTTATGACATTGCCTTTGTTATGCCCACAGCACAAATCGTGACTCTGCTTATCGCCGCACATATTATTCATTTTTTTATTCATTTCACTCTTTTTTGTTGTATTGTATTTTATTTTAAAGTTAAAAAGCTACTTGTGCCTATTTGTAGGGGGTGTTTGGTCCAGCAGAATAGAAAGCAACCCGCCGCCATTCGGTTTCACACACGATTGCGCTCTCACACATCGTCATACATACCTATATATAGATACTTACATACATACATACATATGTATGTAGTCTGCGGATATGATGGAATAACGGCCGTTGTTGAGCGCAATTCAATTGGAATTAAATTCAACCGGCAGCATTTGCTGCAGTTGTTACTGTGGCCTCATTGTCGGCATTTCTAGCTTAGCTCTTTACTTATCTTGCTTTATGGCTTGTCTATGTGTGTGTGTGTGTGTGTATCTATATGTGCATATGCTATTTTGCAGTTTACATCAGCACAGTTTGTAGCTGTTAGCTATTGTTCAACTCACAAGTTACATTTTTGCTTCCATTGATGTCGCTGCCCAGGCTGCTATTGCTATTGTTGTCATTGTTGTTGTCCCTGTGGTTGTAGTTAATGTTGTCGTTGTTGTTGTCGTTGTTGTTGTAGCTGTGCATCAATATCCCCTGGCAATTGTTGCATGCCACACACATGTCGTCTGTTCGTTAGCTACAATAACCAAAAGCTGCTTTAACTGCGTCAACTGCTTCGACTGAAGTGACTAATCAAAGACTAAATAGGGGCGAAGTACCACATTTACTATACCAGTATACTATATTATACTATACAATACTATATTATAGTAATACATTACTTTACTACATCTTTTAAATGTGTTCTTTATATTATTTAAAAAGTTAATTGAAGTTATAATTATTTTGTTATGCATTGCATGCACAAAAACTGTTAAAAATTCACAACAAAATATTCCATTGTAATAAATCCATTTTACGCACAATTAGTCAATTAACATTTAAATATATTTTAATTACATTCAACAAGAACAATTGATATACGGAAGAATGTTATTCAATGTTTAAGCTGCTTAACATTTTTAGAAATTACTTTTTTTATATACTCGTATGAGTTAAACTCAACGAGTACCAATATTAATATATTTATTTTATAACATAATAACTACTACTATTTTTTGCTATGTTATTATATTATATACTATTTTTTCGTATTATACGTACATGTATCTATATTAACATCTCTGGACTTCCATATAAATATTGCCATTCCAACAGATGTTTTTCCCAAAATAAAATAAAATTGTATCTCTGAAACCACGCAAGATTAAGTATCAAAGAAATAAGATTAATACATAATTTGTTTTATTTTTTAGGAAAACGATAAAAGGTTGAGCGAAGTTCAAGAACACACAGACATACATAGAGAAATGGCGCAGTTCTATACAAGAGACGCCCTGTAGTGGCTGTACCTTTATTTCATTTCTTTCCTATTGTACCGTTAATAAATTGTACTTTCAAGTTATTTACTAAAAGCAACCCATGTAGCCCTAACCCAAATGCATAAATCAAACGGAAGTTCCGCGGAAATAAGTAGGGTTGCGTCGGTTTGGCCGGCAAATGTAATTTCGACGCGATTTCACGCTTCACTCCGCACTCCACAATCCGCTGTACATAACTTTGGTCATTAGGTGTCCTGAGCGCTCCACGTATTCCTTTCACACTTCTAGTACTATTTGCGTTCTGCTCTGCTGCTAAATTGCACTTTTTATTCAAGATACTTTACAGCACTTGTCTGGGTGCCAAAACCTTAAGTACATATCAGCAGAGCATAATTTATATTTGACTATGGCAAACAGACGTGGTTGTACGTTGCACCACCTTATCGAGCTGCTGCAAGTGTGGCATGGAAATTGCTGCAGCCATAAATTCAGCTCAACACCTGCAGCACTCTTTTCACTTGGCCACCTTCTAATGGTATTTACATGGCATCATGTATATGTACCTCTAAGTCGTTGTTAATTGTTGAGCAATGCGTAACGACCTTGTCGCTTCGCCCCGTTGAAGGCGTTTAATAAAGTTAGCAAAAGTACGTCACACAAATAGCTGTTAGTTATGAGTTGATTATACATACTACATACATCTCCTACACCCCCTACCTTCCCCCTTTCGCGCCTGTCATGATTAATGCGGCATTAAATGTGATTTCAGTGAGGTTGGCAGCACGCGAATGTCTGTCAGTGGAGCACGCAAACACTTGCAGAATGTGTCCCCTCCTGCAAAAGGAGTGAGTACAGGCTGGCTGGCTGCACGTAAACCAGCCCCAAGACAAAACACACACATTTTTATGGCATTTTTATTGAAACACGTAAAACACAAATTGAGCAGCTCGAAACAACTCAAGGGGTCGGCACCTCCCTCCTATTGCGTGGGTATGAAAGCATCCGCTAAACTCCCTGTCAACCTGCCTGCATATTGAATTTCCAAGTATTCCGAAGAGTCTCCAAATTGCAGGCTATTAAAATTTTAAATGCTCTAACGGCATAATAATCAAATTCTCTACGCGTTTTATGTTTATGATAATTAAAACATAATCTCAATAAGAGGCACTATGTCTGAAGAGTTAACATATTCTTGGCTAAGTAAATGATGTCCTTAATAGATTAATAACAGCAGATTAGAAGTCAAATTATTTGTACATATATCAAGGAGCGAATACAAGAGTTGGCTAAAAAAAACAATTAAACATCTAACTTATAATATTAAAAATTCTTCTTTTTTTTTTATCAACTGTGGAGATCGGAAACACTCATTCGACAACCAATTTAGAAATGGATATAGTTCGAAAATTTCCAATAAAAATAGACGGACCTACCTCAGTTCACTTAATATTTATATTAATTTTTATTTTATTTATTAAATTTTATTTTACACACATAGAGGAAGAGTTTTTTTGCCGAATTTTATCACTCCTCTTCTCAGCTGACAAATTAGTCATACGCTGTGATCCATAAAAATTTAGAGCAAATGTAGTCCGAAGAATGAATATTTGTAATTTAAATCCCCACAAGGTGGACAACAGGGTGATGCTGTCGCGCAAGGACCACATGGCCCACTGCAGGCAGTGCGATAGCATCCATAACTGCAATCAATGAGACAGCATTGAACGCAGGGTGTGTCCCGGTAGTATCGACTCGTACAACACATCTCTGCTGTTCACCTACATAAGGCAAATTGATAAGTAAGCAAACCGTAATATTAAGATAATTATATACTGCTACTTGCCTAGGGATTAATTCAAATACTTTAAATTTTGATGAACCGAAGAAAACGTCTTCCTTTCGATTCGAGGTTTATGTTAAAAGTGTGACATTTTCAGTAAATAATAAATCTCATGTATATGAATTGATGCATAAAGCAAAGCCTATTAACATTGAACCGAAAAGTCCGACCCATTATTTGGCTAATCCGTTTCGCGCCTTTATTCAAACTTTATTACATATTTATTGTTGTCTATCATGCCTTTGGCTCTTTTTTTATTCACTATTGGTGACTTTTTAATTTATAAATAGTTTTAAACAGAGCATGCGCAGCACAGAGAAAAACATTGTATCTTTTAAACCATTTATTGCAATTTGTAAGAATTTTTGCAATCTAAATATCTAAATCTAACAACATATGTAATTAAATAATTATTTTATTTCGATTTGCAACAATCGATACCAGGTAGGAGTGCATCGATGATTCGCCGCTGGCGCCATCTAGCGGAATTGCTGAGGATTTTATTAAAACTCATGGCGCGCAAATAAGGTAAACAAAGCAAGTTGCCACGAGCCTCAAGCGATCAAAAATCTTTCATGGTTACAGTGCAATTGGGCAAGTTCACAACCTCAATTGTATCGACAAGTTTATTCAAGTGCACTAAGTCTAGCCACAACTCCCAAAGGTTTTCGGGGTTGTGGCATGTGCTAAAGATACTTTTTGTATAGCGACAAATAGCAAATAAAAACTGCTTGTGATTATATGTATTGCTTACATATTTCTAAAAATTAATTTTAAGTCTAGTTAAGTCAAGCTTAGCGACATAAAGGGTCAATATAAGTAAAAAAGCACCATTGCGCCAACACATAAAAAGCGCCAATTTTGGCACAAAAACGCCAATTGTGGCAGCCGTGGCATCACTATCTTCAGATAAAAATATTTCCCTCCAATTTTATTTTATGCTTTCAGCATTATTTTAAATATTTTTTTAATTATCTTCAACGAATGCAATGGAAGGTCTCTTGGATCATTTCAGACATGCCGAGAAAATTGGCGAAGGTACCTACGGCATCGTATACAAGGCGTGCAACGATAAAACCGGCCAGGACGTTGCTCTCAAGAAAATTCGTCTGGAAGGGTATGTAATTACCACAATTTATAGAGTCTTTTCAGTTATAGAGAGTGTTTAATGTTGAGTGTACAATACAAATCACTTGAAGTCGCTGGTTACCAATCGCATCAACTGTCTAAGAGACTGGATAACTCTTCCATTAACGGCAGCTGCGTTCTATCCTTGATGTCCTTGACGAATGTCAAACGCAAGCCAGAGGCCTGACAGCTGCACAACGACGCCTGGATTCTGTGAGTGCCACGCTGTTACTAAAAACGTAGCACCACATGATTCGGCTTTGTGGCGCATGCAATTAATCAACAGAGTACCAATATTTGTTGTTTCCATAACTTTCGTTTTATGTGTACATATTTTGCTTAATTTCGAATCTTTTTATTCAGGGAATCGGAGGGTGTACCGTCGACTTCCTTACGCGAAATATCATTGCTAAAAAATCTGAAGCACAAGAACGTTGTGCAGCTTTTCGATGTGGTTATAGCGGGCAACAACCTTTACATGATATTCGAGTACCTGAACATGGATCTGAAAAAAGTGCTGGATAAGAAAAAGGATGTCTTCACACCGGATTTGATCAAAGTAAGTGATTTAGTTAATTGGGTTTCATGACCTCCAATGCAACTATCTATTTCGCAGAGCTACATGTACCAGATATGCGACGCGCTTACCTTCTGTCACACGAATCGTGTTTTGCATCGCGATCTCAAGCCACAGAATCTACTTGTCGATGCCGTGGGTAATATTAAGGTAGAGTAGCATTGTCCACTCTTTGATCAGCTACTAATCTTGCGTTTACAGTTGGCTGATTTCGGACTGGCCCGCGCCTTCAATGTACCTATGCGAGCATATACTCATGAGGTAGTAACGCTTTGGTACCGTTCTCCTGAAATATTGCTTGGCACCAAATATTATTCCACGGGCGTAGACATGTGGAGTTCAGGCTGCATCTTTTGCGAAATGGTTTGTCAATGGCTTAGTGGTGTGCAATAGTATTTTAATACATATGTATTTGCTTTACAGATACAGCGACGTCCGCTATTTCCTGGCGACAGTGAAATTGATCAACTGTACCGCATTTTCCGTACCTTGAGCACACCTGATGAAAGCAAATGGCCAGGTGTAACACAACTACCAGACTTTAAGGCCAAATTTCCCAAATGGGAAGAGTCAAACATGCCTGCTGCTATCAGAGAGCACGAAGGATATGATCTCATTTTGGTGATAACATTAAAAAGAAAACTAAATGAAACAATTAAAATTATAAAGGTATCTCTCTTACAGGCAATGTTGAACTACGATCCCAATCTTCGTATATCTGCTAAGGACGCAATGCAGCATAAGTACTTTAGCAATATGCGTCCTGTGGAACATGTAGACTTACCCGTGGACTTGAATTGTGCCGCGTCGCGTATTATAAAACTTCCCTGAATAGCATTGGGCAGTTCGGATAATTTTTAGCTCAAATTTTGTGATGTTTAGTATTGTAAGTCAAAGTGCCTATCTCATATTAGTACATGTGCAATGAAATCTAAACTAATTCCAACTACTTTGTATGTTTTCTTGCAGGCGTCAGTTTCATTTCATTCATCACATCACAGACCAGACGCACTAACACATTTCCTCAACAAAATACACATCATTTTCATTACAATATAAAGTTTATTATTAATATTGATTGTTGAGCGTATTTACCAGGCGCGCAGGCAATAGGTAACGGTATAGAAGACGTGGTTTCTCTGTAGCCGACGCGCCCGCTTCCACCTGCTTCTCGGGTTGACGCTGGCGTTGCTGAGTCTCGCGATCATCGCTCATGTACGTGCCAAGCGAATCGCGCATGCCCTCAGAGAGCGTGTCGCTGGCGTCGTCTTTCATTACGGACTCCGATTCGCTTTCGTCTAACGAAGAGTCGCCGATAACAACCTTAGGTGCATCGACGTCTTCATTGGCTGCAGCGCTTTTGACGCTTTCGATCGCTGAAATGTTCTCAATGTCGTCTTCATTGGCTGCAGCGCTCTTGACGCTTGCGATTGCTGAAATATTCTCGTTGTCGTCTTCGACTGCAGCAGATAAGGCGGTCAAATCGCCGTTTGGCAATTTAATAGCTAATCTCACTGGTCGCAGCATAGTCAATTTTTTGTTGTTCACTCGGCGTAGATTTTTTACGGCCACATACCTCATTTCTTCATCATCCTCGTCGTCGTCCTCCTCCTCCTCTTCCTCCTCATGCTCAGCGGATGTTTTATCGTAAAAGTTTCCACCATATACACCTGCCTGCTTCAAATATTCGGTAAGACCGTTTAAATGACGCAAGTCATAGAAGCTGCCAGCGTTGGGACCATAGAAGAACATCGGTTGCGTCACGGTCAGTGGCAAAGAGGAGGTGGAGGAGTCATAATAGCTAGATGGATCATTGTATTCCGCTAAATCGTAGCTCGGACGACGTTTCTGTTGATTACGCCTACGTTTGATGGACGTCAATGGCGCTGCTGATATCTGCTCCTCTTCAGCCTGCTGTGCTGCCAGCTGCTGCGTTGCCAACTGCTGCGCTGCCAATCGCTGCGCTTCCAACTGCTGCGCTGCCAATTGCTGCGCTTCCAACTGCTGCTTTACCAGCTGCTGCGTTACCAGTTGCTGCGTTTCCTGTTGCTGCTGTTTCTGCTTTAGCGTGGCATTCTGCTGGGCCAGTTGATCCTGCAGCTGCTCCACTAGCTGCTGCTTTTGCGTTAGTTTGTCTATGTAGTTCTGCGATTTTACTGGTATCGTTTCAATTATGCTGTTAGTGCCATAAGTGAATAAGTTAACGAACGGACTGGTAAAATTACTCAGTCCGAAATTTGATGGAACGCTGCGTACTAGATTGTCCCACACTCGTCCCAAAGGAGCCTTCGTGGTCGTGGCTTTCGCTTGGGTTTTGGAGCGAGCTTGCACACGACGACGACGTTTGTAGCCACCATGGGCCTGGGGCACCTGTCGCACATAGCCATAGTTGGGATAATTTATGGGATTCATCAAGGGTCTGTGGGGAAAAGCAGAAAAAGTAAAAAGAAAATAATAAATATAAGAGGCAACTCCTTACCCATAGCCATAGCCTGGCGGCATCTGGAATTGTGGTTGCCACACCTGTATCAAATCAACATTTGCTCTCCTGGCTGCTTGAGTCTCACGAGGAGCACTAATCCACGTCAGCAGCAGGACTCCAGCCCATATTTGCCAATACATTTTTTTTAATTGAAAACCACAAAAAAAAGAGGACGCGTCTGAGATGCTTTGCGCTCAAATCGCTACTGACAATAGGTATAGTTTGCACTGAGGTTGTCATCTACTTTTCACTTCATATTTTGACCAAAAATTCTTAGGTCTTGACTAATTTAAATGTTTTGTTTAGCTGATTGGCCAGTGAAAGTTGCGAGGGAAATATTTTGGCAATATCCACTTGCGTGTCAAATTAACCCCGTTCCCAAACCGTTGAAAGTCTTTGACTGCGAGGCGTTGATCACGGCCGTCGCGTGTTCCATTCATATGATAATTTTCTAGGGTATTGTATCGCAAATTTCTACGTAATGATCGGTATATTATCGATTCTTAAACCTGTTTGACTTTACAAACATAAAGAAACGCATAATTGAATAGATGCGATGGTTCTATTCTACTTTAGATAATGCATTAACGAAGTTAAACAAGGCGATGCCTAAAAACGCTTGATTTATTATAGTTTTAGTTTTGTGATGTTTTTATAGTTTTAGTCAGTGATGATCGTAAGAGTTCCAAGACACATTGTAAACTTGTATTGATATCACTTTTTTATATATTACGCGAATTTAAAAGAATGATGAGTGATACAAAAACAGAGAGTGAGAGCGATTATAACACAAAGAAACGCATTTAAGCCATTTTAATTATACATATTTGTAAAGAATGAACGAAAGCTGCAGTCAAGCGCACCAGATAGAAACATACCTGCACAAATGTTAGTTATAATTTAGGCTATAATTCAGATATACTTGGTTTAGCTCTATTCTTCCCTTCTGATTATTTAGTAGACAATGAAATAAATTATTAAGTAAAACTATGCAATTATCATTTTAAGAAAATAAGAGATTGAAAACAAGATATGTAAAATATTATTCTCAAGTGTTATTGACAATCAAATATAAAAGGCGTCAATTTTGTGGTAGTATATTAGTTAAGATTTATGTAGTTTGAATAAAAATATTCTTCAATATTGCTGTCTACATTTTTGTCATAACAATCCCCGACTTAAAAAACCTTAGCTTATGTTCGATTGAGTAAGTTTGGCTACTAAATAAATTCAATACCTTATCAAGTTCAATCTAAAATAGTTACTGTTACCAAATAATTTATCGAGTCCTTCGAAACGTACAGAGTCACAGAATTGTCCTTAAAACGGGAGGCAACAAAACAACTTCCGACCCCAAGACGAAAACAAACACAATCACCACATGCAAATCGTAGGAGAATCTCTAACAAGTGTCAACAACTAAGCACTAAAGCAGAGTGTGGGAGAGCGGCCGCGAGCTTTTGGTGGGCGTGAGAGAGTGCTTTCTTTGTGAAAGAGAGTAAAGCCGTAAAGCTTTGGCCGTTGTCGAGGCAAATTTGAAGGCGCGCTCAGGAATTTGTCGAATTTAGTCGACGTTGAGATTCCTGGCCAGAAACGACGGAGAGCCAGATTACGGAAAAGTGGCCGCGACACGCGCTCAAAAAAAAATACCAGCTGGAAAAACGCCAGCAGCAGTGGCATTAGCTAAAACTAAAACAGTTTTTCCTTTGGCCAAGGAAAACTAGTAAAAGGCAAGTTTAAGTGGCAGTTGCGTTTTAGCTAAGCATAGCCCGAGCGACTTGTGTGCGTGTGTGTGTGCCTTTCTTAAATGTATGTGTGTGTGTGTGCGCTGGTTATAGTGTGTGTATCTATGTGCGTGTGCGTTTTGTGTATCCGTTCAGTGTTCACAGTTTTGGTGGAGCTGCTCCCAATGATATATAGCACAACCAGCCGAATTATTCATATACATATGTAATTGAATTAATGCAAAGAAAGCGCTCAGCCTCAAGCCTTTTTACATAAGGAGACAGCGTGGCAGCATGTCTCTCTGTGTGTGTGCAAAGAACGGCGAAGAATTGCGTAAAGTTTGCTCCGCTCACACTCACACACACAAACACCCACGCACACAGACACACACACATGCCATTAAGTGCTTAAGCAAATTATATAAAATCATTTAACGCATCAAAGCGCATTCATAACCAGTGTAAAAGCAACCTCAGTTGACATAGGCCGACTTAGAGCAGAATACCTGTACGTACATGCCACACTTGCCCCATAGTGTTGCCCTGTTTTGTGTATGTACATAGCAAAAATACAATTTGACAAAGATACGTATGTATATGTATGTATAAAACATAAGCACAACCCCCTTCCCCATTCACATAGATGCTAGCGCCTGAGGTGTGCTAAATTTTTAGACACTCTCGCAATTCAAGGTGTGCAAAAACCACCCAAAAATAAAAACAATGACAATTCCGGGCAGAGGCCACCCAGCCAGTCAGTTAGCTAGTCCGGGCCAACTATCTGCAGAACTAAATTGAAACATCTTGGCGAACGTTTCATGGCAAAGTTGTGTCTCCTTAGCCACCCACTACCCCGCACTCACTGAAAATAGTTACGGTGGGGAATAATAATTTTGTGGAAATGTAACACAAAATATACATATATATTTTTGATCAGAAATACGAGCTGAGTCAATCTGGCTCTGCTCATCTGTGTAGGTGTCTGTCTGTCTCAGGAGCTACAAAATCTAAAGAAATTATAGCATTTGGTAAGTTGAAAGACGTATACCATAAGCAGATCATCTATATTTCACATGTTTATTGCGACCACAATGCAAAAAAACGTACAACAAACAAAAGTTTGCCATTCGGCAAGTAAATTCCATATTAATCTATTCTAAAGATTTCATTAAAGTCAGTTAATAAACACAAAAAGTAATAATTGTTTTGTGAGCTTGGCAAATCAAGCAGTAAAAGCAACATTACAGCGTACAGAAACTGTACACTTAAGAGTTCATGCATATAAATGTAACATAGTTGGATACGCGCTACTGTACTGTCGGGTGCGCTCGACTGATGGACATGCCTTTTGTTCTTCTACTATTTTGTGCCTAGTCAGGTGTGTCGCCTGGCAGGAGTAACAAATTTTGGCGTCACTTTCGTTTTCGTTGTCGTTGTCGTTTTCCTACGCTCTCGCCATGCTCGTGTGCCCTCGCTCAAGCGTTGTGCTTGACCATAACCACTAAAACTGTCACATTGCGTATAGGCCGCATGGTGTCCTCGACCGTAGCTGTAGCTGTTGTTGATGTTGTTGCTGTTGCTGTGAGCTCAATTACTTTGGGACAGCACCCACGCGAGCTCTCAGCCAGAGAGAGAACATAAGCTCACACACACACACGCAATTTCTCACAGAGAGAGTCAGTCTCTTTCAATTGCTTGCCCTCTTTTCGGTTTTGCACGCTCTCGGGCATTCAGCTGTTTGGATTTTTTGTTTTGTTTTGAATCGCATTTACATTGCCCGTAAACAAGCCGCCCCCCTTCCTCCTCCCCCTCGCAGAGTACTTGTGCTGTTTGTCTATGCGCCCGTTTATCAGTCTGTCCCTTGTCCATTTGTGCACGTTTTGTTCCTCCTTTTGGCGCTGTCTACTCGGCAATTTAAATTTTATTGTGATTTTAATGCAGCGCAAACAAACAGTGATACAGACGGAACGTGTTGGCATCTTGGCCCCTGCCACAGAGCCATTTGGCGCCTAAATGTGTGCTCGATGGCAAGTGCTGTAATTATTACGAGCATACTCGACTGTCTTCATCTTCTCGTTATCCCTGCGCTTATTATGATTGTCTGTGCATTGGCCTAGCAGCTTAACGGCTTAATTTTTTGTAACAGACGCGGTTTGGCATTGTTAGAGCAGTGTTTAATATGGAAGCTAATTTAGAGTATGATTACTTTGATAAATTAGATCTTCTTCTACACTGAGAAAAAGGCGTGATTTTAACTTGCGAAATAATTAAGAGCTCAAAACTTGGGGAAAATACTTTGAGGAGGCATTTACATGTGTTTAAGCGAATGATTAAATGATGTCTTTAATACTCCAAAACGATTCAAGAAATGTAAACGAAAATGATTTACTAAATATAGTGACTTTAATGAGTGTCTTAATCTACATACATATATAACAAATTCTTTTAAAATATGCTAGTTTTTTTTATAAATTTGAGCATATCAAGTTCAAAATTCATATATGAATAACATTAAGCCTACAAAAACCAAATATAGACTTTAAGCTCTGGTTTAAATATTCAGTTTACAGCAAAACGATTATACAATCGCCTATTGTAAATTTTATAAACAAATAATTATGCAATCTAGAGTGGGTTACATTCCTACATAAATTACGAGAGTCTCATCATTCAAAGAATGTTGATAAATTAATATAAATGTTGCCATATCTACTAGCAATAATTGGCACTAGTACTAGTACTAGCGCTTAAAGTGAGCAATTCTCAGAGCAGTTGCTGTTTAGCTTTGATTTCCACCTGGCAAAACCCATTAAAATTTGCCGGAAAAACAAATTTTTGCTTTTTATTGGCAAGGTTCGCAAAGGCTTTTGGCAAACTGCCAACGGACGACTGTCATTGTACATCATAGTAGGGTTTCACGCCCCCCTCTACCCCTTGGCTGTTAGTAGTTTTTCTTTTTTTTTTGCGGTTGATGTCGCCTGTCTGCTGTCTGATGTCTGCTGTCGCCTGTCTGTTGTCTGTTTGTCAGAATTATATTGGTTAAAGTTTGCTTTTTGGAAAGTTCTATAAAACACAGAGAAGAGTGTGGAGCAGAAGTTTCGCTGCAATTTCCATATTTGCCACATTAGCTATTAATAGTATATAAACAATTTGCATTTAGCATGAGCTCAGCGCACGAAGCCCAGCACCGTGTGATGACTGAATAATTAACACGGCAAGCCGACCTGTTGGCATCTGTTGCTGTTTTATTTAGAGTATACAGTTTGCGTCGAGCCATTCCACATGATGAGGGACTGCGAATTACGCTTTATGAAACTGAGATAGGGGCGTATGTCGAGGAAACTGGATACGATGTTCTTGTTTTTCTCCTCGAACCTTATCAACATGCCCACCAGATAGAAGTTCTGCGGCACATCCGACTCCACCTGTATGCCGACCAGTGGGGCACCCTGGTAAAAGGTCTCTGTGCGACCCTGATAGCCACAGATGATGCTATTGCTGGTGACCAGGGAGGGGTGACCCCACTGACAGAGGGGTCGGCTTATGACATCCACCCAGTCCTTGTGTTTCACATCAGCGTGCACGGGCAATCCGGCCACCATGAACCGTTGCCCCACCAGTGTTTGATTAACCAGCGTTGCCGGTGGCATGCATATGGGCATCACAGTGGGCGAAATCTTGGCATTACGTTGCAGCGTGAGCACCGCTAGGCTGTGCTTCAGGGTCAATGGATCGAATTCCGGGTGTATGGCCACCTCGGCCAGTCGTATCTCCTGGGCAGGCAGCACACAATAGCCATAGTTGTTGCAGTTAATTCCGTTCACATTCGCGCTCTTGTTCCACACACCCAACTGCACCGAGTAGGCATCGGCCTGACCATCGTACAGTATGAAACAGTGGGCAGGGGCCAGCACATTACGCCTTGATATGAGTACTCCTAGACAGCCATCGTCAAAAAGCTTTGCCTCGTGTCCTAGTGGTGGACAGTTTCGGTTCAATTAAAGTCACTTAGCTGGCGATCCAATCCATCACTTACCATTCTCATAGGCTATCCGTGCCATCCACTGATGCTCCGTGGGCACGGCTGATGGCAAATGGAGCATCTGCGCCTCATTCATGCTACCGCATCTGACCTCCGGTGTCTTTTCACGATAATGATGGCCATCCACAACGGAAGTGGAGAGCAGCAGCACTGTAACTGTACTCACTAGTAGCAGTTGCATTTCTAAGCTCGACTAAAAGTCAACTAAAACTGGAAAATAATACAACGACATTGGAGCATTTCCACAATTGCGAATGTAGTTAAAAGTCTCGAAGAGGGCAGCTCGATAAGTTGCGGAATGAAGCATATGTGAGTCAGTGGAATGGGTTTCCAAAAGTGCCTGTAGAAATATTTAAAAAATGCGATTCTGTTTAAACATTCTTAAATTTGTTTCTTTTTTAATGGCGATATAAAATACAGAAGTTTATGGAGCAACATTCATGGCAGAAGCTGCTATTAAAAATCCCCTTTCAGGGCAGTCATTAACGAGCCATAAAACCATAAAATGCAACATTTAAAAACATAAAATGCAATCTTGAATAAATTCCAGCATAATTTCCCATAACGATTTCTCCTTGATCATTTCTCTGCTTGATATGCAAATGTACTTTTATTACCAGCGCATACTAATCGAATATAATACAGCGTGTATACTTATTCGCAAAAACTCACAGATCTGCCCACTAGAATTACAAATCTTCTGATTAAAACAGAGTTGAAACAAAACCCGTTCCGCATGCGGTACTATGTGCAATTCCAAGCACGAGATACATGTTTGTCTATAGCTAACTAAATACAGTTAGATTAAGATAAAGATAGATGTGAAATTGACAACACTCTGATTCATAGAAATATTATTGTTTATTTAAAGAAAACACGTTACATAACTTATGCTAGTTGTTCCAATAGCCACTTACGTATGGGTCTCAATTCCTGAAAGATGATAATTGGCTTCTCTTCAGTGACCGCTTCGACCAGTATGGCCACCAGATAGAAGCTACGCGGCAAGTCCTTCTCGACGTTGAGGCCGTGCAGAGCCGAACCGACATAGAACTTGGTATTTTTCTCCGGATAGGCACAGAACTGACTCTCTGGCCGTGGTTGTGGAGAGGTGCTGGCCACACTACACTGTCGTCTCGACACTGTGTATGCCAGTCCTTTGCTCTTAATAAGGTCTCCAAAACTAAAGCCAGCGAGATGATATATACGATTCACCAATGTGAGTGGCTCTAAAAGTGGCTCCACGCACAAGGGCTTTATATAGAGAGTCCAGCGAATGCGCTCCGCCAGCCGTAACAGAGCGACATTATTGTCGCCCGTATCTTTGTCGGAATGTGGATGCACCAGGAACTCAGCCACTTTATGTTGCACAGGTCCTGGCACACAAAATCCCTTGCCATTGCATATATACTCCTCATCAATTCCATGCGTCTCGTTCCAAATGCCAAGACGTACAACCGCTATTTCCGGACGACTGTTGAAACCCCGTATACACGATGCGGTGGTCAGCACATGGTATTCTCCCACAATAATCACATTGCAACGTGTGTTCGTATATTTAGGGCCTGCGAAGAACAACAACAATTAGTCAGCTCCATCAGAGATTTTAGCTCAAACTTACCCAGCTTTTGGTAGAGTAGGCCCATCCATGGATACTGCAAGGGACCCGTCGCGGTGTCCTTGTTAAAGAGCAGCTGCTCATCCAGGTTGCCACAGTCATACTTTCGAGCATAAACTGTCCAAGTTATAATTTGATTAATTATAACAAAGTACATAAATAGCCATTAGCACTCACCATCGCCGAACAAAGCTCCACAGCACAGCAGCAGAACAAGTTTTCCCAGAATTTCCATCGTTTATACGAGCGTACACAGCGTATGCTTCCGTTCTGTCTCAGCGAGCGTGGCGAACTGGAAAGTAGCTTTTGCTCTATGTAAAATCTCAAGTTGCATTATTCCAATATTCCATTAAAAAAAAAAACAGAATTAATTAATGCAATCTCTCATTGTTCAAACTGGCAACTCGTCGTATGCTTGATGCGCCTTTAAACGAACTGGAGAAAGATTCAACCAAAGCACAGTGCACTGTAAGAAATGGCGCAGTAGTAGTGTAGTAGTAAGTCATAAGTAACCAAGTAAGTTAGCCTATTATAGACCTATCTTCAAGGCTATGCAAATCAATAACAATCAAAAGATTCAGTTTACAGTCACTGCACTACAGCCTATAAATCACATTAGACTCGTATCAAAAATAGAAAGTAGCACAGTTTTAAGTGCTTATTATAAAGCTATACGACTGCATCGATGGCTACCAATAGAGTTATGTATTTGCGTAGGATGTGAATATTTTATGTATCAATTAGAATGTCATTAACGCAGACAAGCACAATGCCCAAGGGGAGGGCATAAAAGACAATTTGAAGGGCTCAAGGACGTCTTCGGGGTCCTTCAACTGTGAGTGAGTGTGTATGTGTGTGTGGGAGTGGGGGGATTGGGAAGTGTTGCCATATTTAATGCTGCACTAAAACTTGAGCAAATTGCCCCACTTGCCACAGCAACAACTGACGCTTTATTATCCACTCAGACGCCGTTGACTTTGGCTCAACTTGACCTGAACACATGGAGGCACATTCATAATATGCCGCCATTGTTATGACCCACCTACAACCCTCCCAGCTACCCACACACACACACACACAGAGAGAGGCCACTGTGTAGTCGAAATCAATGTTATCCTTGCTTAAACCGGCGGTCAGTTGGCCATTTAGCAATGAAACAAGGCTCTCTTGCCTTGAGTTTTGAGCTCCTCCACTCTTGGCTCCTGGCCACGACGCATATGCAAATTGAGGTTGTGCGTGATTTGGGTGCGGGTTCGCCCTTTACTTGTTAGATTGCCTGCAAGATGGCCATCAAGTAGCCTGAGACGCTACCCATTCCCACTGTGTCACATCCTCGCCTTGCGTGTGGCTCCCACTCGAATCGGGAACAACACGTGAGCAGAGCACGTTTCGCCACTAATCGCGCGACTTATGGTACCGGATTACTAGTAAGCGTGTTTCCAATTTCACGCAAATGTTAGCCTCTCTCTACAGTGTACACTATTTAAGTGTACTCGCCTCATCGCAATTTAATGATCCCATCTTCGACTCTCGCCCACAGCAAGGGGGGACACTATGAACGTGAGCGGCGATTGGCAATGATAGCATGACGCGTGACGGCGAAATTCCGGCCATCTTCAATCCGAAACGCGTGCGCACACCCTCTGTGGTGGTCACCGGCGACTCATCTACGAATGGTCCCTATAACAATAACAACAACAACAACAGCAGCAGCAGCGCTGCCGGCGCAGGAGGTGCTGGCGTTGGCAGCGGTGCCAGCAGCAGTGGCGTTGCCGTTACGGTTGCCGGGGTGGGGGGCATCGGCAGCTGTGGCTTCAGCAATGTGCTCACCTCAAGCAATCCGCAAATAACCCACCAAGATTCGATATCGTCAAGTCAACAGGATCCCAATGAGGTCATTACCATACAGGCTGATACGCCCACGGGCACGCATGGATCACAGCATAACTTTGGCGGTGACTGCAGCGATCTGCAGGCCATGGAACATCAGGCCAATGGCCAGGCTGGCGAAGATACAGAGGTGCGTTGCCGTAAGCTTAGAGCCTGCCAGGAGTCCTGTTGCTCGGAACTGGCCAAGAAGGTGAGTAAATGTTAACATTAGAATCGATAGACCTTCAATAATAATACATAACTTGCAGATGTATTTCGGTGTGTGCGTTACCATACTAGTGACTGCCTCTTGGGTAGGTGCCACGCACTGCATCAAATACATGTATCTGTACCGGGCACCCTATGAGGATGAACTGGATGACGATCTGGACACATCGTCGAGCCGTGCCGAGCTCAGCACCGAACTGGAGGACATACTGGCCATAAGCGACTCATCGCTGCATCATGTCGAGGACGCCACCGAGATGTTCAACATACCACCGCGCCAGCCCGTCTACTTTAATGCGCCGTTCTTTGCGGCTTGGTTCTTTACCAACTTCTCGCTCCTCTTCTTTCCCATCTACATACTCGGCCTGCTCTCTGCCCGCAAGTGCGATAAGCTCAGCGAGATTCTGGCTGATGTCCTGCGCGGATTCCGTGAGCGTGGTTTCACCATAGGTAAGCACCTGGATGGAGTGGAGTGGCTTAAGTTGCAGCTATAAAAATTTAATAATCCACAGGTCGTTTCCTCAATCGGTGCTTGTCCTTCTGCATACTGTGGCTGGTGACCACCTATCTGTATACGCTGTCGCTGCACGTGCTCTTTGCCACGGACGCCCTGGCCCTGTTTGCCACAAACGTTGCCTGCGTCTATTTGCTCTCCTGGGTCATACTGCACGAGCAGTTCGTTGGCGTTAGGGTGATTGAACTGCCATGAATTGCCGTGTCTAATGCACCCTATAACCTATATCGAAATCTGTTCCAGATTGTTGCCGTCATCCTCTGCGACACGGGCATCGCGCTGCTTGCCTACATGGACGGTATTACGGAGAGTCGCACATTGGGGGGCGTCGTTCTGGCCACGTTAGCTGCCGCCGGCTATGCCGTGTTTAGGGTAAGCTTCACCCGGCCTGTCAGGCGTGTCTCACGTTTCGTGTCCTGCCATGTTGTTGTGCTCATGTCGTGTGTGTGTGTTGACTTTCTAGGTTATGTTCCGTAAGGTGATGGGCGATCCGCCAGTGGGCCAAATCGCGTTCACATTCACCGCTCTGGGCCTGCTCAATGCGCTGCTGCTGTGGCCCGTAGTGCTGGCACTATACCTGACGGGCGCCGAGAATTTGACATCGGAAAGCATACCATGGAACATACTGCTGGCAGCCAGTGTACTGCTTCTGGGTAGGCCAATGCATACATTTTGTTTGTTTTGCTGTTTCGCTGCTGCTGCCGTTATAAAGTTTTATCGTTGTAATTAATTTTCATTGCAGTTTTTCACGTTCTAATGCAATTCAGCGCTGCCGTTACCTACAATATGTTTGTGACATTGGGTTTGATAACCGCCGTGCCCGTCTCTGGTGGTACGTACAAAGGGTCGACGGGTTCTACCCGATTACAAGAACAATTACAGAAATACAAGGGGGCACTGAGCTCAAGCTTCAAGCATTCCGTGACTATATATTATTTTAAATTGCAATATTAGATTCAGGCACATCGAGCACATGCCCTTATGTACATTTGTATACTTGTAATTACGGTTCATAAGAAAATACACATAGGGTTGCCACAGTTGGTGTATCAAAATAGTGTTTTTTTTTTAATGGTACAATGATCTTCCTTCGGAACTGGTTCATTTAATTGTTCCTTATAAAATTCAAAATTATATTATTTTATTTTGTATTAATAATTGATTTCATTAAATAAAATTTAAAATATAAATTTACTACTGGTTCTTTCTTTAAATTAACTGGACCTTCTATATTTATTTATTTCAAGTGGCAGCCCCGTAACTCAGTTTACTGCTTAGAATTAAGTCAACTTTAATATACTTGTGTACATATACTCAACTACTTAAATTGCAATCTAACAGAGTTTTCTCCCATTTGCAATTCCGCTTTTATACAAACCTTATACACCCCGTCGCAGCACTCGACGTCATACTGTACAGTGCGACATTTGCGGGCATGAAACTGGCTGGGGTTATACTAATTGCCATTGGATTTTTCCTCGTTATGTTCCCCGAAAACTGGCCCGACTATATAACACGTCTGCTGCGGTGAGTCTCACATTTCCAGTTATAGTAATAATTATTTTTTATTTATTTATTTCGTATAATAACAATTCATATCGTGTATGTACTTATGCTAATATTTTCTTAGTAAGTACAACTTGTGCGTGTTTTTCGATTTTTTTTTACGATTTCATTATGATGTTTCTTATTTTTTTGGATATATTTCCTTCTGTTGTTGCAACTTTATATTTTCCAAATGAAACAAAGAAATATGTTGTATTTAATTTGTTCATAAATTTAACTTAATGATAAACTTAAAGAAATGCTAAATGAGAAAAATCTATACATTAATATATATACCATATATTTTCTAATCTACTCATACTCCAATACTCAACATGAAAAAGTTATATATTTATTTCTATATAAACCAACATCTTGCAGAAAGAGCGTTCGTGCCATACTCCGTTACCAATGTTGTTGTGAATTAGCCGAAATTCGCTATGCTCATTCGGTAGGCCAAAAACACAAACCGTAAATCCAAACCAAAATCAAACCCTTTCAAAAATAATCACACACTAACTTAGTTGTACCTGTAAAATTATAAACAAGCGTTGGCATCATAAGATAGTGAATCCATTTACTGAGTTTCAGCGTCAGATAGATAAACTTGGCAGATTTTTTACTGACTGAAGTTTAAATGTAATATACATAGTACATATGTAACTGTATATTATAGTACATAGTTAAACCACACATACTACTAAACATAACACTCCGGCTTCCAAACTATGCGCTCACCCCTTTGAAAGATATAAATATGTAATCTAATATACCCATTAACAATATGCTAACTATACTAAGTGACAATAACTATTTAGTTACACTCCCAACTATATACTCTATATATGCCTTGTTACATAACACACCATATTCTACACACACACAACACACTGCAGACTGTTGTGCCAATGGAACCGAATCCAATTCTTCTTGTTGTTTTTGTTAATGTGTTTAATTGTTGTTGACACGTTTTTTGATTAATTCATTTTATAAAGGCAGAGATCAAAGTTAAACACACTTATACATAAATACATACTGCCAGAGTGTTGACATGTTTATATAGTATCTCAAATATGCTAAGTATCTGAGCCAAAACTTACGTTCTTGTTTTGACCACCTATGTGTAAAATATCTTTGTATATGGATGTTGTTGCTGAGGTTCCACAATCGTAGTACAAACACAAATACACACACTCTCACACACACACGCTCAATGAACTGCGTAGCTTGAGTTTCGCTGGTGTTGCGAAATTTTAATTTTAATACTACTACTACTTCTAAGTACTATATAGACCTGTAAAGCCCCTACAGCAATTGAAGGCTGTTTGTATACATTCAGCCTCGTTCCTTGTTTCCTTTTTGGCTGCTTGACTGTGCGATCTGTTGATAGAAACACGCCGCTTCTTTGTACAATATTTTATAGAGTACTTTTCCTCAGTTTTTCCCCGTTTTCTGTTTTCCACTCGATTGAAATTGATACAAAATTCAAGTTGTAAATACATATTAACCGTTATCGATTCTATATATTTTCAGTTACTGATATTATTTCAAAGACTTGATTCGTTTAAGACTGTGTGTGCGCTCTTGCCAAGAACAGGGCGCAAGTTAATGATACTAACTAGTACTAGAAGTTGAGATAATCTAGCATGACTGAGAGGCTCAGAGTCGCTCCAAATTGTTGAGTTCCTTTTTGGTTACATTCTGAAAAGCAATCAAAAGAATGCGTTCTATATACCTACATATATATGTGATAATCCTAAATAGTTTATGTGTACTTATGGTATGGTATGGGAGCACAGCAACTAAATACTCGTACAAGAATACAAATACAAGTATAATTCCCCCTTTATAAATAAACAAATATTATTGAACTAAAAATCCGTATAAAGTGTTATATTATTGGCATGTTTTCTTATCAGTTTTCAACAGTATTTCTAATTGGGCACACTTTACTTTTTCCAAAACAAAAAATCTGACCTTTCGTTTTCTCTTTGATTTACTACATACATACATATATCCTACTGTTTCTGTCTGTTTCTCTGTTAACTCTAAACTAAACTTAACTTCAAGCAACTAACTACTATACTATACTCTATTGCTATATACTACTCTACTCATTTCTTAAATAAAACAATCGTGTCGACATTTCTCAATTGTATTTGCAGAAGCATCATAATGCTGGGTCACAATGCGAGGTGAGTTTCGTGAGTTTGTGCACACGATGGTGTTTTTCTTAAATTTAAGATACTATCTAAACGAGCACGGTGCTCAAAAAAAGATACTAAAAGATACAATGACCATATACTATATCTATCTAGGTAAACCATAACTCAAAACTCTCAAAAACTTAACCAAAGTTAACCAAAATATTTACTATTAATTTTATTTAAATTTCGCTTAGTTTGAAACTTAAGGGTTTTCATTTTGTAATGACAAATCTAGAGAACGTGATATTCTACTATTTACATATAACAATATACTAAGACATGATAAGTATTCCTAAAAGATGATTATTAAGCATTGCTTTAAAGAGGTTTACGCGTTTATTTCTATTTGATTCTACTCTTTCATTTCTCTTGCATCGAGTTTTTGATTTGAGTTTTTGTTTGTTTGATTTGAACTCTTGCTAATCTCTTAAGATACTAGCTAGTTTGCGTAGTTTTGACTCCAATCTTAAGTAGTTTAGGTACCACGTAGCTACTATTTTGAATACTCTCTTTACGAGAAGTCCCCAGGTAAGTTCGAATTTATATCTCTTGAGGAACTCGTCACCAATGGCACTCGCAAATGCTGAATAATCTTCAGTCACTGCACCCTATTGTGCCTCAAAAATAAAAATCTTAAGCAAATTGTCATCATCATCACGAAAATTAATTGCATATGTGTATGTTTTGGTTTCAGCAAAAGAGAATTGACACAATTTGCGAATTATTTCTTTTCGAAAAGAGTTCAAAATTCTAGAACTAGTCGCTCTCTAGTAGTATAGATAATACTCTTATGTTCATGTATATAGAAAACACCGCTAATCTGTACTATTGCTTCTTTTCTTCTTGTTTTCTCTTCTATCACCTGTAACCACGAACTGCCTATCCGACTGTCTCCCCTCTTGAAACGCTCTCTGTCTATATCTGTTTCTCTATTTCTCTATATAACTACACACTAAATACACGATATCACGACCACGTATAAACCTGGCTAAAATCTGTAAAATAATTCTCATTGCAAAACACTACGAAACAAAAATTTTGAAATATTTAACAAAATATTGGAAAATATTTTTGACAAAAAAAATATATATACACCAATTAGCGGTAGGCCAGCGCTTTGTAAACGAGATGCTGCAGTCACCGGACCGTCCACGAGATATGCGCAAAGGCACATCACGCGTTCTTTCTCGCACCACATAAGCTAAGAGTTGGAATAATCACAGAAAATCCTGTACAGAAATACAACAACAGATATAAATATATATATATATTTTGTAAATGATTTTCCAATTAAGAAACAGACCAGCACTAAATAAGAAAAATACCAGTCGAGTACGCGGGTAAGTACTTACTTTTGCCTGTGTCTTACCTAGTATAAGGTATAGTTCGTACACTATTCAAAATTAGTTTCAAGTTCCCAGAGGGAAGTGTAAGATTCGTACTTATGCCTAGATACTACTTATTGCTCGATTGCTCGGATTTATTAGCTATTAAATGTATTTGTGTGTGTGTGTCTCTGTGTGTTGTTTCCCTTGTTCTGCATTAGATCCTCCTCGAATTATCTGTTCTTCTCTTTGTCTCTCCCTTTCTCTTCTTCTCTTTGTGTTGTTTCACAGATCGCAGCATATTTATGCCTCCCATTATAAACATAAACGAAAATACTATGCTGTCAATACGAACTCATATGTTGTTTGAGCCGCATGAACAAATAAACCCCGATCCTACTATATATACATATATAAAAAAAAAAAGAGACTACTCAAAATAAACCGCAACAGTTTTTTTGTAGCGATCGTGTGTGGTTTTAGGCGAATTTTTGTTAAGCCCACAACAAAAAACCAAAAGAAAACCAATAATTATAATAAGTTTTTATATAAATGTCGTTGAACTGTGTTGAAAACTAACAATTTTTTACTGAAAACATAAAAAATATTTAGTAAAAAGAACGTACAATAATATTACAATATTACAATTGAGAACCGAACGAAATGGTGAGCGCTTTTTACATTTATTTTTCCATTAAATACTTAGTTCTAGTAGTGCTACTACTCACCCACGTACTGTCCTACTATACAAATAATATACATAAAATTACTGTATTTTTGCATAGATCATTGTATATAGCGTTGCACTTGCCTTTAATTGTTTGGTTGAACTGTTTTTAAAATACCCTATAAAATCAGCGCACAGCTTAATGGTGTATATCGATGTTGTAGCACAGCCTATGCTTTGACCTAACCTAACTACACACTCTCACAGTCACACAGCGCTACACGTACACTACACCCACTACACACACACAACGTATATCTTGTAAATATCAATGTGAAATTCGAACAAATCTTAAGAAAAAACATCAGTAAAAAATCAGTAAATAACAAAAATCTAGCGAAAAACAAATCTTAGTGTCAACCTAGTTAGAATACATGTGTACATGCAATGCTGATCAATCGACTGGAAGATACCCTCTAATTTAAAAAACTAGATAAATGTATAATAAACTGAGCTAAATGCTATTTAGCTATACAAAGTTTAGTTACTCTTTTAATAATATTTTAATAAAATAAATTTAGATAAATTGGAATGAATTTAAAAATAAATAAATAAAATCATAAAATATTATGACGTATTTATATTGAGTCTGCCTAAAAAGTAGTTCATTTTATATTAAATTCAGGCTCCATCTGCTCGAGAGTCACTATATTTATCTTATGGATACTTCCATTGCTAATCTCTCTTAATACCCTTTATTGATCCGCATTGTATTTACAAGTATATATATAAAAATATATGTGCAGCTAAAATGGAAAAGTAAAAGCTAAAAGATTGTAATACTTGTGTATATATAGAGCGCATTAGAATTGAACACAAAATGCCTAGAAAAATAATACAATTTATTCAATTCTCCCATGCCTTTGCTAATGTGTCAACTTTTCTTTATATGCTCTAAATACACACACACTCATTCTATCTATCAACTGATAACATACAAATGTAGATGGGGTCGCGGCCCTCGGAGCGGTACTTCAACAGGTCAGCATCCCACCATCATCGACTATCGGACGGGATACATAAGATCCCATCTTCGTTCACCCTCTGGCCGTGTGAGATGACTGATCTATCGCCAACTACAACTGGGTTTCTGCATGGCGCTACCAATAGCAACGCACACAATCACCACAATCCACACCCACACCACCCACTGCATCCGCAACACCAGCATCATCAGCAGCTATTCCGCCAGCATTCGCAGCAACAGCAGCAGCAGCTACAGCGTCAACACTCCCACACATCGCTAACTATGATCCACCGGCAGAGCAGCAGCCACAGCGTCCAGGGCAATCGACGTGGCAGCGGTGGCATACGTGCCCCACCCACCGGCACCGGGCGGCTCTTCTCCTACTTTGGCAATGAGCACGAGCCCGAACACGATCGTAAAAAGTCGGAGACATCGTTCTTCAATTTGGGCTTTCGACGTAAATCGACGGTGGTCTATTATGCACCCACAGAGTAGTGGGTGGTGGTGCAGTTATTGCTTGTGCATATCAGTGTGAGCCACTTGAGTGGGTATAGACACACACACATACATATATACGTACTCGTATTTACCTGCAGCATACAATCAAGCACGTTAAAATTACAGTTACTTCTTATTGTATAACTCGTATAGACCCCAGGCAGAGTTTAAGTACAGGGTCTACGATGGTTGGACGTACTTTATATAGAGTACATTTATCATTATGCGTAGGTAATTTAATTGTCATCTTGTTGTTGTTGTGAGAGTTTTCTAATTGAAACACACACACTCACATGCAGTTAGAATTTTGCTCAAATATTTAACTAATTATACGCTACAATTACAAAGTAACAGATACAGATACAGATACAGCTAGCGAAAATCCATGCGAAACCCAAGCACACACCCATCTACACCACACACACACTGAACCAGAACCAGCTATGATAGAGCCTTAATATGATTAGAGAGCTCAAAGAAATGCCCCTGAAGTTAACTAAGTACTCACTGATATACGAATGATAATTTAGTAACCGAAACCGAGTAATTAACAGAGAATATCGAAGCCAATTGTTTTTAGCAATTATATACATTAAATCTAATTAAATTAATAATTATATTACTAATAACAATAACTATAAACTATTTTAAAAGTAAACCCAACACTGCGGCACATCTTTTTAAGTATAGGATCTAACCAAAGGCAAAAGAAAAGAAACTCGCTAAATTCCAACAGTTTAGTACGTATACTAAGTATAGAACAAGACATCTAAATTTTAGTGACACTCTGATCCGTTTAATGATAAGCTCATTTTAGACATTAGAGATGATCCCGTTGAATGATCCAGCTTATGATTTGATTGTTGGTTGATTTTTGTACTTTCCTTTGGGGATGAACTGAATTTCCCAATCGAAACGAATCGAATCGCATATTATAGTACATTTGTATGTGTTTTTTGTAATGTTTGTGAGTTGTTTGTAATTTTAGCTAAACGTTGTGTATTATTGTTGAAAAAGCGTATATAGAAAATCCAAATAATAAAAGAAAAGAAACTTTGGCAAGCCGAAGATCGAATACTCTTGCAAATCGATCGATAGAATTCCAAACCTTGATCGATTCTTGATAATCTTTATTAACATTCGAACAGATCATATAAATTTTGATTGAAAAGAAACTAAACATAAAATCTCTGCTATGATAACTCAATATATTATGGTCCGATTTTGACAGCATATTTTATATATAATTCAACAAAGTTCTAGCAAGTTTGATAGCTGTACCTATAGAAACAAAAGAGATGTTCAAACTAAAACAATATGCTATTGCACCTATGTATCTATATGTTTATATAGTGCAATAAGCCGAAACTGTACCAAATTTGACGATTAATTCGAATACCAATTGCAAGGGTATACAAAAACAAAAACGATAATTGTATGATTGAATCCAAGCCAAAGGCATCCACATTCAATGACTGATTCATTGCATTCGCCTTGAATTCAATGCATACAATAATAATTTTATAACAATTTGAGAAAAAGCGAGCTGCCTACTTGTGTATTAAATTGTGTAGCCCACATCCAATAATTGATTTGTGATAGTTTTAAATGATGATGTTTGATAGACCCCACTCCCCCAGCAAGCTACAACTCCCCCTACTCCCAGCAAAACGAAGGTAGTGGTACGTGTAGCTGGGAAAAATGTATTTAGAAAACACGAATAAAAGAAACCAAAGACCTACAACAGAAAAAAACAAAGGAAAAACCAAAATGAAATGTGTTTGATTTTGGGTATGCCTGGCGCCAAATGTCAATGTAATGAGAGCTCGCCAGGGCGTTTAGATTTTATAGTTTCCACAGTACGAAAACATCTCTCATTCAAATTGAAACCCTTCCAAAATTTGTTAAAATTCTAAAAGGATTCGAAATAAATCCAAGTTTGAATTAACGATTTATTCTTCATATTTTGCGGATAACTTGGGCCGATATTAACAAAATCGTATTAATTCCGCGATAAAGGATAAACCTGCGCCCCCGACATTCAAAGCGGGCGGCAACAATTTACAACATTTGGTTCTCCAAGTTCTTGTGTTTTGTTTTTTTCTCGTTAAAAAAAATAAGTGTATATTCTATTGTCGTCAGATAAATTTGAAATTCGAAAATCAATTTGCAATCTTGGTGCGCGTTTCGATTAGAGATATCAATACCCAAAAGTCGCTGTCAAAATGAATAAGTTTGGTAAGTACTAATACAAATCGAAATATCTATGTATCAAATAATTATGTATTTATTCAGTTTTCTATAAAAAGTCGTTCGATATATAGCCATACTGTTTACAAGGCATTTATGTATATAAAAAGAGTTGCATTCGAGTTAAACGAGATTTCAATTTCAATTCTTAGTTCTAGATATAAAATATTACTAGGGTTACATACAAAAACTCTGTGGAAAGGCACTTAATGGTTAGCGTACATATTACAAAAGAGATTTTCAATTGGACGGACTTACGATATAGTCTATATAGTTTATATTCAAACATAGAACATTTGAGTTTATTTAAGGCACGATTAACACTTGCTTCTTTTTTTTGTACTGTCCTACAAACTGATATATGTTTAATGAAAAATTTGAAGAGCTGCCTGAGACGCACTAAATGTGTTATTAAAAGTATTAAAATGATATGAAAGAACCACTTGAATGTGTTCCCGCTGCGACAAGACGCAACGAGAGTCCCTAGTCCTCTGCCGGCAACGGCACAAATCGAAATGGAGGAGTTGCCCAAAACGCAGCGGTCGTCACTGCCCACCGGAACGCGCTGTTGTCGTGTTCCTCTCTCTCTGCTGCATGTTTGCCCTATGACTATGACTATGAAAAATGTGTGAAAATATTTTTTGTCTGTCCATGGTCAGATCACTTTTTTAATGAAAAACCTCCAAGAAAAAAGCGAATCTGGCATTTTTTTCAATATTGCCCTGGCAGGAGTCCAACAACAAGACCAAGACCAAGTGGCTGATAAACTGGTTCCTGCTGGCGCATAGAAAAAGTTCTCAGGGTATATAGATAATAAAAATTCAAGCGCATATGATAATCAAGGTGCAAAAAAAATACGAAACGGGCAACAGCAAAAAAAAAGTACAGAAACGGCGGCATATTTAATTCAGGCAAAAAAGCAACCAATGGACCATCGGACGATTTAATATAAGAAAAACACTAGATCCTCAGTCACGGCAGGCGTTGCTTTTTTGCCCAGCCGCTGGGTCAGGCAGCAAATGCGTGTGTGTGCGGCACAAAACAACCCTCTCTCGCTTGGAGGATGGGTGTAGGTAGGGTGCTACGGTGCCTAACTGGGTTTTGATGTTAACAGGTTTGCAATCGTTACCTTCACTCACACACATACACACAGCTGCGCGTCTTCACGGACATTAGCAAGGACCACAGCAGCAACATCAGCAGTAGAAGCTACAGCGACGCTTCCGTAATCTGAGCTCAGTAGGCGCGGCTGTTTGCGCTTTTCTGCTTCTGCTGCTGCTGCTGATGCTGCTTCTACTGCCGCTTTTGATAGAAATGACAAATAACCAGATGCATTGTAATAGATTATGTCTACAACTTAATCGCCTTGCAGATAAATGATGACAATGTTCAAAGGAATATAAAATACTGAATGGACAGACAGGCAAACAGACGGACAGACTTGGTTGGGTTTTTTTCGTTCCTTTTGGTTAGCAGTGCGTTTTGTTTTGGGTGTCAATTTTGTGTCTTTCAGTTGCTGTGTTGCTTTGTTGGCTTTTTTCTATATAGAGTGATTTTTTTTTTTTGTGAGCTTCGTATGGACGGAATAGTTGAAGAGATATTTGGCTTATGGACATACACTTAACTAAATCTATAAAGCAGCGTGAGCGTAAGACCAAACAGCGAGATGATCAATCCCAGAGCTGATTGCAATCCTGCTGCACCGGCTAAGCGACATTTGAACATGTCATAGCGTGTCTCCTTGTCGACGACAATATTCTGATACTCGGCCTCGACCAGCTGGCCATCATAGTAGGTGATCAGATCCTCGAATGGATACTCATAACCCTGCAGGCATTCACACTTGTAGCCGCCAGTTTCGTAGCCACGGCCCATGATTGGCACACACTTGATCGATCGAAAGGGAAAAAAAGTGTTAGATTTGTCACTATTACCAATAAAAATGCAATACTCACGTATGAGGTCTTCTCGTCACACTTGTGCGTATCCTTAAAGGCATTGGGCTCATAGTACCAGTCCGGGCACTGATTAATATCCAGTTGTAGCATGTCCATGGAGACAGCGACCACACCCCTGTGAGGAAGAGGCAACAAATTAGTCAGTTTAATTGCCAAACATTTGCATGATAATGCATATAGAGTCACAAGTCGCAAGTCACAAGTCATAAGCTAGGCCATGTCAACACTTGAAAATTAGACAATCAACAATCGTAGAAACTACAAAACATGGCATTTGCATGACAATAGGCAATAGCAATAGCAATGGGACTGGCCCCTAAAAGGGGTGAACGGGCCCGCGACGCGATCCCAGCACGCAGCGGACCGGCCCAATTTCAATTCCCTAAACATGACTCTACCCTACAGTCGTCCTATTTCCTGTTCCTGCTCATGTTCCTGTTCCGTTTGTTGTCGTTGTCGTTTGTCACTTGACTTACTTGAATTCCAGTTTGACTTTGAGGCTGTCCCAGCCAAAGAATGGCACTGCATAGGTCACCAGCCACTTCTTCACATAGCCTTTGCAATCGAACGTCGGCTGCGTCCAGTAGCCGTGCTTGATGTTGGCCGCACGATACGAGTTGGGGTAATGCTCGTACTTCTGCTGGTATTCACCTGTTTCATTGTGACGGATCTTCATTTTCATGTAGAATGTTTCCAGATCATCAAAATTGGTATTCCAGCGCTGCTTGAGGAATCTGAAGTACTTCTTCTCGGTGTATAGCTCGTGTGTTTTGTTCAGACGCGCCAGATCCTCCACCTTGAACTTGCGCGTGTTTAGTTCAGTTTTGTATGCATAGGGTGCAAAATAGGTGCGATTGGTGAACTTATTGCGCTCCCAGAGCGTTGACGCCGACCAGACCTTGCTGTCGCCCAGCACAATGGCCAGGGTCTCGCCAATCATTTGATCCTCAGTCAGTGGTCTGTCCGCCACACGTTTGCCCGAATAGACCTCATTGGGATCTGATACCTAAAACGATGAGACATATTTAAATGGGAGGCTTTTGGAGATTGTCTCCAACGCATAGTATAAAGAGCGAAGCCATGCTGCATAGGGAGGGAGAGAGGGTTGGAGCGCAGTTCAGCTGTTGTGTGTTGGTTGTATGTGTGTATGGCATTTAATGAAGACGACGCCTTGTGGCGAACCCGTTTTTCGTGTCCTTTGCGCTCAAACTAATGAATTTAGCATTTGGTAATGGTTTGACACTGAATATTTAATTCACGCCGTGGCAACTGGCAACTGGTAAATGCCAACGGACAAATGAAACTGACACTGAAACTGGCAATGCAGGAAATTCGAGGAAGTTGAATTACGCGTGGAAAATTATAATTTACACTTGAGAAGTTTTCAAGAGGCGACACATCGAAGGCGCTCTTAATAGCTATAGGTGTCGGGTTTATCAATTATTGCTCTTCATTTAGCGTGAAGGCGATGGGAAAAGAACTGCCGAGTATCTGCTTGTTTCCTTTCATTACCTGTAAAAAGGCGCTAATAAAGTTGGCCAGACGCACAGCCATTTTCGCTTCGTTCTCGAACTGCTCCTTAGCGCCAAAGCTCACATCGCCGCGCAGTATCAGATCTTGTGGATGGAAGCTATGTAGATAAATATGCATGTTAATATCTGCTGTTCCATTAACCTCCTCTGCATCACTCACTTCTTGCATGTGCGATAGTTGACGCCGTGTATGTACTTCAGTGCCTGATCGATATTTAAATGCTCCGAGTGCAGAGCTCTTGAGCCAGTGGTAAAGTTGCGATACTCGGGATGCAAATCCAGATACTTTTCGCGTAAGTGGTAGGGCGCCTTGTCCCACTGTATGGGCAACATTTGTGTCCCTGCAAAAAATTGTGAATTATAATACTGGACGTCTTATCCTTCTCCCTCAACTTACAGCCAATTTTCAGACAATTGTATTCGTTATAGTACTGCTCTGCTGAGGCACGCTCCACCACTTCGCCCAGGTAGGGTCGCCGCACTGTGCTGGGCAGTCGAAAGCCTGGCTTGCATCGACATTGGTAGCCACCACGCCTAAAGCCCCAGCCGTGCAATGGTTCACATTCGGTTGTTTCCTTCTTGCAGCGTGCCGTGTCTGCGAAATGATTGGGCCCCTTGTTGCCTTCGCCAGTTGGACACTGATTGATATCCACACGCTCAAAGTCCATTTCCAGCACAGACACTGCAGTGTATCTATAAAACAAAATCAGGATTATAATATTGGTAATTACAGCTGCAGTTCACCGCTTACTTGGGGTATTCGATGTGCCGGAACTGCGTGTGTCGTGGATAAATATCTGCAATGGGCACCACAGCTGCCACCAGCCATTTGTTGGAGCGTCCACAGTCGAAATAAGGGCGTGTCAGCTTTATAGGTCCCTGGTTTTCTTCTGAGCCTGGTGGGCCGTGGAATGTATAGGTTTCATTTGTATTATTTGCGTAGCGTATTTCCACCTGGTAGGTAATCTTGGTGTCGTGTCGCCCCGCGACGTTATCGGGTAACCAGGCGCGATACCACTCGTTGATCTTATAAAGATCATGAGTGTAGTCCTTCGATATAGTGTCTGGATGATGGGCGCCCAAGTCCTGCACGTCGAATGTGTTCCATGTAGAGATCTTTTGCAAATGTATGGGATCGTTAAAATCATCCTGACGGAATGTGCGTGGTCCAAAACGTGGGAATGTCTTATTGAAGAAGCCACGATACGACGAGGAGTACGAACTGTTGGGCGAGAAATAAATGGCCGAGGCGTTGATGCTCGGATTGGCCGAAACGTCAGCAACAGTCGACAGGAAGTAGTACATCATACCCGGATCATAGGTATCATTAATGGCTGGACGGATGAATCGCGATTGAAGTATGTAGCTCCAAAAGAAGCTACGACTTAACGCCATGTTCTGTAAATGCAGCAATGCCGTACGATTTGGAAAAACTGGATTCACATTCACCTCCTTGATGTCTGGCTTATGGGAGACGGCGTCCATGGGCATAAACAGATCCGAATGATGCTGAATGGGACAATTGTCGGCATTCACTTTATCAAACTGTATTTTAATTTCGTCAAAGGCATCGCGAGCTTGCCACTCATGCTGGGCGAACACGCCCACAATCAGCACCAGCACAAAAAGAAAATAGCTGCGCCCCAAAATTGTTGAGGGTAAAAACCACACCATGTTTGTTTCGTTGTTTAAACGTTAGTTGGTGCTGCACTGTCACCTGCCTGGGCAGCTAACCGATTGTTGTACTTAACAAATTTACAAGTTATAACATAAATAACTAAAAACAAAACTCCGCTTCACAAAACAACACCCAACACGATTAGTAATACAAATTAGTTCTATGCTGCGTGCACTTGTTGGACTACGCCCTCGGTTGCCACACTTGGCGTTTTTTGCGCCAAAATTGGCGCTTTTTTAGTAGTTGTGTTGGCGCTTTTTTCGTAGTGTTGGCGCAATAATAGCCGTAACTTGAGTTTAAATCAATTTCTAGTACCACAGCTGCTCGTCCTGATCCAAAGTACATTTACCTTGTGCGGTCTTCACTTGCATTTGCAATAATGGATCAGTTTCGGGAGTCAATTCAAAAAGTTTTTTGTGTTCTGTTTTTGAAGCTCGCAGATATGTTTGACTTCAAGTGCGCACCGGAACTCACGAACTTGTTCGAGTGCGCACCGGAACGCGCGGATATGTTCCAAACGTAGGACGCGGCAGAATTTCTCTTCTTCTTTATTATGTTAATTAATAGCATGCGCCATTGTTGAATTTCAACTGGAAGTTTTGTTAGAGCATTTTTTGTTATAGAAATTGTTATTCTATCTACAAATGATGCTTATTGTTTAAATACTATTTACATCAATGTATTGCCGTCTTTTCTTTCTATTGGCCCTTATTCTATTGATTTTTGGCATACTCAAATGGTAACGGGGAACTACGCCCTCAAAGTGCTGCCAAAATATCGATGCAGTATCGATAACCATAAATATTTGTTGTTCGATTATTGGCGATATATCGATTAACTGAATCAAGTGAACTAGTTCATCGATGAAATTAATCCAGTGAACTTGTTCGGAACTTAATACAGGCAGTTAAAGTTCAAATGCGAAGAAATGGAGCTGCACTTTGAATTTAGATTTAGTCTTTACTAAATTCTTATTTAATATAAGCTATTGTTATGCAACTTACCTCAATGTTTTGCAACTTCGTTCCATATTTGTATGTATAATAATTATGCACATATCGCCATGTGCATTTGACACTCGATTTATTACATCGCCACGTGTGCCAGATAAGACTGCACCGAATATTTTGGGCGCCTGCCAATAAAAGATGCAATGCCCCCCACCAATGGAAATGTCATCTTCATAGAGTGTATCGAAATTGATAGTCGTTTGCAATATACACGAAACGGTAAAAAACGGCAACGAGGTCAGCACTGATACCGAATATTTTGGAACCGCAAGCATTTCCTGGGGGTTGCACCCACTATCACTGTCAATCTGCTCTTCCTTTTTGTCGCCACCTGCGCTAAATGACACGAATTAGCGGACGACTCGCTGCAGCATGCCCTACTCCCTACTCCCTACCGCCGTGCCACTGTTGGCCAGTTCGCTAGGGTTATTTATTACACCTGTCGTTTTGGTTTCGTTTTTTTCTTTTGCTCTGTCCGTTTTCATTTTTGTATTCACTTGGATTACAGCAACAGCAACAGCATTGACTCTGCTTTGCCCAAAAAGAGTAGCGAAACTTAAATTTGGCACAAACATAATTTTCAGTTTGTCGACTGACATTTCCGTGTGTCTGTGACTGTGCCTGTGTGTGTGTGTATTTGTGTGTGTGTGTGGTAGGCACTGTTTATCCTGGGGCCGCACCTCGTAATGCAGATAAATCTACACGGCGGCAGAGGTAGCAGTGACGGCGGCAGCAATTCGCATTGTTTTATTTTGCACGTGGGAATCGACAAAACTGAAACGGCAAACTGGCAAAAAATGTTGCAGTTATTTTGTTCTGTTTTCTGTTGCTGTTGGCCGTTGCTGTTCTGTTTTAGTTGTTGTTGTTGCTGTTGTTGTTTTACTGTTACTTTGGTAATTGAATGTTGTTGTTGCTGTTGTTACCATGTCCTAAATGGCAACGGCAATTGCGCTGCGCCAAAAGTTTATTTTGGAGGGATTTTGCACTCGAGCTGGGGAAGCTTTTTTGTCCGTTACCAGTTAAGCTCGGCGAGATTAAAGTTTCATTTGAAAAAGTGCCAAAGCATTAAATAGTTTTCTACTTAGTTCCCAAAACTCTGAACGAGCCAACAAATTTAGTTGGCAAACACATTTCAAAATAAGATAAAACTGTAGTACATATGTATGTATATAAGCACATTTGTATTCGGTTGTACTATATTTATAAGCCAAATGTGTAGATTCATAACAAGTCGCTAATTATCGTAATTACTTATTATATATACATATATATACATAATTATAATGTATAATTGAAAATTTGAGAATCTGCTAAATACACTATGCAGCACGCAAAATGAGTCAAAACAAAGTCATGTTAAGCTGTCCACCTGCAATTCTGCAAATCTGCTCTACTTTGCAAAATTATATGCTGATTGAGGTTAGGTTGATAATTGACTCAACATAACCCAATAAAATAATATTAAAAATCAATTATATAAATGGTATAGTTGCCTTAAAAATAAATTAAATATATATTTTTAAATACTTTTATTTTATAAATTTTATGCAAATTTATAAAATATTTTATTTACTTATTTAATGCCTATAAAATTAAATGAAAAGCAAATTTGGAAATTAAAGTAAAATTATATTTTATAAGTATTATTTTACATATAAGATATTTAATGCATATTTTAGCCTAATAAAAATCCAAAGTATCTTCATTTATTTTTAAAATATGTTAATTTTATTTCATATTATTGAATTGATTTTTAATATTAGAGAGTTTTATATATAGCACATATGTACATATAAAATTGTATTTATAAATACACAATTCGCTTCTTTTTTTTGGTTGTATTATTTTGATAATTTTTTATCAAGCGTCTTGCAAATTCCATTCAAAAAGAAAATAAAGCAAAAAGTTCAGCCGAAATATATTGCGCATTCATTGAAATCTTAGCGCAAGTTCAAAAAACCACGGCAGAGGCCATAAAAGCAAAGCACACAAAGCGAAAAAAAGCTAAACAAAAAACAAATAAAAAAGCCAAAATAAAGATAGATTTTATTATTTGGTGGCATGCTAATAACCAGACAGATATAGAAGACCGTACAGACCGCAATTTAAACAAAATCAAACGACAATTGTGGACACTGGACATGGATATGGACGTATGCAAAGCACGCTGTGACATGTCTGCGATCTTTGGATTGCATTTTCCTCAAAATCAAAAATAAAGGAATAATATCATCGAGCCAAAGGCCCCAGACCCAGCCCCAAATTTGGCATGTCTGTACGTGTTGGGCGTCAGCATCAACAACAATATCTCGAACAACAACAGCAGCAGCAGCAATGAGTGTACAGCAGCAGCAACAATGCAAAGCACTTCCATCCACACACACACACACACACAAGGCGGCCTAACACAGCGCAAATTTATTTTTTTTTTTTTTGTCAAGGGTGAATGACCCAGAATCAAAATCCACAACGTTGTCGCTGCTGCTGCTGTTGCTGCTGCTGGCGTTGCCTGGCTGGCTGCTTGTTTGTCTGCCTCTGCCTTTGCCTGCTCTGCTGTTCCTGCCGCTGCCGCCGTCTCCTCCTGCTGCTGCCGGCGTCGTCTTCGTGCATATATAGCTCCCCCCAAACCGCCCCAACTTGAATGTTGTTGTGGCTCGGTCGCTCCGCACTCTTCGGCCTCTCTGATTCGGTTTCAGCGCTCCTCGGGCTGTTATGATTGCCGTTGCCAGACGATAACCCAAACCAACAGCAGCAGCAGCAGCATAAAGTAAAATATATAAAAAAAAAGAAAGAAAATTTCTATACGAATTTGAACATTTTGCAGCATTGCACACGCGACTCTCGCGAGAGCTATTGCCAGACAGTCTGAGAGATACACAGAGAGTCCAACGGCCACAGATACAGATACAAAACGCCAGAGACTGCTGCTGTGACTGGAACTGTTTTTTTTTTCCTTTTTTTGCAGTGCGAAATGTTATCGTGGCAAGCGTATAGCGTTAATTGCATTGCGCTTTCCCCTCTCCTCCTCCTGCCTCCTTCCTGCCGAGTTGCTACGGGTAACTAACGAACGCTCTATTTGCATCCGTTAGATACTTTCCTTTTTGTGTGCCTTGGCCAGGCTTTATTGCACTTGCTCATGGCAAATGGCGGCAACTCCAGCCGCATTCACAGCCAGCTACTGCCCACCAAATCAATCTTCATTTGGCCACAGAGAGGGGGACCAGGGAGACAGAGCGCATGGAGTGAGCCTGTCGGCATATATCAGCATTATGATTATGCCCCATGGACAGAGCAACATCAAAGTAATTTGAGCAGCAACAAAAAGCTCACACACACACACACACACACAAACACAGTGGCACACATACAGTAGCAGCAATTAAAATTGACCCAAGAAGTTGTGGTGCGCACAGTGTAAAGAAATTACACAGAATTTAATTTATATATTATAATAAATATAAATAATGTGAATAATATAAATGTAATATAAGATAAATATAATATAAAACATAAAATGAAATATAAAATCTTACTTTAAATTAATTTCTGGAATTTTTCTTAATTTGTCCAAAAATGTCAGAATATTTGTTGATACAACATATTCTTGCTCTGTCTTGCTCAATTTGATTACATGAATTTAATTTTATTCATCTTAAGATTTCATTTTAATATAGAACATAAAATAAAATATAAAAACATTTTCTGATATTTATCTTAATTTGTCAAAAGTTTCAGAATATTTGTATATATGTACATAAGTATATATATGCTGATCTAAAGTTAAACTCGAAATCAGTTAATACAAGCTAAAAATATTTCTGTGTTTTTTAATATAATAAAATTATTCTTGTGAAAATTTATCAATTTAATTACATGAATTTAATTTTATTCACTGAATTAAGATTGAAATTTAAATGCATGAAAGTTTATAAATATAGAGAGAGATAAGATAAATAAATAGGGAAAATATTTAAAAATATTTGTAATATTGTAAATACAGTAAAGTGTGTATTCAAGATTGAAGACAGACATTACTCTGTTTATTTTACCTTAAACCTCAGTACTATTTTGGTATTATTAAAATTGTTTATTATTCTTACATTTTTCTTTAACCTCTTACCACTGTGCAGCTATAGTCCTCGACACATCGTCGTTGTCGTTGTCGTTTCGAGGCTGAACACAAAGAGCTGAGCCAGCAAGAGTCTCGAGTCTCGCTCACTTACCGTCTCTGGGACTTGTCACCTAATTTCCGTTTTCGAGAACATGTCCTTTGGCCACTGGAGAGTGCTCGAGGCCCTCTGCCCTGACATGTGTCCTGTGTGCTGCTGCTGTCTTTGGCTACAACAGCAACAGCAGCAACAACTACAGCAATGCCTACAACTAGTTTCAAGTCATTGCAAACTTTTATTTGGGCTCAAAAAACGTAACGAAGACAGTGAAGGAAATAATATTGTAATTCAATTGTTGTCACTGTCACATGTTGTTGCTGTGCGTTGCTGTTGCAAGTGGCAAGTTGCTGACCAACCTGGCCACGCTGCTGGCTGGCTCTCAGCTCGAGGCCAACTAGCGTTTTGCCTGACTGAGCTGCAAGTCAAGGACCTACGACAATAGCAAAAGTTGCTGACCTAACAAACAGCAACAGCAGCAGCAGCAGCAACAGTAGCAACAACAACAGCAGCAACAACATACAGTTTAAGGACAACATATAGCTCAACTCCCCTCGCTCTGCTCCTTGCCAACTTTCGACTAGCACTTTGAAATTACTTTTATAATCCCAAGCGGCAACATTGCAGAATGCTCTATAGGCGTTTTTTTTTTGCAGTGTAAGTTTTTGCCTCGCTTATTTGTCAGATGTTAGCAAGCTGGAACAAATTTATTTAGATTAACAAAGGATAACAATTTAGAAGCTAGTAGTCCTCTGCAAACTTGTCTGTGGGTTTGAATTGAAATGTTTTTATTAGTGGCAAAAAATGAGCTTTATCCAAGTTATAATGAGATTTGCATAAGATGCATGGAAATGCATTTATTTGGCGCATCATTTGAATGCATTTCGCTTTGGTTCCCATGTCCTTTTTATTGTATTATTTTATGATATTTTTGCTGTAATTTATGCGTATTAATTTCATAGCTGCTTGGCCTATCCCGCTTCCTGTGAATCCTTTTTCGATTCGCTTTGGCTTGTTGTCGTTGCACAAAAGACATCGCCAAATTATAAGCACAAAAGGAATGCAAGGAACTCGACTCGACTCGACGCGAAGCGAAACGACGCGGCGCGATTCGACGGTTGCATTCGGTGGTCGATCCTTGCGGCCATCATGCGCATAATGCCAGCTTTTCATATGTAAATAAACAAGCGAAAGCAACAACAACAACAATCGACAACGCGTTCTAATTGCGCCTGCCAAGGACCTGCCTTGGCTGGCAGGCATCCTGCTAAGCTGGACATATGCAATTGCAATGCATTTGGCATTGTTTTTCGCTGTTTGCCCCTTTTTCGATTTAGGGGTTGGGTTTCAAGTTATGCACAGAGAGAAGAGATCTCAAGGATTTCGTATTTGAAACGAAAAGAAAAGGCTTAAATCAAAAACAAAAATATAAATAACAAGGACTTTAATTATTATCCTTATTTCAAAGATTGCTTATACCTGTTTTCAATCCAAAATACTTCATTTAATTCCTATATTAAGATTTCTTATACTTTTGAATTCCAAAGTATAGTTTTCGTACTTATTTTGGGGGTTTCTTATATAAAGAATTGTAAACTATGGAAACAATTTCTTAAAACGAAATGAAAAGATCTCAAAAATATTATTTCAAGATTTCTTATTAGTCTTTAAACAGTATTAATACTTATTCCAAGAAGGTCTTATTTCAATAGTAAATTTCAAGTAAATTTTATTCATCTTCTTCAGTACTTTGGTTTCTTATTTCAAGCAGAGTTAATTAATGCTTAAACTAAGCTAATTTTTCTATCAGTGTACCGACTCTCGCGCTCTCGGTTCGGTCGCTCGCTCTCTGGCTGGGGTTATCGCACGATTACAAAAGATTTCCTCTGGTCAAAATACAAAATACATAAGCCAAAAACAAAAAATAAATTATGAATTGAATGCAGAAATCCAGCGAAACTTGCAGCGGAAGTTGAGCGCACAAAAGACAGCTCAAGGCAGCCAGGCAGTAGGCAGTAGGAGATGCAGCAAGAGTAGGAGCAGCAGTAGCAGTAGCAGCTTAATGGCTATCGTCTTTTGTCAACACCATCGCCGACTTGATGCAGTTGCTAGAGCACATTAACTTTATCTATGAGATACTTGAAGCAGTAATAGCAGCAGCAGCTGTCAGGCTGCCACATGCAACAGGAGGCAGCAGAACTCTTGAGATATACATCAATAAGGAGCACTAGACCCAAACACACACTCAGGGCAAATCGAAGTCATATATCAGGCATATCCTGCATGCCGAAAGGATAAAGTGCACTCATCTAGTCTTACAGCTTTCCCTCGCTGTGTGCGTGTGCGACCTTCAGCGCTGTCATTGAACCCCCGGCAAATGCAATGCGGTCAGGCAGTGCGGGCAGTGAGTGCCACGGCAAGAGGGAGGGTGGAACGGGGGTAAGCTGAAGCCACTGCACTTATTATGTACTCATTATGTGCTCATTATATGGCAAATGAACATAAAGCATGCTCAGCTCAACTCAACTCAACTCCTGTGTGTGTGTGCCACTTCAAAGCTCAAACTTTTCTTACACACACACACACACACACACACCCTCACCGTACTGACCTATTCCTCTAGAAATGCTGTATGGGTTGGCAAATGGCACAATGCGATTTATACTATACATATTTATATAGTATATAATACTTATTTTTATAGTATGAAACCAACTCATGTGTGAACGTATTTAAAGTTTATGCTTATGCCCCCAAGGGTAAGCCAGGCATGGGGGTAGAACTGTGGCTACAGAGGGGCGGTCCGAGGAGGGGGGAGTGCTATGATGCAGCTGCCGTTTGATTTCTCTCTGGTGTAATTACTCCCATTTGTTATTTTTATTATTAGTTTTTGCTAGCTTGTGCACACATACTACTACATTCTCCGCGTATATAAAATGCAATTTCCGGGATTAAAATATTGCCAACACCTGCGGCGAAGCCATTGCTTGTGGTACACTCCACTTGTACGCAAATCTATTTAAAATATTGTAATAAAAATAAAATAACGATAAAACTAAATAATGTATAATAAAGAATTCATTCTTAATGACAGATGACGCATTGTATATCATATAGAGCTATAGCTATATAAATCAGCGCTGCAAACTGACTCAGTGTTCAATAACCCTTGAGGAAAACGTTCCTCGTAATACACTTTATTTCTCTTTAATGTTACAAAATTTAATCGACACGATAATTTAAATACTTTTTTATAAAACACAGAAATAAAGAAAAGCTCAGAAAGCTACAGTCGGATGCAACCGATTAACCCTGATCAATAATATATATACTTTGGGGGGTCTCCCACGCCTCCTTCTGCCTGTTACACACAAATGTCAATTGCACAACCTTAATAGACCCTTTTGTATTATTATACGTATTAATAAAAAAAAGTTCTAGCGACTAAACCCATCGATTGAAATAAAAATTAATTTAAAATAAAATATAAATATTACACATAATATAAATTAAAAATAAATTAATTGATGATACTAATCAGGGCATACAAAATTTAAACAGTTAGCAGCTCTGATCAAACTCGTTTTATGTAAAAGGAAAAAACTTTTTAAAACTACCGAAATTAATTAAATCGTTGCGGTGGTTTCGATTATTACAAAATTTTGTGGATATGGTTTCGATTACCGTTAAATCTCCCCTATATGAAATATTCGGCAATTTAAGCGAATTTATTTTTAATTTCCAGTCAATTTACTACAGACAAACTTAATTTAAGAACGCCATTTTTCCCTCTGTGTTTAAAGTTTAAGGAGAGGCAAGCAGAGTGTATTTATTTTTGATTGAAGAAGCAAAAACATGATTATTAGAATATTATTTTGTTACTTGCAGTTCTATAGATGAAATATTATTTCATTAGTAAACCACAATATTATTTTGTTATTTTGTTTGCGTGTGAAACTGTACCTCAACTGGAGCTAAATGCATGAAAAACTCTACTCTCAGATTTAGTTACAGATTTTGTGTGAGGCGAGAGGGGAATGTGGGGAGGAGGGAATGTGGAGTGCATTCTACGGTTGAGTGCAAGCATTTTGCTGCAGTTGCAGTTGTGCAGCTTTATCGCTTGGCACCTCGACAAATTGCTTTAACACCTTGTTTAGCTGTAAATCGATATTTGCGTGGAAGGTTAAAACTGACAACACCTCTAAGGCTCTACAAAGAGGGGGAGTTCTGGCAGAGGGAGGGGGTGAGTGTGGGGGTTATGAATGTAATTAAAAGGAGTTGGATTACACGTATGACCAGAGAGCAGCATGGGCTTCAGTCTGAGGATGCGGTACAAAGGAGCTAAAAAAAAGTAAAGAAAGAGGCAAAGAAAACAACAATAACAAGTAGAGTAAGGAGCGTTTGGTAGAACAAAACTTCGTCTTTTCACTTAACACACAAGTGAAGTGAAGCAACCAAGTCGAGCAGCGTCATGGAGACAAGCACACGCTATGGTCCTCCACCTCCTCCTCCTTCTGCTTCGTCCTCGACGCAACGCAGTCGTTCTCTTAAAATGCACTTTAAATGGCAGTTTCCGGTCACACACACACATTCACACACGCACACATACATAAAACATGCATGTAGTAGATGTATAAGCATAATAAAGAAAAAAAACATACAATGCGAAACGTTAAGTTAAAGCTAAAAGGAGTCGCGCTGTGCCAGGAGCAGCAATGCACCGCTTGGTACATACTGTACCCACACACACACACACATGCACACAACACACTCACACTCTCACACAAAGGCTGTCATGTACGCCATTAACTTTATACTCGTCCTTACGAGCTTGCAGCAAGCGCTTTTTGTAGGCCTACCCTTTCCATATGCATCCATGCAATGGTCTATGTGTGTTTATGTGAGTATATGTATGCGTGTGTGTGTGTGTGTGTGTGTGTGTGTGTGGTTGCTGCATAATTTCTCTGCTTGCAGCGGTGATGTCTAGCAGTTATTTCTTAAATGCAAAATGCATATTGAAACTGCCCAACGAGGTCTATTTTTTACAGCCTATTATACCCCTTAACTACTACACGTGGGGTAGGGTAGGAGTAGGTAGGGTAGTTAGATCCCTCTGTAGCATATATTTGTATTTATGTTAGTTTTTTGTTTTTTTTAAATATTGATTCGAGAATATATGTACATATTCAAGTATATTATCGTGGAATTTAAATAGAATTGTTTGAAAATTTAAAAAATAAATCTTAGAATTTTGAGCGTGTCCTGATATATTATTTTTAGATATAGTAGCTACTAGGGATGTTTATTTTTTAATACAAAGTACTTAATCAAATTATAAAAATCAACGTATCGGGTTCTTTTTAATTCTATCGGGTAATCCTATCAAATATAAAGTTAATCGTTTTCCGTGTTTTTTCTATAATTATACTTCTTTTCATTAGAATTAAATGTGACCATTCGCCCCGAACGGATCTAGTATTTTTTCGATAAGCCAATCGATTAAGAATGAATCAAATGATCATCCAATGGAAAAGCGGATGTAAAATTGAGATTAACAAAAAGGTTGTAGCACGTGCCATGTTTTTCTTAATTTTGAATATTGTTATATTTCTTGCAATAAAACTGATTTCAAATACAGATATTTTACTTTTGTCAGAATAGGAAAATATGTCGGAAAAATTATATTTGAAATATAAAAATAAACCCAACTATCATATTATTCTTACCATAAGTATAATACACTATGTCTGAATAGTTTAATGATGTCATATATATTCTAATGAAATCATTTCCTCTTCTTCTATTTGCAGCTGTGCAAAACATAGCTAGAGGATCGTATCGAGCCTATAATGCGGAGCTGTATACCTCGCGTGCCTCTTCCGTGGTACAAAATGGCGGTAAGTGGCATAATTCAATTAATTCAAGAGTTCTCATGCACACACACACGCACGCACACTACAACAACACTACAACTTTTCCTGCACACACTTTTTCATTTGGGTTAAATATCATTTGCTGTTTTCCACACACTCAAAACGATGCCTCTGACCTGAAAACTGTAGCGAGTCACTTTCCACACACACACACACACACAGAGAGAGAGAGGCATATGCCGACAGACAGATACACAGTTGCGGAAATGTTTTTATTAGTTATACTCCGTTTCATCTTCTTGGGGTCTGGCATATGTTGGAAGTACTACATTTTGAGGTTAGGTAATGTCTGCCTCTGTTACCGCTGTCTGCTTCAAGGACTTTTGCCTGACATGGGCCACATTGCATTTAGAGCTGCTTAGCTAGAGAGCAACCTGTCCATCCTGTGCATCTGGCAGGAGTCTCGACTGCCTCTCGCCCCTTGTCATCGTCATCTTCTTTAGCTTGAATTACGCTTTACATGTGGAGTACAGCAACTGGCAGTTTTCCTTCTTCTGCTTATTCATCATTCGTTACTTGCACTCCTTCTTTTTTAATACTGTTGCACATGCAAACACACACACACACACACACAACACACTTATGTTTGGTATGTTGACGTAGGTCCAGCCGGTTCACACTGAGCAGTGGCGTAGGCAAAGGGAGGGGTGGTATAAAGTAAGGCTGTTGAGCTTTTAATTCGACACTAATAAAGAGTGAGTGCTTGATTATGTGAACATTCGATACATTCTATCATTACATTCACAAAAATATCATTTCTACTGGGCCAACACTAAGGTCCTTCGACGTATTCTTCTCATGCCGTGACTTCTCATGCCGTGACTATTAAAAATAGAAATATGAAATTTTAGCACAATATAAACCATAATTCAATGAATATATTTGTATTATTAAGTCAGAAACGTCAAATTTTTGATTTTAATAATCTGGAAAATAATAAAAGAAATTTTATAATATATTTTATAAAATTTTTAAATCTTATACTTAATATTATACTTATACCTTATAGAATTTTAAAATGAGTCCCCCTGTAAATCAAAAGAACTACACCCCTAAAACTTATGTATGTACTACATATGTGCAAAAGCCACATGCCCACTTCGCATAAAATGCGTTTACGTAATGCAAATTGAAGTACATACATATATACTTCAGGCATATATGTATACTCACATACATGTACATATGTATGTACATACCTGTAAACATACGTGCAGCTCTTCACGCCTTTCCTGCGCCACATTACATTTTCCTTACATTTTCGTTCCGTACATCCCATTCCATTCCATTCCATCTTGTTCCATGTAACCAACGAGTTGTCAGCACCTTTCGTTGTCTTTCATAATTTTTTCTGTTGCTTCCTTCTTTTACTGCTCTGCTGCCACTGCAGTATTAATGGGTTAAGTAAATAGCTATGTAATACGCTGCAATGCCGGGCCCACAGTCCCTAGCCGGAGACAGACCTCTCACTCCACCTACTGTCTCGCACTCTGTGGCAACGCTTGGCTGCCAATGTCGCTCTTTCCCTGCAGGTCTTAAATGCTTTGCGCTCCGTGTTGCAAGTGGCAACTACTAGTATCATCTTGAGTGTATGCAAATTTATGTAAGAACTCATATTAATGAAACCAAACATCAAACAAGTCGAGCTTTAAACTCATCTGCAATGCAGACGAAAATGAACTGAAGTATGAATACGAGTGTAGATGAGGTATGCACATACATATAGAGTACACATACATAGTAGTATATACCATTTTAAGTAAATGGCTTATAGCTTATATTAATATCAGATATATATACATACATATATTGATATATTTTTCTGAATGGAGTCGATAGTAATTCATGTAATATTTTAACCATAGAGGGTTTCATAAAACACTTTAGCTTATTATTTCATTATACTTTTTAAATACCAATAACTGAATTCATAATTTTAATTTGAATATTAAATTATATAAATTTTATTGAATGGCTGTATCAAAGTTAAACCTATACAGAAACCTTTTAAATTCCCAAAAAAGTTTCTCTATACGGATAAAAAGACCGATGAGCAGAAAAATCGAATGACTATATCAATTCACTTTATCATGATCAGGAATGTATACATACTCGTAGTACATCGATTAAAAATATTGTATTTTTAAAAACTCGGAAAGCTACAGTCGGATTCAACCGACAGTAGAAGACCCTGTACTTTGATTTACCCTTGGCGTCGATAATAGCAGCTGCATATATGTATATACTCACATACACATACACATATGTACATATAAACATATGTGTGTATACATACACACATACACTTATACATACAAATATACATGCAAATACAGACAATAACCAATACTCATACAGAAATTCATACTCACAATCAAAAATCACGTATACGCCCTAGTGGCCACATACGCTGCGGCTTCCCCCTTCCCTTAGCCAAATGCCTAGTACTGAAAATTGTTTGTCCAATATCTCCGGTGTTTATTATCCGATTGGGCTGCAACTCGCACCAAACATGCAAAGCATCTAAAACTTTAATCCTGCAAAAAATAATCCAGTGACTCTAAAACTGTATATACTAAGGATATTTTTCAAATTTGAGGGGGAGGGGGATGAGATATCAAATTAAAAACATAAACTTGGCCTGCCTATGTAATACACGAACCAAACAAAAAAAATTAAGTCTCTAGCTCTTATAGTTTCCGAGATCTAGGTGTTCATACAGACAGACGGACGGACGGACGGACGGACGGACAGACAGACAGACAGACAGACAGACGGACAGACGGACATGGCTAAATCGACTCAGCTCGTCGTCCTGATCAAGAATATATATACTTTATGGGGTCTGGCACGCCTCCTTCTGCCTGTTACACACAAATGTCATTTGCACAAACTTAATAGACCCTTTTGTACTTTTTTAAAGTACAGGGTCTAAATATCATTACAAAGGAATTTCAGGATAAGTTGAATGGTATAATTACAATTTTCAATTAATCTTTTTTTTAATCTTCAAAGTTCTTTCTATATATGTATGTACATATGTATATAGTATGTTTTAGTTTTTGTAATCTACAATAATCTACAATTTTAGTAACTGTTCCCCACTTCAATTGGTGCTCTTTAATGTGGAATACTCTTCGTGCCAATTCAATTATTTACCCTAATTGGTTTTCTAACAATCTTGTAGAAATCGAAACCCACTCAATTTAACTGTAAATGGGATACATGAAAAAGCAAACTGCACTCTCAGCTGCTCTGATATGGATCAGCTCTTTCAACTGCCAGTTGCCTCCTGTTGGTTACGGTTACCTGATATCGAATGTAGGTGAAACAATTCCCATTGAAAACAACGTTCTGCTTTTTTTCGACTACATACCCCAAAAAAGAAATAACAGTTTCGCTGTCGTCGCCATGTGCACAGATTGCGCTCCAATGAGCTCTCCCTGCATCTGCCCAATCATTGGCCCTACACCACCACGCTGTCAACAAACTGCGCCATGTGCAAGCTGCAACTGCAACTGCCGTTGTTGCTGTTGATGCTGCTGATGTTGCTGTTGCTGCTGTGCAACTCGTTCCGTTAAGGGTTCAAGTTTTGCTTTTAATGTGTTGCACGATTGTTGTGGCACAAGCTGTGCCAACTGGAAAGACACCCTATACGCAGCTCAACTTGCACTATAAAAGTATAATAAATATTTTTAGTAAAATAAAAAATAATAAATATTACAAAATTACACTGTTGCATGAAAAGTAGAAAAAATATTATAGCATTATGAAAGAGCCTTTATCTTTTCTATAAAAAAAAATCTCCTTTTTGATATCACATTAATGTTTAGTTTTTTTGCTCTTAAATTCAAAGTATTTGTCCAAAATTAATTCTGCTGAATGTTCTACATAGATAATAACTATGTCTAAATATTTATCTCGCAAAATTTTCATCTGCAATTAATATTTAAAAAGTTATTAATAGCTTTCAATCTATTTACTGTAAAGCCCACTCTTTGCATATCATCAAAATATAGCTTCAGTTTTTTTGCTCTTAAGGCTAAAGTATTTCACCCAAAAGAGATCGGTTTACTATTCTGGAAAGCTAAGAGTTAGGACTATGGAACCTGATTTTTCAATATATAAGAAGTTAACAAACTTCATTTCATGGTATTCTTACTGGTCTGTTTATAATAATTATATAGTTATTGTTTTAAATCTAAATTAAATAAATAGTTTTATTTATGTACATACAAATATATGTATATATTCTCTTCATGCATTTTCACAGGGCATCAGTAAACAGCAGAACCTCATGCATTTGCCAAAAGTAGGCCAAGTTAAAATTGATTTAATGCGTTGATTGCTCTGCAACTAAGTTCCCCCTGCTTGCAGCTGCAATGTGCCTCAGATTTATGTGTGTCGATCGCAGCTGTGCCTCCTTTTGTTGTGCTCATTTTCTTATGTGTGCTCTCTCAATTTCTAGAATCCAGATCTTAATCTGTAGCTTGAAAAAGTGCGTGAATTATGCGCGGTGCACGGTGGCGTATGCGCAATATATGTACGTTTGATAAAGGCAGCTTCCTGCTGCTAGAGCACATTGACCCAGGACATTCACACACACACACACACACATACATGCCTAGAAAAGTTCGTTAAAAATAATTGCCAACCCTTAAGCGTCAGTCGCGTGTGAAAAGCAACTGCAAAACTTTCAACTGAAGCTGACGTTGACGCGCTGCAGTTGCTGCCACTGCTGTTGCAGTTGTTGCAATTTCTCATTGCAGTTTTGTTTTTTCTCATTTTTCTTATTTTTGTTGATTTTTTGCTGCTGTTCGGTGCTTGGCACCACCGCTTGGCGCGCCTGTCAAGTGGGTCGCCTTTGAAAGCTAATTGGGTAAAAAATGTTTACTTTCTCGCTTAGATTCTTGGCCTGGCAATCAAACAAACACACAGACTGACACACACTCACACACACGCACACACACAAGAGCTGCTTTGTGTTTTAACACCTTCATCTAATTTTTGCTACTCTCTGTTCCATATATTCGACGCTGATCCTTGGCTTGGTACGCTGTCAGAGTTTTGGCCTGGGTTTAATTTATGGACTTTGGGCCATTTGCACAGCTAAAAAAAAAAGTGACGACAAAACATTCCACAATATGACAAAAAAAAAACCCGAGAAGAATACAAAATCTTTTTAAGCTAAAGAAAAATGTATATTAAGCAAAAAAAAAAACGCCATCGACAATTTAGATAAATTTTCCCACCAGCCATGCTCATAAAAACAAAGAGCACCACCCCAATCTTATGAGGGGTGCACACAGAGTATAGGATCGCACTCGGCTCCGATCTATGCCTGGTCAGTCGTCGTCGAGGGGTGCTAGCTGGGTGCTCCGTGGCCACATCCGCTCGATATCAAATGATATAAAAACTGACTATATATAGCTGCAGCTTTTGAGCCAGATGACTATGTAGTGGTGTGGTGTGCCCCTAACCCCTCGCATTTGCTGTGCTGTGTGTATGCACAACGGCTCAGCGCATCCTTCAGGTACAACTTACTCATATATCACAAAAGGATATCGCAGCAAGCACTCTGTGTGCTTTACTGCTTAGAGCTTCCACTGTTTCCGTGTGTGCGTGTGTGTGTCTTGTCTGGTCAGCATTGGGCTCGAAGGTGACACCGTGGCTCTTACACAATGGGCAACAGATAAAAAATAACTACTATATGCACACACAGGCATATATACATATATTAGAGAATACTTGTGCAAAAAAACTACGAACCAGTCTCATATATACTGATGACCATAAAAAAGTAGTAGTAGAAAAAAATCAGAATCAACTCATAAAAAACGCAATTTTATTTGTTGGTCTGCATTAAAAATGCAAATGTCACATTCGGTTTCTTTTTTCTTCCTTTATTTTTCTCTATCTATTCTCTCTCCCGCATTATGGCTCATTTCCTGTGCTCTTAAGATTTTGGGTAAACAACATTTGCCATGCCCAGCGAACCTGAATGATCCGTACTCTGCTGCTCAGCTGTATTTGCAGAGATGTGCCCAATGTTGGAGTTTAGCTCGGAGTACTTGGCTTGGAGTACTTAAGCCAATAAAACTCTTCTCTGACTAATCATTTATTTGGGTTTAACTATGCCTTAGTCAATCCATATAGCAAATGCTGGATCATCTAACACATTTCATTATTCAAATTTAAATTCTTATTTTTTATTTGTCTTAATAAAAAATTAAATAAAAAATTCCTCAAAATTATTCCCTTTGGCTTTTTACAACATATTATTCCTATAATATTCAATTATTCTTTATAAACACCTTTTCATTATGAAAGATTATCTTAATTTTTAAATTCCTATGTTTTCCTTAAGACCATATGATTCCTTCGATTCTCCCACGAGCTTAATCCTCATTGTTAATGATCTTCTCATTATAATTTTTTCCTAAATATTTCCCCCTTAAAAGAGGCAATATTTTTGGCTGTCTAAAATATTTATAGATGTTCCTTAAGTTATTCCTAACAATTTTTCCTTACCTTACTGAGTAGCTTAATTGTGGCTTAGATGACGACGGCAGTAGACAAAATAAGTTTTGATATAAAACCAGATTATTCAGGCCTGTTTCCATTTTCAAATTCGTTCAATCGTTTGAAAAAATGGGGTTCCAAATTTCAATTCGTTTTTATTAGCTTCATATTTGGTCCATTTCGAGATAGATTAGCTTCGTGTGTAAGTACAATAAACATTTTCATTTCTCGAAAACGTTACATCGAATTTAGGACCCACATTTTTTTTTTAAAAACGTTAATCGATTCAACGAATTCGAAAATGTGAACAGGCCTGATTATATTTATGGAAAAGCAAGTTATTATTTTCAATCCATTCAAATTAAAGTAAAGGTTCTCACAAATCTTCAGTAGTTCAGCAAACAGAACAAAATGTGAATGAAAATGAAAATATTTGTCCGTATTCCATGTTTTAACTTCAGCTAACTTCAAAATAATCTTACGAAAATAATGTGATTGAACAATATTATGTTCAATTTGTGCAGTAAGGATAACAGATTACGAGTATTATGTGTTATTGTTTTTTGATCAGTCAACTATTACTTTACAAATTTATAAAATTTCTCTACATTTAAAATCGTTTTCAACATTTTCTTATAAACCTGCGCTGCCTCTTTTCATATCGATCTTAAACTTAAGATTTTTTCGAAAAAGCTCGTGGTACTTAAAACAAACAGAAAATGACAGCAATAATAAGTTTTGAAGACAAAACCACCACCACCAACACCACAGCAGCAGCAGACAACAACAACAATACGATAAAATGATCATCCAGTGGTTCAATAGATTTTTGGTCACTGGACAATGTCCATCCTTTTGTGGTTGTCGGAGCCAAGAGGTTCAGGTACATTCGAGTACCTCAAAGAGAGGAGTACTACTGCCTCTACCTCTATACTCATTTGAATGGAGACAAGTCCCTGCGTCCTTTTCGTGCTGCTGCTGCTGCTGGCGAATCCTTTGTGTGGCCAAGTGCGCCGCTGTCTGCTGTCGATGTTGGTGGTGGTGCTGCTGCTGCCGCTGCTGCCTCTGGTATCTGGGGAATGAAATTAAAAGCATGCAGAAAAACTTTTATTATGCGAGCGTTGAGCAAATCGTCAGCGCAAGGAAAAAAAAAGAAGCGATTTTTTATATAAAAATATTTGGAACGGACTGCGGCTGCTGTTTAGGGAAAGACTTATATCAGGCAAAGGGAGGGCAGATCGAAAGCGGCATCTCGCGGTACCACCACCACCGCTCGCATATGGGGTAAGGTCGCTGTGCGCTTGCGCTTGTGCTTCTGCTTGTGCTTTCTTGCCTGCGTTCGCAAGAAGTGTTGGATGTCATCTTATTATTTTGAGACCACGCAGCAGCAGCAGCGGCAGCAGCAGCGTCATTGATGATGACCATGCGTCGTCGTTGCTGACCAGCCGCTGTTTGCCCCTAGAGAACCTGGGCATGGACTCTTTGGTCAGCGAACGTCCCCCGGTCAGTAGTTGTAAGCCTCGCATCAAACTGTGGGAATAAAAACAGGATTCAATGCCGTTTTTTATTTCGTCGTTTATATATATATTTTTTTTTTGCTTTTTAGCGAAATTGCGTTATCGCCGCATTAGTTGTTGCTGGATTTTTTGATGATGCCTCCGATTTTTTGTTGTATTTTTGATGATGCTGCTGGTCATCATCATCATCGTTAGCCGCGTTATCCTCGCGCATATCCTCGCATCGTTTTTCCTTTTGCAGTTTTATCGTTTACTGTTGCTTCGCCTGCTATTCGTCTGCTGCTCTCAAAAGTTGAAATAAACTTTTGTTGGGGAGTTGGTTTTTATAGCGCAAGCTCAAGCTGAATTTAAAGCTCAATTTTAAGCTGCCCTTAAAACTGTTCTTAAAGCTAAAGTAAGCTTTTGAACTTTACCTAGCCAAGAGCATACCCTATGATATTGCCCTTAGCTATAAGCTGATTATGCTTTCAATGTTCTATTTTAAAGGATCTATAATTTGCCGCTAATTGGATGATCTCATTGCTGGCACTCGTACTGTAAGCTTTAAGCTTTTAAGCTGTTATAACGGTCAACGCACCTGCAGCGCACACAAAATTGAGTTAGCAGGCACACATACATACAGACACAAAGGTATACATACGTACATTCTACTCGTATGAATAAATATGACAGATCTTATCGGCGCATCTAGATGCTAGATACGTTTGTCAGTCAGGGCCAGAGACTTCAACTTAATTAAACTTGGACACCAGCAAGGCGGAGAGCGAGCGAGTGGATCGCAAAAAGAGAGATGAGAGATTGCGAGAGCAGAAGCAGCGGAGAAGCACAAGAATTGCAGTTAATTGAAATGTTCCCAAAGCAGAGCGTCAGCGGCGCATAGCGACAAAAACGCAACAGCCAACAGTGAGTGAGGGGTCAATCCGAAATAAAAAATGAACCACACGTATGCGCTGAGCGTGTGTGCATGTATGTGTGTTGAGGTATGTGGGAATACTTATAAAAAAAATGCCAATAGTATATGGCAAAAAGCAACAACGCCTAGAGATGCCAATACACAAAGTGGGAGAGCGAGTGTTAGTAGCTGCGCTGAGAGTGGAGAGAACGCAAGCTTGCAGCTACAAAATGTTTGACTACAAAACGACTGCGGCTGCGGCATCGCTGTCGCCGTCTGTCTCTGGGTGGTTGTTAGCCCTGCCAGCAGTGTTGCCAGGGTTTCGTGCATCCATATAAGCTAGACTTCAATTTTAAAATAGCTAAAATAATAGTTTATAATAAGTAAGTTTTGTATATTTAACTTACAAAATATTTCAAGAAAAATAAAATAATAATAAATAAGTAAAATATTATAATAATATTTAATGATATTGTAAGTTAATTAACTGCGTTCACTACCCTGTCATTTATAAGTACTATAAATTTAAGTTTTTAAAATAAGAATGGCAAATCATAATTGAATTGCAAATAATGTTGCTATACATCCGACTTCAAATTTAATTTATCATTATTTCGATACTGAAGTACGCTAGATCTAGCCTAAAATAAGCTGTACTGTGGCAACACTGCTGTCTGTCAGAGTCAGCGTGTGCAAAAACTACAAAAAGCACACGACTGCATTGGTATGTGTACGTGTGTGTGTGAGTGTCGGAGAGCGCCGGAGAGCGCACTGCATATGCATTGCACACCAATACAAATACACCAGCAGCCGCAGCAGCAGCAGCAGCAGTCACCACTGCGAATGCCAAAACAAAACAAAAAAGAAACGCACGCTGCGCTTGTGTGTGAAGCTTTGCCGGCTTCAATGAGCGTCGCTGCGCGTCTCTCTTTTTCTCTTTGCTTTCTGCATGTGTGTGTGTGTGTGTATGCCTGCAAGCTTTTTTTCTTGTGTGTGCGTCGCTGTAGCCCAGCGTGACGGCCGTCTGGCTAGCTGAACAGCCGAGTGACTGAGTATCTGTATCGCATCGTCACTCCACTCGCAAGTATCGCGGACGCGCAAAAAGACCATGCGAAAAAATCGCAGTTACAAATCTGGAACTTTTTACACAAACGGCTAATAATCATCATTGTAAAGCAAACGAGCAGTTTAATATTAAAAATTTCCAAGTAAAATTCAGCATCATTTCGGTTTCTTCATGCAAATTTATCTACAGTATTTGGAAACAAATAAAACGGAGTCCGCGCATACGTCTCATACATATTTTGGATAATAAAACACAATAAACCCAGCTGAAAACCCCAATAACACAATTCTAATTCTATATCAAAACACAGTTCATCTATAACCCGGAGAAAATTTATACCGAATTTCCATTTTGTTAGTGTTAAAGAAAAAAAAAAACAAAAGATTTTTCTAGTGTTTAGTGCAACATTTTTGCCAGTTTTTGTTTAAGTTTTTCTTTATTTGCAACGGTAATGATACATAATTTTAAATTTAATAAGAAACATAATAAAGTGTTAAGCTGAATACGCTTCTAATTAAACATAAATTAAATTACATAATAAAATTGAAACAATAATAATATAATAACTACGCAGTTAGTTTTAAGCAAATATCGTCAACCTTTCCTATGGGCGAGCATTGCGAACTGTAAAGTGCATAAAAATGCAGCGTCATGTTTGGAAATGCATTAAAATAAAATATAAAATTTATAAATTGCTAACAAGTGAAACAAACACAACCTGAAACAACAGAGAAAAGAAAATAATACGATAAACAAAAAACAAGGCAGACAACAGAAAACAAAGTGCAAAGAAAATAGTGTTGAGACTGCATTTAAATTGGAATCAAATTTATCCAAGTGAGAAATATGATCATAAAGTGAAAACAATATAAATAATTTAGATTATATAAGAGAAGACTGCGTTTAAAATCACACACAACTTTCGGATTGCAACGGATTAACATCGCAGCGACTCTTCTGCGATATTGGATCTAGTTGGATTTACAGAATTGCCCCCTCTCCCCCTCAACAGCAGTCTCTGAAGTAGGATTAATCAGCTTAGTCAAATTTATAGCTAAAACGCAGTCAACAAAATTTAACAAAGGAAATTTAAATCAAAATTGAAGGAAATATAAACCAATTGCAATCATTCGACTGCAAAACGTGCCTCGAAACACCTCAAAAGCAACAAAGACAACTGTAACTCGCAAGCTTTAACCAAAGCTCTCATAAATATACAAAAGGAGAAAAGAAAACACTACAAAGCATTTACGTAACTTGAGATAATTGTTGCAATTACTACACACTACTACATACACAGATAAGCTAAAAGGAGAGTGCATCGCAGAGCTTTAAAACTGAGCGCACAATCAATTGAGGATCGCTTAAAAGCTCACAAGCTCTTCGTACACGCCCAAACAGCAACACACGACGCGTACGTCACGCAACGGTGCAACGGAGAAGGGAACGGGGCTAAGTGCAGCAGAAACTGCAGCAGCAGCAGCTACCTAGCGAGTACATTGCTTGCTGCACTCGTAACTTGTTCGGCCTGCATTCGGTTGACGCTTCGTGCACTTCCTGCGCCGCAGCGCTCTGCCCCCAGCAACAGGCAGAGCCAGAGCCAGAGCCAACTGAGCGCCGGCAACGAGATCAGTGTGTTGGCGAATGCAACGCTGATTGCAATTCAACTGCTGGCTGCATTCTTCAGCGAAAAGTGAGAGACGAATATAGAGAGAGAGAGAGCGTGAGTGCAAGCGTGTAACTCTCCATCGACTCTCCGACTGTTCATCATCATCATTCGCACTACTGTACGCCGGCCATATACAACACACCAACACCTTGCCGCTGCGCTTGCTGGGAAAATCGAAAAGAAAAGCCTTTTTGTATCTTTTTATTGTCTTAGGGAAACATTCAATTTAAAATACGTCTCTCTCTAAGCATTTTACTAATCGTGTGATTGTGTAAAACCCCGATATATGAGTGAAGTTTTGTGATCAAGTGAAACGAAATATATAAACAATTATACCACAAACGTACTACGTATAAGTAAGGCAGTTTATCGGATTAAATATCTACCAACACCTGCATCAAACAATTGGATACTAGAACTACTCATTTGGATACTCGCCACGAGAGCAGCGACTGAGCTCCAACAGCTACAATTCGCTTGAGTAAGTTGACTATTGAACTATAAAGAACTGGAATATTATTTTATGCGGTTGATTTAATAGGGTGTGTGGGATAGACATTTAGAAACTTGATCTAATCAGCTTCTAAACTTGAATTGTGCAAATTCTCAAAAGATAAATTAAAGGCAAATATTTAAAATTTACATAGAAAATCTTATCAACTAAATGCAACCAAAATTTGTATCCTTAAAGTAAAATTATATATATTTTCTTATTTGTTTGAAATGATCTTTTGTTTAGAAGCTAAAATTATAGCATTCGATATTCTATGTATAGTATTTTGATCAAATTTCAACTCGGTAAGGAGTATTTTGTGGGTGAACTTGGACTTCGGCTATTAATTTTGTAGTAATCTTTCAAATCAAAATTTTATTCTAAAAATTCTGTACTTGTCAAAAGTTTAGTAACTGCACTACTAGTTGAAATATTATTTTCGTAATCTTCCCAAAAGAGTTCTATTCCAAAACTAATATGTTTTAATATGCGTTTTTTAAACTAATATGTTTTTTAAAACCCTAAAGTAAATGAACTATCTCATTTAGTTTCCTTATACTGCACAGAGAAAGAACTGGTTATCCATGAAATTAAATTCTTATTTTGTTATTGGAAATGACACTACTAATTAGTTTTCGCTGATTCCCACACCTCTTGAACATTGATCTCTAAAAGATTCTATGTACTATATTAAATCTTATGATTATGCTAAAGAAATGAAATTCTTTTGTAGAATCCGGAAAGTGTACAAGTTTATTAAGGGAAGGACCTTGATCTTAAATTCCTTGGTGTTCGATTCTAAGAATTTTGGAACGACAGCTTCTAAGGTTACGTTATCTTTTACTGTTAGACAGTAGAATGTTCCCATGGGTGCGTGTGAAACTTGAGAGCTTTTTAAGTGTTCCGCTCTTGGCGAGAGCAAACAAATAAAAACTGTATTTGCTTTGATTAAATGGAATGCCACAAACATGAAACCGTCCGTGGTATCCAAAACCACGTGCAGCTACGCTGCAGAAAATACGCCCACGCCCCCACCCAGGAACAGGGGGTACAACTAGTGGGATATAGTTGCAGAACTTTTGTTGACCCATCGCAGGCGGAAGAGTCGGGAGTGCAGGGTTCAGGCAGCGGAATCCAACTAGACGCGCAAGCGAAGCTCACAAGTTCATGACCAAAATGCCGGCGACGGCAGCGACAACGGCGGAGGCGAGCCCACCAGATAAGCGTGGGCGCAGGGTTCGGCCAGTTAGTCAGTCGCTCGGCCATCTCTCAATATTCTATACATACACACACACACACACATGCATGCAGTTGCTATAGTGCAACGGTGTGCAAGCTTTTTATTTAACATTGCAATTTGGTTCCACATTTCCGAGTGGTACGCAAAATTAACAGACAGACTTTGCTTGGACTATTTGCTGTTACTGTTGTTGTTATTGTTGTTGTTATGTACACACAATGTGCGCTCTTTTAACCCCTTTGAAGGAATGTTTTGCAGTCGCTGATTTCTTTTTTTTTTTGTGTATAGACGCGCAAATACTTTAGCCTTTCGGTGTGTGTGGATGCCATGTGGAACGTCGACGCTTGTGTGTGGCGGCTCGTTTATCCTTTTCGCTTGTGGTTTTAGCATATTTCTTGGCAGTTTTCACTTTTATTTATACACATACTTCTTGTGCTTTATTCACTTTATTCTAGTTAAAGATAGCGTTGCGTTCCACACGTGCACACACACACAAACTCGCGTTCCACACGCGACACAACTTTTGCCCGCCGTCGCCAGTTGAGTTTGTTTTTTTTACACGTTTTTGCATTTCAAGACACAGCAAACGATCTTCTTGTTGTGTGTGTGTGTTTGGTGTATCTGTGTGTGTGTGTGTGTTCATGTTTTTTCGCTTTACGTTTTCGTGTGCAATTTCTGCTCTCGCTGCTTATTCTCTCGTTCTCTGCGCGCTCTGCTTGCTGCCAGCGTCGGCGTTCTCGCTCTCTCACGCTCATTTGCTCTCGCAATGCTTTTTTTTGCACGTTTTGCAAAGTTTTTGCCTGCCGTGACTCTGCGAGCGTGTGTGTGTGTGTGTGTGTGTGCATGCGTCGCTGTCTGTAGCCGACACATTTGACTGTGTGCATTTTTGTAGCCACCGCTACGTCGACGTCGCCGTCGTCGTCGTCGTCGCTGCAGCTTTCGTTACGACTTGCGAGTGCGACTCCCCAGAGTTGTTTGTGGGTTTTGTTGTGCGACGCAAGTGACGACGTGAAGACCAACAGCAGCCAGCGAACGTCAGACGTGTGCGAAGAACCGAACCAAGAGCCGGTGACGTAGACGACGTTGCGTCCGCCATTATTACAACGTCTCGGTGGCTGCCGCACGCAAATTACAATTACAATTACAATTGCAACAATAAAATACATAGTTTTACTTACACTACACTACAAAACACACAAAACCATTCGGAAATCGGCAATAAGTATCGACTATCGACTGTGTGCAGTGAGGCAATTTAACTAAATCAAAATAGAACAAAAGCATTCGTTATAAATACATACATACAGACAAACGCCATGTACATGTGTGTGTTTATTTGATGCTCGTTGGAGAATTCGCAAGCACACACTCGCATTCGCACACGCATACTCTCACACACATACAAAAATCGCTGCGCTAAGTTATGTAGGCAGAGCGCGCGCGGCACGCGAAACGCTAACGGAACGGAACGGCACGGCCACTGTGATCTCATAAATAACAAAATAAAAATACATAAATAAATAAATTTAAAAAATATATAAAATAAAATAATAAATAAATGTATAAAATGCAAAGGAGCTAGCAATTAATGCAACTGCAACAATAACAACGAAATCTAGTTTAGAAGTGCATCAAAAGTGAGAAATCTACGTGAAATCCTAGTGCAAGCAATTGGAAAAAAGAAAGGTAAACCAACAACAACTACTGCAAGTAAATATACTAAGTTTGCAATATATACACACATACATACATACATATACATGCTAGCAGCAGCAGCAGCAGTAGCAACAACAACAAGTGCCAGTGTTGTGAGTGTGTGTTGAAAAAGCACACGGCGCGACGAGCTGCGAGCGACGGCATTTCTCGCCTCGCCTCGCCCCTTGTCTGTGACAGAGCTCCACAAGGCACGTCAGTGCGTATGTATGTGTGTGCAATTAAGTGCAAAAATTAGACGGGCAGTATTTTGCATATGTGCATACATAAATACATGTACATACGTACGTGTGTGTGTGTGTGTGTACGTGCAGATATATTTAAAAGCTAAACAGCTGACATGTGGCGTGAAATGAAATGAAACCAAATTAAATATGTACATATGTATGTACATGCATACATATGTACGTATGTATGTAGGATGTGCGTTCAGGTGTTTCGCTCAGGCAAAAGGCAAAGAGCAGCGACAGGGCGACAATGGCAAAAAATAGAAATTAGAAGCAGAGCTTGGCCACTTGGCAGCGGCGGCGGCGGCGACAACGGCAACGGCAACAACAACGCCCCACTGTCTGCGTTGTTCAACACTGCAGCAAGACACGCACACTCGCACACAGACAGCGCCATAACAAAAGCGGCCCCAACCACACACACACAGACGCACACAACTACATGCATATGCTGCAGCTTTTTTTTTCTGTGGCTGCGACGCTTCGTTTGTCTGAACATTTTTTTTCATTCTATCAGTGTATTGGTATTGTATGAGTGTGAGTGTGTGTGTGTGTGTGTGGGCAATGCATTTAACATCGTCACAATCGCATTAAATGCCGCTGCCGTCTCTTTGCTCTGCTCTGTGGGCAGCGCAGTCAACGTCGCATGCTGCTGTCCACCATTTTGATTTTTGCTTTTGCATTTAGCCCTGCGTCTCTCCGACGCCGCCGCCGCCACCACCACAATCCGACAAATCATTAAAAGTGAACTTAAAATAAAGAAAAGTCCAGACTAAGTTGCCCCGCATCTGTGTTGCTGTTGTGAAACCGGTTTCCATTCCTTTCCATTCCTTGCCTTTCCTTTACTTTTGGTTTTTTTTAGTTTTGGATCTCTGATTCTCTGTTTGTTGCCTTGCGCTACGCTCTGCGCTCTCTTTAATATTTCATGTGATTTCTGTTCCTGTTTGCCTTTTAATTTGTATTTGGACTGCATTTCGTATGTGTGTGTGTGCGTGTGTGACTGTGTGTGTACATTTGCTGGGCTCCACGTCAGCCACGTGTCAGCCAAATGGCGTCCACAAAACAGACGACTCACACAGGCATTACACACACACACACATGCAGCTGGCAAAAACCGGCCGGCTCGTTGCATGCGAGCATGAGTTGTATAGGGGAGCGGGAGCGGGGAGGAGCTGCGCTTTCAAACGAGCTCCACAAAAGCTTTTGCTGCGCTTCTGCATTGTCAAACCACAAAAGCTCGCAAGTGCGCGAGAGCATATACTCAGAGAGAGAGAGAGAGAGTGGTACAGCTGCAATTATTTGCAGTTCTTGTCTTGTTTCCGTTTCTTCGGCTCGTCCGCTTTCTCCTGCTGCTCCTGCAGTTGCCTTGGCTTGCTCTTCAGTTGTCGGCATGTGTGGATAATTTGGCGCTTCGCCATGTTTTCTCTGGGAGTTGCATGATGCATAAGTCATGGGGTTGCGCGTCGCTCGAGGGGGTATGGCAACCGTCAAGGGGGGCGTGTGGCGGATAAGAGGGGCCATGTCAGTTGGAGCCGGCGGCGGGCAATAGCACACAGTTCGTTGCCGGCAAACACGTTTTCATTTTTGCTTTGGCGCATTTGTCGTTTGCCATTTGCTGGTTCGCCTTTTACTAATTTGACTTTTCATTTATAGCTTGCAATGTTTTTGGAGCAGACCAAGAAGAAGAATGAGAAGAAGAAGCTGCTTCTTCCTCTGCTTCTTCTTCTTGTTCTGCTCCATCTTCCTTTTGCGAAAGTTTTGACAGTTAAGCTCAAAGTAAGAGAAGACAATTAAAAGAAAGTTCAATAGAAAGTTGAGGCGAAGAAATGTACACAGGGATGTGATTAGATAATCCGAAAGCAAAGCTCATGATAGGAGGTATTACCCGGCATTGCCTGGTTATAATGAGTAAGAATAAGTATATTATATTTATCAAAGATGAGAGAGACCTTATTTCTATATCTACTAATTACTCATTCACTTTTACTATACATATATAGTTGTTTGTTTAACCCTCTAATACCCAAGAGTGCCTCAAGGCACTTATTACATTTTTGCAATTATAAAAAAAAAACGGTTAGCTTTTTTATTATTTTAATATTTTCTGTGGGTTCTCTACTATTATAGCTTTTGTATTTGCAAAAGGTTTGGAAGTTTTTCGAACCTTTTACCGTATTTTTATTTTGATTTGCACAGGGCATCTAAAAATTGAATTTTTAGCATGAATTGATTTTCTGCGATGTTTAAAAAAATTGGAGCAAAAGGTATTGACACTCTATTTTTTCGTGTTAGCTTCAAAAATAATTAAATTTTGATATAAACGAATCGGTAGGGTTTGAGATACTTTTTGACTTATCTCACCTGCCAGGTAAACGAAAGCTGCTATACCATTCCGGAGGTAATTTTTGAGCTCAGTGGCCCCAGTATATCCTAGAGATAATTGTTCAAATAAAATTTAGTCATTATTTAAGGGTTTGGGGCTTAGAGGGTTAATTGGTTTAACTTGGGCTAAAATAAAGCTAAATTTTGTTGGCCAGTGTTGGTATGACTTTAACAATTTAACTAGCTTTCCATTCGGGAAATCCTGTAAAATATCTGACACTGCTTGGGTCCTGTCCAAGGGGCAGCTGTGACTACTAACGACACTTGCAGTTTATGAGGAAAGGATGCACACACACACTCACATACACTTGCATAATAGATGTGTGTGACTCCCCGTTTGGCTATATGCGCCTGTAATTTCCTTGCGCGCGGCACACAATTTATGCAACAAGGCAAGGCAGGCAACATTTCATGTTCGTGGCGCAACCGCCATGCAATCAGCGGGTTGCACTTTCCATTTGAGTGTGTGTGCTGTGTGTGTGTGTATCAGTGCTGTGGTGCCAGGCACCAACAGTCACAATTACAGGCGCAATGTGTCCTCCAGTGCAACGAGGGGCACCACACGGCACAGCAGGCGGTGGCAGACACCAAGAGTAGAGTCAAGAGTCGTCCTGGCAAGCCATTCAGCCTAATTTCGCGAATAAAATATGCTAAAAAAGCTAGATATACCCACCTAACCCCACACCACCCAAGGAGTCAAGTAGCTAGCATCTCCTTTTGTGCCGAGAGAGCTGCCTCAACCTCTTGACGGGAATTGAGCGGCGCCTGCAGCCGGCACTTTTCTAATTCGCCATGAATGCCAAAGTAGTGTAGTATATGCCTCGAAAAGTGTGAGAGAATGTGGCACAGCGGCAAAGCTTGTTTGGCAATGCGATTTGGTTTATTCTCGAGGGGCAGCTTGCACCTTGTGATACCCTCTACTTTGGGCTAAAGAATAAAGTGCAATGACGTGTTGTTGAGAGTGCGTTTTATATTTGCAACTGAATAGTACAGATTCTTTATACTGCCAAGTAGTAGAGCAAATGTATTATCAAATACTTCCGGCGTTTTTTATACGATTGAGCTGCAATTTACAGCATATGTTAGATGAAGGCAGCCATTACCCGTTTGTATGCTGAATCTTTTAAATTGTGTTTGCTTTCAGTTTGGTTCAGATGATAGTGGTGGAGGCAATTTACCTTAGGGAAAGCCTAGAGCTCTTAAGGCATAATCTCGCGAAAAAGTTCGGTCGCTATGTACGTGTATGATCAGTAAGTCAGGACCAACTACTTTATATATGCATTTTTCTTGTCACACACACTCGACTGCAGTCTTGACTTTTGTTCGTGTTAAACCCGTAAAAAATATAGTAGTTTCAGCGCTGTGGGACAACTTTTATGTTATTCTTATTCCTATTTTCATTTTTATGCATCCTCGACTGGGGGAAAAAAAACTGCATTGTTATTTCTGTCACAGCGCCGCCTGTCGACGCCTTTATGTACTAAAGCCGGCACGTTGTGCTTTTTGTGTGTGCCGACTGCACAAATACAAATGAAAACACACACACACAGGCACAACACACACAGAGCAAGGGGTGGGGGACAATGAGGCATGCAACTGTTGTTGTCCTGTGCCCAGGACAGAGTCGTCCTCTATAGCCGCATTGCAGTCAATTTTTTTACAGTCTGACCAGGCCGTGCGCTCTGTGCCACACGTGACTGAACCGGACTCACATTCAACCCCCCTCCCCATCCCCCTTTCCCTTCCGCCAGCATGCAATGTTATTTGTTCATGTCCTGTCCGTTGAGCATCGTGGAGCGTGTCCTGCGCTTTTTGGCCACAAAATGTGTGCATCAAATATTGAAACTTGTGTGGCTGCCAACAAATAAGAAAAACGAAAGGATGCGATTGCTGCACAAATATTTTGTCGAATCGGATTGAAATTGCTGCTGCTCTTGGCAAGGATTTTGAAGCTGTTGGCAACTGGCAGAGGTCCTGCAGGAATTGTCGCAAGTTATTTACTGATTAGGGACATTTATTTACGAGAAAGCTAGATATACATGCATTTAATATCCTTGTTGTCCTGGCACAATTTACCTAATGGCCAGAGTGTTATTTGCCATAAATTACAAGAGTTTTTCATACTCGCCCTGTCCTTACTGCAGGATTTTCAACTTTGTCGCAATGGCATTAATTTCTACAGCAACTTATGCGGCTACATCGATCCAACATTTGCCTCTGCTTCCTCTATTCCCCCCCCATTCATATGACTCTCTTTCTCTATCTGGCCATAAATTACAGCAAACATTTGCCACACTTCCGCTTGGATCCCCTAACCCCCCCTTGGACGGCATTGGCTGGCCACGTTCCGTTTTTCAAGTGGCATGTCTGCAGTTTCTTCCAACTACTTGCAGCTATTTTCGTGCCTTAAATCGGCTTATGGCACTGCTGTGTTCTTCGGCTCTCTTGCCTGGTTTATCTGACCCCAAAGGGTTGCACCACCACCACTGCTGTCGCTGGCCTGTCTGCAACAACACCCCCCACTTCCAGTCCTCGGTTCTGTTCGAAAGGAGTTGTTGGGGGGGAAAACGCATTCGAAGAAAATCAATAGTCACCAAGCTACTCCTACCTCCTCCTGCTGCCCCTCCCCTCTTCAATTGTTCTCTGTCACTTCCGACGCCTTGTTTGCTGCTACTTCTATTCTATTGTTGTCGTCGTCGTCCATGGCAATAGTCATATTTAAATAGCCACGACATATCCATTGAGCTTCTCGTCCACTCCCCCCTCCCCAACATTCCGTCCGTAGTTTACCCTTGTGCAGCTTCTTGTAGTTCAGACAAGCTTAAAACCCTCATAGTGTCTGACTTTAGTTGCAACAACGGCAGCTAAACGTCATGTTTACAAAAGCTCATTAAAGCTTTACTACTTATCGGCTGCAGAATGTCCAAGTTTAATCAGCTTTGCAAAGTTTTACTAGTAACAGTAACAGTAAAGCTTTTTAGCTCCATTCGCCTAAAACCCATCTGCTAAAAACGATGAATCTAAATTGATAAAAGCTCATTAAAGACACTGAAAGCTTTTCGGCATATACATACATACATACTGTTCAGGAATTTGCTTATTAAATTTTATCAGAAATTTACCATAACTTAGTCTAGAGTTATTGTCTCATTTCAAAGCACTTTAAAAGCCTTGTCATACTGCGGTAGATATTTATTACTGGCTTTAATTGCTTTGTTAGATTAAGCCAAGAAAACACAGCTTAAAGCTAATAACGTTGGGATTTTATGAGCAACCCCAAAATGCCGTTGGCAGCTCGCCCAGACCTAAGTCAACCCCTCAGCCGGCAGAGCAGTGCACCCTGTCTGGCAACGCCAACTGCATTGTAATTCTCGTTACAGACATGGTCGACAATGGGCGACAGAATGTCTAGCGTTGACTCTGGGCGGCTGATGTGTGTGGTAGAAAGCGATTTATTCAGCTTTATCAGCAGTTTTGATTCTCCTTTGTCTCCGTTATTGAAAGCTGCATTAAATTGAACGCGGCAGACATTTGTCATATCGCTGATTTACTAACCTTACACACACACACACACTGAGCATTATCTGTTGGCCCAGAACCAGTAGCAGCAGCAGTAGAACCACAAACACATTCCTGCCAACCCGCAGTTTGTTAAGGGTTAAAAACATGTATATATGTATTTATAAAAAAAAGCGCATATAGCGAAAACTAAACACAATGTTGGCGGTAACAAGTGCAGGATATGTGCAGGATATGTTCGTGTGTGTGTGTGTGTGATGTGCCGGCTTCAACATGAAATTTATTGAGGTAGTTACCGAAGCGAAGTGCAGAAAAACAACCCAAAGCATGCAAATTTTTATACGGTTTTTCGTTTGGTTTTTATTTATTTTGCAAGAGGCCGCGGGCGGAACTGGAAATGAAACTACAAATACGGCCGGTTGCCACAACAAACATGCATTAAAAATGATGCACAGAGACAGGATAAATGCAGAGAGAACAAATAAATAAATGAATGTGCAAAATTGAATTGTAGAGAGGGGCGAATATAAGGGGTTAATGTGAGTGCCGCCGGACAAGGGTTAACGTCTAGGCCGGGTTCATGAATGCCAATGCTTAAAATATATAGCAAATGTTTGTCACATTGAAAGCATTAAAATTTATAACTGGGATATGCATTTATTTCAATGAAAATAACAATATGAGTACAATAAACAAAAACTAGCTATAAAACGGCTAAACTGACAGCACTGCTTACTTTATTTTGTCGTTCCCCGAGGCGAATACGAATATTACAGTGTTGTTATCAACACTACTCAGAGCTCGCCGCAATTTCACGCACGGTCAACTTTGCATGGTTCGTCCAACGATCGCTAGAGGGAGCTCTTTTTTGTTTGTGGTGTAAATTTTGACATATGTAAATGTGTTGGACTGTCATAATTTGTCTAGAAATTTATCGTCATCAGGAGGTAGAGCAGGCTCTGATTGTATTGACAGTTCGCTTTAGTTATCAAAATTTTCACAGTTGTGGAAAATTTGCTGTGCGTCAAACATTTCGGAATTTCTAAGGGAAATAAATAAATACAAATCAAAATACAAAAAAAAAAAGAAAAAGAAAACAAAGAAAATAAATCAAATTTATTTTGAAATTGAGATCGCGATGTTTGCAAACAAAACGCAGTTCGGACGCAAGTCGCCCGCTATCGGAGCACAGTTGTCACTGGGCACAGCTGTCCATGCCGCAAAAGACTTGGAGATTAAGCCCCATTTCAGGGGCCCAAGTGAGTAACAGCAGCAACAAAAAGTATTTCAATGTCATGCTAGAGAACGATGGCATAAACAGACACTCACACACACACACACGCACACACAAATTAATAGCAATAGCTAAGCGCAGAGTGAGAGCTGAACCGCTGAGAAACCGAGAGAGAGCGCCAAACAAAAAGCAGCGTTGAAATATTTTTGCAATAGAACAAATTATGAGCGAGGCGCACACACACGCACACACACACACACACACACACACACACACACGCACAGTCGCACGCAACGACACTGCGCACCCCCCACATAACCCACGCTCTTTCAGTCGGACGCTCTCTGCTGCGATCGACAATTTTTGCACAACGTTACGCAATAATCGCGTTCTAGTGTTGTTTTTTTTTCTTTTTTGTTTGAAAAGACTCGTCGTCGCACACTCACGCCCAAAAGCGAAACTAGAATGTATGAATGTGTGTGTGTGTGTTTATTGCTGATAATTGTTGATATTCTGCCTAGATTGGCTAGGTAACACTTGGCAACAAGTTCACCTAAATCTATGCTGCATTATGACTTGCACAGTGGTACACACACGTGTGTGTGTGTGTTTCGTGTCTGTACTACATGTGTAGTCAATTTGTTATCAGCGTTTGTCATCGCACACAAATTGGCAGCTGAACAAGCTTTTCAATACAGTAGCCAACACAACCAGTTTAACGATGCGTCCTAATGACACACAACTGATTAGCGCACACACACAGACGTACACAGCGTCATAGTGTTTGGAGACTACGTCATGGTTAACGCTTGGCACGCTTCGACAGCGGACAGCAGCGAAGAGTTGGTCAAACGGGATTTTGGCACACACTAGTACACTACGCACAATTTGCGATTCGCGAACGCCGCTCGTTCTATTGTTTACCTTTTGTGCTTGCGCTCTCTCTCTCTCTCAAATTGTGCGTGAGCGCGCCCTCTCCGCGTGGTCGTTCCCCACACTGTGGATCATTCACACGATGTGCGATTTGTTTGAAGTCAACGAACTTTTTGGCAAACTTGTGCGTGCCTCTGCTGCTCCCACAATCTCACTCTGCCGCTATCTCCGGCTGGCGCTCGCTCTCAGTCTGCGATTGTGCGTGCGTTGCGTATGTTGCGAATTTCACTCGCGTTCCACTTTGGAACTGCGAATTGTTGGAATTGCTCTTATTTTGCCGTTTGTTTTCGCATCGTTCGTTGAACTCTCTGAATTGATTACAGTGGGGGCTCATTAGAGCTTTAAAAAGCTTTACATACTATGTATATATGTACGTGCATGAGTTGTAATGTGTGCTCTTTTCTCTCTTTTGCTTGCAGAAATGGCGGAAGGAAATGGCGAACTACTAGATGACATTAACCAGAAAGCCGATGACCGTGGCGATGGTGAGCGTACAGAGGATTATCCCAAGCTACTGGAGTACGGACTGGACAAGAAGGTATATAGAAAATATATAGTAATTTATATAGATTATCTTATTTATCTTCCCACTTTTCCTTTCGTAGGTCGCTGGCAAATTGGATGAAATCTATAAAACTGGTAAACTCGCTCACGCCGAATTGGATGAGCGCGCGCTGGACGCGCTCAAGGAGTTTCCCGTTGATGGTGCCTTGAATGTGCTTAGTCAGTTCCTCGAGTCAAACCTGGAGCATGTGTCAAATAAGTCTGCCTACTTGTGTGGGGTTATGAAAACCTATCGTCAAAAGAGTCGTGCCAGTCAGCAGGGTGTACCCGCCACCGCTGCCGCCATACAGGTCAAGGGTCCCGACGAAGACAAGATCAAAAAGATACTGGAGCGTACGGGCTACACACTAGATGTGACTACAGGTAGATCAAATTGATCTCTATATATGATTTGTATACGACTATTTACGTGTAATATTTTGTAGGACAACGCAAATATGGCGGACCGCCTCCAAACTGGGAAGGGAATGTGCCTGGCAATGGCTGCGAAGTGTTTTGCGGCAAAATACCCAAGGATATGTTCGAGGACGAGTTAATACCCCTATTCGAGGACTGTGGCACCATTTGGGATCTGAGACTCATGATGGACCCCATGACTGGCACAAATCGTGGTTATGCATTTGTCACATTCACAAATCGCGAGGCTGCCGTTAATGCTGTGCGACAGGTATTTATGCCAACCTCTAATACATATCTATATATAGATCCCACTTCCCCCGCCCCGCCCCCAACTAGCCACTGTATTCCCTAAGGCCCAAAATACTTGAACACAGAACAACAAAAAAACACCGTCCGTCCATAAAGCGCTTTATGTTTATAACGTATTGTTAACTATTACGACTTATACATAAACTATTGTACCACATACTTTATATACATATATCTATAAATATATATATCGAAATTTCTGTATAGTAGGTAAAACGATTCGGCAATACGTTTTGGTCCTCAATACAGCCCGCTTGCATCCAAATTATCAACAAAAATTCTCGACCATCACCAAGAAGTACAAAGAATTATTCAAATTCGGTGCCTTGAGACAAAACAAAACTGAAAACCAAAGAAATGTTTTAATTGTGTTGCTACTTTGAACATCGCTGCTTTAATTTGACTTTTCTAGTTCTTGCTATATACCTGTACTAGCTTTCACACTACTCTTACGCTCTTTACCTATGCTATTACTACTACTACTACTACTACTATAAATCTATCTACTATCCGTAACTTGTATGCATGTCTTTCCTTCTACATAGTTTATACTTTTAAGATATTCGAAAATGCCAAACCAGTGCTTTAATACTAAATTAATGTACCCTATGTACTAGTTGGGTACAGGGCCAAAGCGCATCTAAAAGTGAAATTGAATAACCGAATTTTGAAAAGAGTCTACCTAGCAACAATTTGAACTGCAACCGATCCTATATCTTGTAAAACCTATTTCAATTTTTATTTCTTTCATTATTTCCCTAGCTCTTAAGTCTCGCCTTCTCCTCTCCGTAGCATTCGCAGAACTAGCTTAACTATATTTGTAGCTTTAATATAGTACAAACTGACTGTGTAGATCACGAAGGGATACGTTTCTATTGTCTGATTTTATTCAAAGAATAGCAGTCCGAGCATGTCCTACAACTAATTATAAAATTCTTAAAACTAACCACTACCATTTTCGCTTTAATATCTTAAAATGCGGACCTACGCTCCACGCCACGAAAACAACTTCAAAATTGGTAATGCAAAATGATTATAAATTTTTCTTTTGTTTTTGTTTATGTTTTTGTTACTTAACCAGAAAATGAAACCAAATCCCCGAATTACCTTATTACCCCATATTTTTATTTATAATATTTTATTTATTATTTTGTTTAAATTGATTAACATTGAATTGGTATTAAAAGAAATCACTTTACCTTCCCGCCCCATATCTAGCTCGATAATCACGAAATAAAACCCGGCAAGTGTCTGAAAATAAATATTAGCGTACCGAACCTGCGCCTATTCGTAGGCAATATACCCAAATCAAAGGGTAAAGATGAAATTTTAGAGGAATTTGGTAAACTTACAGGTAAATTGAAAAAAAAAATTAACAAACAAAAAAATCTATTTAAAATTTTCCACACTATATGGTATGAGAGAAGCTATAAAGAAAGCTCGCAACTCTATCGCGACTTTTCTGCAGCTTCTAATCGGCTTTAATTGTAAACAAAAATCCAATTGGCTAAAACGAAACTCAATTGGCTCAATAACAACCATAGGCAGGCAGGCAGGTCACAAGGAAGGGGAGGGTTTATTAGGTATCAGATTTATTATTATTTATTTTCGTACCTTGAGTTATTTAAATTATATTCTATGCTTTCCACATCCAATCACCACATCCCATTTCACCCAAACGTTTCCATTGTGCTGCATCCTCATTTCACAGTTCGAACTCGAGACTCTTTTCAAATGCGCCAACAACAACAACCAATGAATACAAACAAACAAACATAGTAGGGATGCACTTAACCAGCTTGAATGATTCATAAATCTATATGTAAACAATCACACACACACCCACACACCCACACCCACACGCCCATATACGATACTCTCTATACTCTCATACAGCCCATAGTTAGACGTTGCCATTTTGTCATATGCTTACGGTATTCAAAACCATTTCTTTTTATAAAAAACTATCTATACTTATTTATATAATCTCCAGTCATTAACTTTGCGTACAACAAACCAAAATGGAAAACCGAAAACAAAAAAGAAAACTATTTAAAATTTTACAAAATTTCTCTATGCATTTTTGCCTATTTTATAATTTCTGTAAATCATAGGTAAACAGAGATGTTCTATTTTTTTCTATATACATATAATATCTGTATAATGCTATAAGGTCATCTGAAATTGGTATAATTGAAATTATCAAAGGTAAGATGTGGCTACGGAAAGAAATACTATAACTACGGATGACTTTTCAGCTGCTTTGTGTAAGAAATGGAAAATCCCATCATGATTTGTTTACTTTTCTCTCTCGGTAGTGAAACACACACAATAAATAATCACTAAATTAGTTACAAATAATGAAATTAATAGCTAAACGAAATTTTTTATAAATATTTTATAAATTCCTTTTTATTTGGCACGCACTCAGAAAATAACTAAGAACTTAAACTAAGTCCTAGATTTTACAAATTTTTTTCAATCAACACGCACTCACAACTCTTAACACACGTACACACACACTCTTACAAGAAACCATACATGTTTTTCACCCTCAACACCCAAACAAAAAAACAAAAAAATGTAAAGTCGGAAACAAATTGTTTTTCATAGCAAATCAAAATTTTCTTTTTGTTTTGTGTGAACTTTTCCAAACAATTGCAGCTAAATGATTTTGAAATTCGGAAAGGCAAAAAGATTGGTGTTACGATATCATTTAACAATCACCGGCTATTTGTCGGCAATATACCTAAAAATAGAGATCGTGACGAATTAATTGAGGAATTTTCTAAACATGCACGTAAGTGATCCAAAACAAAAAAAAAAAACGTTACAAAAAATACAAATAAAAAATAAATAGCTACCGCTACCCCACCCCCCCCAACACCTACACCCAGTGAATTGGTAATAAGATACTCCAACTCGAATTGGTTAAAACGAGGCAAACTTTTTAGGGGCGATACTTGCAGACAGCCAGAATTGGAATTGGCAATGGAATTGGAATTGGAATTTCGAAGCATAAATTGGATTTTTGTTTTGCAATTTTCGCTTTTAAAATGCTTAAAAAATTTTTAAGTACAGTCTGCAACCAGAGCTAAAGCTCTCTCTGCTATGGATTTAGCTCTGGCTGCAGCTGGAGAGCATTTTACAAACTACTTACCCCCTTACTGACCTCCCCTCACCTTTTTAAAACTGTCTAACGAATTCTATCCGTATCTATATTTTCTGCTAGCAAATACAACAAAAAACTAATTGTAACCACTTTCAATTATGATTTATTTATATATCTCTCTATATACTATACATCATTTGAATCACTAAATGTGCCCAATTTGTTGACATTGAAAACCTGTAGCTAAACAATTCGCCAAAGAAAAAGAACAGAATGAAATGAAAATGCATTTTTGAATATTTTTGAAATGTGAACAAAACCAACCAGAAACTTTTTGCTTTAGTGCTGTCTACATAATTATTAGATCAACATAATTATATTATATAGTACTATAAAGACAACAAATCGCGCACAAATACCAAATACAAAATACCAACTACCAAATACTACAATCTAATCCCAAAGCAATTCGGTTAGCTTTTACTACAATTCGTATTTGAAAAGTATCGATTGTTCTGGCCATAATATTGATATATATACCATATATATATATATACAACTCGTACGTATATAACTCTGATAATGACTGGAGAAACACTATTCTTAAACGTGTATAACCACCCCATTTTTTGCCCCCCACAACTCTCTCAATATATTTCTCTTTCTATGTGTTACATATAAGGAAAACCCCCAAAATTTTAGTTTACAATTCAATTACAATATCTTCTCTCGTTCTATATGCCTCGCTCTTAACTCTCTACCTCTTAACTACTATATATCTTTCTCAGTGTATACTATCCTCTTATTGTTTTTTTATTGTTATACCAAAAGAAGTCAATCTTAATGTGATATATTCAGTATGATTTTCAGTTCATTTTTACTACAACAAACCATGTACTACTACAACAACAGCCCAAGAGATTTTGTTTTCTGCCTTCTCAGTGTGACTTTAATGTTATACCCACTGTCTCTCTACTACTATATATATATATCTTATATACATATGTCTATCTCTATGTCAAAACTATCTCTCTTCCATACACAGAAAATACGTTGAGCTATGCGCATTTATTCTATTTTATTCAAAAATATTTGAAAAAGTTGTAACTAAGCAGGAATTTGTTGGCATTGGTTTTCAAAATCATCTAATACTTGACTGTTACTATTGAAATAACTATCGATATCTTGGAAATGTTCGATATTTTTCCACAGCTGTAAAATATTGCTCATTTCCAAGTTTAATTATTGTTTATCATTTGAGTTTGATGAGTGCGACTCTTGATGCCGTCGTCATCACATAATAAAGACCCAATCACACTACTATATCTCACACACACGCACATACAAACATACACACGAACCTACACACACTTAAATGCTGTCCAATACAAATACTTTTTTGTTGTATTTCTCTATCTCTCTATCTATATATATGTGTGTGAAATAACTAATCATAATCATTTAGTAGAAATGCATTTGACTAATTCTCTCTACGATAACATAACGATTAAGTCTCGATTAACCCGATTAACGAACTCTCTTTCGATACAAACGATGCAGCTGGCCTCTACGAGGTAATCATCTACAGCTCGCCAGATGACAAGAAGAAGAATCGCGGTTTCTGCTTTCTCGAGTACGAGTCACATAAGGCGGCTTCTTTGGCCAAACGGAGACTTGGCACTGGTAGAATTAAGGTGAGCACTACGATAGTATTATCCATTCTGCACGATATTCATCGGTATATTCTTGTGAACAGGTTTGGGGATGTGATATTATAGTCGACTGGGCTGATCCACAGGAGGAGCCGGATGAACAAACAATGTCCAAGGTTAAAGTACTCTACGTTCGGAATCTGACGCAAGACGTGACAGAGGAAAAGCTAAAGGTAAACGTCACATTTCCTTACATTTCAGTTACTATTAATGCTAATTATATATATCCTTATATTTGCAGGAGAAATTCGAGCAATATGGCAAAGTGGAACGCGTTAAGAAGATTAAAGACTATGCCTTTATACACTTTGAGGATCGTGATAGCGCCGTCGAAGCTATGCGTGGCCTTAATGGCCAGGAGGTCGGCGCCTCGAATATTGAGGTAAGTATCTAATTAAGTTATTTATATATGTATTTATTTACAACAATACTGGTTTCCCTAGGTCTCACTCGCCAAACCGCCATCGGACAAAAAGAAAAAGGAGGAAATTCTGCGTGCACGCGAGAGACGCATGATGCAAATGATGCAAGCGCGCCCAGGAATCGTTGGGTATGTACATAGCTCCCTATATTCCACCGTACAAGACCGTAGAAGCTTTATACAATAGCAACGGGTGGTGTATGCGAAATAGTCGCTGCTCTGCCATTGACTCGTTGTAAACCACTGCTTTGTTTAAATGACTCGTTGCTCTCACTCTGGGTAAAGCTTCTATTGGTTACAGCACACACTCATACTTACACATAATCCTTGTTTAGCACAACAAATCCAACCAAAAATTGGCGCAAAATTCAAAAATGTTTGACTGTAATCACAAGTGCATTATACTAATTAACAAATCTTTTCGATTGATATTGAAAACCTACTGTTTGCTTTTCAAGTCGCCATTATCCTTTGAGCTCTTCATTTAATTAATTTAATTTGATTTTTATATTTTCTTTCTTTTTTTCTTATTGCCAATTGCCGAACCCAATTGGGGTGATCCGACTTGTTTCTTGCCTCACTGGCTTCACTCTGCCTTGCCCCATGACAAACAACAACAATAATACATAATAATTCATAAATTAAAACGCTGATCTCGCGATCAATGTAATGCCTTGTGTCGCCTTGTAAAGATTTGAAACATTGTCTCCATACAGAAACCTGTCGCCGACACATCCGAGCATGATGTCCATAACGCCCATGCGCCTGCCAGGGGCGCGTATGCCGCTGCGCACGCCGATGCCCCGTGAATACGGTAAGTTGGGCAGAAACGCCAATCGAACCAATTGAAATCGAATGATATATGTATCATACATGAAATTATAATATATCTGTGGAACGTACACCTGCACTGCATTGCATTGTGGGGTGTGTCGTCTCCGAATGAGAGAAAGAGGAGAAAACGAGAATGAAACTTAGGATCGGATCGATACGATTGTTGTTAATACATACATATAAAATAATATTTGGATTTAGTATTTGAATAACGAGCGTTAGGATTACACTTAGTTAACATTAGTTGAAATTTGTATTTGCGCTATCAAAGCGAAAGCCAGTACTAACCCCGTTTTGAACTAAACTTGCCAAAGATAACTAATTATAATAATAATGATCGGTCTTCTTCATCCTTTAAGTTCCATATCATCATATATCATCTCAAGTACATATATGTATATGCCATATTTGGTTCTTTTTCATATCATACTTTATCGTTTTATCTATCGTCTCTCTCATTTTAGTTAGTTATATTTAAGGTTAGTAAGCGCGCTGCCCACTACTAACTTGTACGCTCGTGCCCCCTGCCCTAAAACCCCCTACACTCTCACACACACACACACACACTCGCATACACACTCATACCAACAATTGCCTTAGCACATACCACCTTATACAGTCTAGTGCAAAAGTATCCAGCTAGATTGAGTCTAACCCGAAAATAAATGTCAACAATGACAATTGGCATACACCACACACACACACACACACACACACACACACACACACACTAACACAACACACATAACATCACATTTTCATTGAACATAACCTCACATTTTCATTACTATATATTTGCAAGCTCTACATGTCAATGCTCTCTCTTCTTCTCTCTGTTTCTCTTCCTCCGTCTCTCTCCTGCTCTCCATTATTTACGATTGTTTTGCATGTGTCCGTTTCCCTTTGATGTTGTCTTTCTTTTCTTTGTTTTGTACCATGTACATACTATATATATATAGTTAGACATAACCTCTAAACGTTGTTCATATAGCTACTATGTTTTATCATAATTAAACGTTGCAATTGTGTTCTCTGTGTAGCGAATGTTAAGCACCCTGTATACTGTTTGATGTTTTATCACCGGTAAGTAACACCCGAAAGCCCCCATTAATTGCATAAGTAATTATGTACGTGTGCCACGCCCCTGCGCCCCAAGCCCAAACCACCGCCCCCTCTCCACCAATGCGCGAGCAATTCGAGCTGTAAATTGGCTAAAAATCAGGCTTGACTCCTGCCTTAGGTCCCACACATACACACATACCCACACACACACAGACACGGGATACATTATGTATATTTACATATATACATTTATAATTGAGATTTTATTCATTTTACTTTACCCCCTTTTTCAAAATTAATCCCACATTCCTAACGCAAACCCAAACCTCTCCCCATAGACTACGATTATGATTATTTTGGCTACTCGGACTATCGCTCCGGCTATGGCGGCGATACATACTATGATGATGTCTATCGTATCTATGAGGGCGATTACAGTTACTATGATTACCCGAATAATGCAAGCGGCAATGGAGGTGCCAACAACAGCAGCGTCAGCAACGGCGCTGCTGTTGCAATGCCGAACAACTCGGCCGGTGGTGGCACCTCGACCAACGCTTCGCAACGTCCATCAAGACCCTCACCCGGTGGCACAGTCAATTCCTCGGGGAACACCATGTCAATGGTGCGTTCAATTAATCGCTTTATTACAGTAAATTAGTAGCTTCACACCCATAATAAGTAACTGTGACAATAGCAGTTACAGTAACTGTGACAATAGCAGTTACAGTAACTGTGACAGTAGCGGGCACAATCACGAATATAATAATACCCAATAAGTATTGTCGGCGTTCCAGTCACCGTTACTGCTGTTATAAACTGCACACATACACCACATATGTACAAAGTAGTATTTTTGAAATATTTGTCACCGCTACCATCGTTGTTAATAGTCACAGTATTGCTTACATCAGCAACAACTGCTGCTGTTATAATCACAGTTACAACTGCATTATAATTGGTTACACACATCCGCAGTGTCACAGTTACCAGAGCCACAGCAAGGTCACTTAAAATGACACAAATAAAGCTGCACAGTTTCACAGTTACAGTTAAACTGTGACAGTCGCAGTTAACAGCCCTTCAACAGTCACTGTTACTTTACTCGATGTCACCATCACAGTTACAGTTATACACACGCACACAGAAACACACTTAATAAGTGATCGATTGATTTGAATATTTCAGCTGCCTACACTATAAAATACACTATCCATAAAGATGATTATTTTCAGCTTACATTTATTTTATATACCAAATAATAAATAAACCTTTCTTTTCTTGTGTTTACCATATCAAAATTTGCACGATCCCAATGCTGCCAACAACAACAACCCATTTGACTACCAACAACAACAAACTAACGCAGCTCACACACACACACACCATCCACACACAAACACACACAACACCCGCACGCCCTGCTTGCATTTTGTTTTTGGCCAAAAAGGATGCAAAATTATTATTATTTTTCGCTTCGCTTTGCTTTTTCATGCCATGGAAACTAACACACTGCGCTTTAATGAATACGCTTAATTTATTTATAGTTTCTTATTATTTAAATTATACTTTTAATTCGATTTTACGCTTAAGAGGCAACAGGTGCTAAGAAGAGCTTTTATTTTGCTGTTAGCTTTTAAGTTTGAAAACGCTTTTAGTTTAAAGCTCGAGACAAAATTATATCATTATTTTGTAAGCAAACGCTCAAGGCTTTCCACTGTTAATGTTATCGTTAATATTATTATTATAATTTGTTTGGTTTTATACGAATTAGCTATAAAAACAATATTGTGTCAATCGCAATCAGCCGCATTGAGCCAAAAAGCTCATGGATTTTTAATAGTTCGTATTTAGAGGAAGTTGAAAAACAAACAAAACATAACAAAGCAAACAAAAAGATACAATATTAAATTCATAATCGTATTAGCATTTGATTTTATTATCTCAATCATATATACATTGCATATTGAAGACTTGATAATATATACATATACATCTAGATATATATACTGTAAACAATTCTACAGAAACAAGAATCTAACGCGTTAATTTCGATTTTTCTTTTCTTTCTTTTCTTTTTATATATATGTGTTCATGTTATATAAACTCTTTATATATATATCTCTCTCAATGTCAATACAAACATTTGTTTTGCGGTAACAACAACAAATTTTCCAAATCAAAATTATATATATGTTCGTCAAAAACAAAACCAAACCAAAAACTCCCAAAAAATACCAACAAAAACGACCAAAATCTACTACAAAAACTTTTCGATTCAAAAACCAAAAATATCACCCGTTATATGAAATTAATTTGCCCAAATCTATCTCCGAAATTCGAAATTCCAAATCCAAAACGAAAAATTGTATTTGATTCCATTTGAAATACCAAAATTTGACAATTATCTTGGCGATCCATATATATTTATATATATATTTAAAAATATATATATACTATATACTCTATATACTATATCTACACACGATTTTATATTATGATTTTATATACAATCGAATATTATGAAAACCACAAATTCGAAATTCAAACGAAATCGAAATCTCAAAAACCAATCAACTCGACGACTCGAATACTACCCTGGAATGGAAACAAAATGGAATCCGCTTGCAAAACTGGAATTTATCGAAATCACACACTCACACATCCACACATATATACACACGACGTCCACACTACACTCCCTATACACACACACGCTCACACACACATGCATGCCATGATGATGATGTTGATGACGATTATGCCGCGCTAATATGATGATCGATAACTGATTGATCAATCAATTGATTGCTATGCTCATGATGATGAATAGGGGGCTGGTCGTGGCCATGGAATCACAGTGCCGCGTGGCCGAGTCGTTGGCCAACGTGGCAGCATCAATCGTCTGGGGGCCCAACAAGTGCCACAGGCGGCGGCGGCGGTAGCAGCGCCGGCGGTGGGACAGGCGGCGGCGGCGGCTCATCGGGGGGTGGCCACCGTTCAGGGGGCATCGGCAGCAACCGGGGGGGTCCGTGGGGTGGCACCAATGCGTCCCAGCGCTCCTGGCACCCAGCTCGTCAAGCCGCTACAAAATTTACCAGGTGAGCTCAACAACAAACAACATAAACAAACAAAAAACAAAAAAAAATAGAAACCACAACAACAAAATACCAAATCCAAACAGAAATGTCATAAACAAAACAACAACAAACCGCAGCAACGGCAGCAGCAACAACAACAATATCAAAAACAACAAACTCCAGCCTAAGTAAAGCCAAGTTCAATCAAAAAACTCTGATAACCTCGCTCTACGCACACACCCACACACCACACCTACACACATACTCCCACACACCACACCTACACACATATCTGCAACCAACACAGGTATATAATGTCTCCCCCCACTCCTCTCGTATGTGGAAATCATCTCTCTAGGCACAACAAAAGAACTCTGTAAAAATGTCTTGTTTTATGTGTGTTCTCTTCTCTCTTAACTACATTTTCTTTTTGCATTTGTCAAATGTGTTTAATGTTGTAAGCAAAATCAACAAGAATTGTTAATGTTTAATTATAATTTATATTTGTAGTATTTTTTGCTACTTGCTGCTTTTTATACGTTTTTCTTTTCATGCAGCGCTCACATGTATGCTACAGTTTTTTCCTTTCTAAATGCATGCAAAAGGCGTCTCTAAGAAAAAGCAGTAAGCAGCATCTCTCACACACACACATACACCCAAATCACACACAACACACACACACTCAAGCATATGTATATGGAAAGCCATTATATAACAGCAATAACTATGTAAAGCATATATGCAATACGATCTATGTGCTCTGTGTTAAACGTTTATGAATCGATTAGTATATGTATACATATAGTATATATGTATATAGATCAAATATCAGCTATATATAATTGTCATCTTTTAACCCTTGGTACTAACTGTTGGCGAATTGAACAATTTTGGTATTTCCTCCCCTCCCAATCCATAATTTACAAAATTTTTGACGTACGTGTATATAATTTATTTTTTTTCATTCGATTTGAGAAATATTATAATATATGTAACGTATAATTCAAATTGCGATTGCACAAGAACAAGAAATGCGAATTCGAATTATGTTTTGTCTAAATTTTGTTGCTATAGAATAATGTAAGTTCCTTTAGCGCTTGGATAAATGCGATTATTATATATACGTATTCATATCAATATTTATATATTAACACATCTATATACATATAATATATATGTTGTTTTGGTTGTAACTACAATAATCGATAATATATATTTACGTTTATTTCCACATCAAGTACTAATCGATTCGTGTATTATGTTTAATCACACACACACGTATATATTAATATATATATTTACGGCTGAGTATGTACATATGAAATGTGGCACGCTGTGGAGAGGAGTAGAAGCTTGCCACAGTTCTTGAATTTTATTTTACACGCTTTACACTCTCCACATTTGTTCACATTTTCGTAAGCATTTTTTATATACACATATTTTTCTATATATTTATAAACGGCTTCACACTCATACACAAAAGCATACACACACTACTCACCCACAGACATACTTCACTCATATTCATAATTAAATTGTGTAAGAAAATGCATTTAAATGAAATCTGTTTCTAGCTGGATTACACAAAACCTTCATGGAGGGCAACTAAGCGTAGTTCCTCGGTCATCAGTTCATCGTCCGGCGACTCGAGTCGTCCGCCGATCAAGAAACTGAAGCATCAGAAGAGCTCCTCCATACCATCCACCCCTCCTCCTTTTTCATTACACTATTCTTCACAATCACCCCAAGAATCAAACAAAATTAAGCTGCATAAATCAAAGAAGCGTTCAAGAAAATCCAAATCATCTCGTACTGAAAAGAAATCGAAGAGGAGCTCTCTAACCAAAATACAAACAAGAAAGTCACATAAAGAAGAAGAGTAAAGCCAAAAACTCTACAAAATTATAACATATATATGAGAATATATATGTATGTACTATATTCTGCATATATATGATATATATCTATATATATGCCTGATTCTGCTAAATATTCAAGAGACATCATCCCTAGCAAAAGCAGGCACAAAATTCCAAATTTATTGAAGACACAGGTAGACTCAAGATATTTTCAAAAACCCCAAAAACGAACACGGCGCTCCATTTCAAGAAAAACTAACTACTCGATCGGGCGGTGGGTAAAAAGAGATCTATAAGTATTCGTACATATGCAAAACGAATAACACTGCTCTGGGTCCCGCTCAACATTTTCCACGACGCCCCGTCCCCCCACTCACTCCCCCTCACAATAACTTAAATATGTTCCATGTTGTTTAGCGATAATATCATGTAAAATGTTTTATTTACTTTGTATGCACACTCGTACAAACAGACACACACACACACTGAAACTGCACTCCCACACCCAACCTACCACCCATCGATACACATATCCACACACAAAGACACTCACATCTCAGTGTAACATTTTATGTCCCTGATGTCTTATATGTCCCATTCAAAAATAAAATATTTATTTTTGTTGTGTGTATTTTGTACTCTAAAAGCAAATGCAACAACACCAACAAGTACTATGTGTTTGTCTCTCTACTCGACAATTGATACCAAATAAATATTGAATAACATGTGTGTTGGTTTTCTTATTTAACTGAATAAAACAACGATCTACACAAGAACTAAAACAATACAGCTACAGTCGTGCGCAGCCGACGAAAGATACCCGGTAAAATAAAGTGAACCTGGAATGGAGTAAACTTTTATATCTTTGGTCCGATTGGTTCGATTATTAGTGAATTTCCAGAACCCTTTTAAAATGGTGTTTTTACACAGACTATATTGATTTGTCGTAGTGGTAGTAGGGATACGCAAAATTAGAAATAAAACTGAGCTGCATAACTGTTTCAACTACTCGCGTACCGAATTTAAGCTCGGAAGCTCTTATACTTGCAGAGATCCAGACCACCCTATTACTCACACTTACCGGGTATCAAAATAACAAATCAAAAATAAGCGATACTAAAGCAGAGTATAAATATCTTGCCCATAGCCCAGAAATTTGATAAATAGTCCAGAAAGCAAGCTCTCTCTCTGTTCCATTTGTAGTATTAACAAATAATTTTAACTCTCTCTTTTTTCTCTTTTTAAATCCGTTCCACACCACCAACAACCATCAAACAACCAATCACCACCCACAACCAACCAAAACAACAATAACCAACACAAACACAACAACTACAAACAACTATAACAACCTGATTGGCATTGATACACTGTGCAGTAGTCGGTAAACGTAAGTTCGATGGAGGTCACCAAAATCCGGCAGATGTGAAGCGACGTTACCAGAGCGGTTTAATAGGAAATGGCGGCAGTTGGGGCAGTTTACCGCTACCACAGCAACCCTTAGGCACAAATGGTGAACAGTGGTATATGGATACGTTTTCGGCATGGAGTTAAAAGAACAAACAGAAAGAAAACAACATCATATAAGCAGCAACTCTACAACTACAGTTAAAAATGATCATCAACCACAACAACATCAACACGGAATTTAGATGAAGCACAACAACAACAGCAAGAACAACAACAACAACTCTCAGCATATACATATATATGTGTATCTTTAATATATATCTATCGATTTTTATTCTTCAAATTTTCAACGAGTTTAGCAGCAAAAAGAGCAATAAGTCCTATATATATGTAACACACTAGACATTGGAAAGATTTCGTTATGCTTATGCACAACTCTCAATCTGACTCACTCTCCCTATCAAGCTATATATCTTTCTTCTCATATGAATCCGATACATAATAATATCGCAAGCAGTAGGTATAAAAGTAATAATTACAATAATATTAATAAACTTGCCACAGCGTTTTAGTTTGTTTTCAATTGAAATCCGTTTTAAAGCTACAAATAATGCAAATATTTTATCGTTTTTATCGGAAACAATAATTGAGTATATAACCTACTTATATATATAATATATATGGATTATTATATGAATCTATATCAATATACTGCAGTTAGGCTCTTATTGATTTTTAAAAAACTAAAAACTAAAACAACTTTTTATACATAGAGCGAAATTAAAAGAAGAAAATTAATGCTAAAAGTAATAATTAAAATTTCAAATTATAATATTAAAGAAAAAACATTTTACATACTCGTAATTGCATCAAACTAAATTCGATAGACTTTATAACATGTTTTTTCCCTAAATTGTAAATATCGATATAAAAAAACAAAAGTTAAAAAAATTAAAAAACAAAAAAAATTATAATAAAAATTCAAAAGCAAAGCTTAATGAAAAGAAACATTGACTGACATTATAACAAATGCATACAAAATATGAAATTATAAATTAATTAGTTTTCGAGTAAAAAACAAAAAACGATTAATTAAAATGCGCATCAACTGAGGTGTTATTATATAATGTCCTCAGTGGTGTAAGATGGCAAGACTTTCTGAATTCAATTTGAGAACTCTAGCTTAGGATAAACTAAACAGAACTTGAAATCAATTACAGAAGAAGAGAACACAACTAAAAAATACATATATATATACTTATGTAGAGCTAAGAAAACTTGCACAAGAAATACCGATGAGATACAGTTAGAGCTGCTATCGATAAGCAACGAATTAGTAGAAGAAAGTAAACCGATAAACCCAAACACAATACATCACATCACAGCAAAAAAAAAAGAAAGACAATTACTATGAATTTTACAAGCGATATTATAGAGAATTCTAATATAATGGCAAAACAAAATATACAAATTAACAAATTATAACTGAAAACAATGAAAGAATTAGCCAACGCGTATAAGGTATATAATTTCGTTGATTATTTTCGAAAAGTCTTTGCCTAACATGTTGCTTCATAGCTGTAACTGGTATACCCTGCATTAACCTACTATATAGCAAGGGTACCAGACTCTGGTATACCCTGCAGTACCTACACACATACACGTACGCATACATATATGATGTAAACATTATTTAACTGTAACTTCATGCCTAGACAACAACGACAGAAAAACAAAACACGCAACATCAACTACAGCAAAAGAATGTTTAAACTTCAGTTGAAATTTATTTAAACTGTTTTGTTTGTTTTTTTTTTTGCTAGATCTCAAGTAAAGCAAAAATTTAAGTAATAATACTAAAAGTGTATAAACAAATTAGTTTTAAACTACAAAAAGCGAAACATAACTTCCAATTTTTTAACGTAACAAAAAGAGATGAAGATGTTGATGATGCTGATGGAAGAGCAAGGCGTATGTTTTTTTATGAAGCGTATCTATAAACATTATTCAGCAAGCGCCTATACAAAATATGGAATAAATAATATATATTTTAAATTAGATACAGATACAAACACACACATACACACACAGACAAACACCAAGCAGTTGCCTAACAAACATAAAAAATGAATGAAACTTTTAAAACTTGCGCAAAAGAAGTGGAAAAATTTGCAACACCAGCAAACAACTTTAATACATATTTAATAATTATTAATGATATATTAACAAACAATAACAACAATTTACGACAAATTCTAAATGAGACCATAGTTAAGCTTAAATTTAGTAATACACACACTCACACATACACACACACACATACAGTACACCCTAATGCAAGTAAACTGCGGCAGAAGTGTGCGCCATTTTCTTCTAACTACATAAACTATTAAAAAAGGATAATAATTAACTCATCTTTGTGCTAAGTTTCGTTATACAATTTCTACGACAAATTTATTTTTATTTTACCTTTTTTTTATTGATGCAACACACACAAACATTATAAAGTTAAATTGAATGAAAAATTTGAAATCGACGCCGCGTCCCCCTTTTTTCGTATGTGAACATTTTTTTTGTTTTTTTGCCTTTAAGAGATTTTTTTGACAAAATTTTCGAGAAAATTGTTTTGGTGACTTTTGATAAGAAAACGAGAAAAAGAACCTGAATCCAATTGAAATTGCAAATATATATATGTATACATAATGCTAAAGTTAATAACTAATGATAACGTTTTGTTTTAAATTGGAAATACTGTACTGATTTTACATTGTTTTAAATTTTTGTAAACTTAATTCTTAAGCCCTAATTGTTAATGTGTTTTTATTGTACAACTTTACAAGCAGCGAAAAATTGGCAAATCTGTTGAATATATTACGTTCATGTTTTCGAAACTTTGGAAAATTTAAGGAAAGAACATTATCTTTTTCGTCATTCAAAAACTCTCTCCCTCACCCTATTATAGACCATGTACTATCTTTGTGTTAAATATTGTATTGTAATTTGTAATGTTTGTTTAATTTTTTCGGGAAAGCAAAAACGTTTGGCAAAATTAGTTTATAATTTTTGAATTAATTAGTTTTGTTTTGTGCGCTTAAGTTTTTCAATATTATGTTATATAAATCTATATATATATATATAAATATGAATATTAATTTTTAGCAAAATATTTTTACGTTTAAACATAAGAAGAGAGCAACAAGCATATTTACCGAACTATATAATTTTGTTTAGCTGTTTAATTGGTTTTAATTTGAACATGTTTTGTGTATTGTAAAGCAAAGGAGGAGGCGCAAGCAGATAATTTTCAATTTTTATATCACCCCCAGATCTAATAATATCTTACCTATATACATACATATACATATATATTTATCCAACAAACAACAACAACAATAACAAACAATAATACTAATTAACTATAATAAACTGTATACGTGTGTAAATTAAATTTCAACAGCAAATATTAATAATTCATCACAACAAATGAACTAAAATTAACTGAAAATGAAAAGAAGATATCAGCAAAATTGCAAAACGGCGCGAAAACTGAGAAAAATTTCAAAACGAAACGAAACGAAACAAAAGCAAAAAGCAAAAACAACTTTACATGAATTGTGATGATGCAAAGGCAAGATTTAATCATAATTACTAAATCTATATATACATACATATATATATAAAATATATCTTTCTCTTTACATAGATATATATGCATATATATATATAGATATATATATGAGTATATAGTGTATATGTAGATGTAGGCGTGTATAATCTAACTTTACTTTTAAACAGACTGCGTACGTATTAAAATTTTTAAAATTAATGTGTAAAATGTTTTAAGTTTTTGAAAAATTGGCAAATAAAGAGAAAACAATAAAAATTAATAAATCAAAAAAAAAAACTAAACATTTTTTTAAATTTGAAATATACCACATACCATATACTTAGAGAACTTTTCCAAATTATATTTTTCTTTTCAATATTTCAGCTAAAACTCAAGTTGTTTGAAACGTATATTTCAAGATTGAAATCGAAATTGGCAATTGAACGCGCAGCTGTTTATAAAGCAAGAGGCAGGCACACATATAAGCCATAGATCATAGAAAACTGATAGGATCGTTCAGTCTACATAGATACCATAGGGTTTGCCAAAAGAAGTCTCTTTGTTTCCAGACTCAGTTTTGTTGAGGTCAGCTGAATACACCACATCTCGTTATCGAGAACTTTTTATAGATTATTTTTTGAGTTTGATAATTTTAATTATATAAAAAAGTTACCTTTAGTTTGTGTGTGTTTCCATATTGATTTTAAATTGTAATTGTAATCGCATTTTTTTTAATCATTCTCTATAAATACTAATTCTTTAATATCGAACATCACAGCTCACTCGTATGAGGTGGACTTATTAAACTACTATAAACCGTGAACGTAACGTCGCCAATTATTAAACAAAAGTAAGAACTCTTGATCATTTGAAGAACTTTCAGAAAAGTAGGAGAAACAGATAACAAAAGAAAGAAAGAAAGAAGGAAAGAACGAACGAAGCAAATCTTTTACGTCTTACAAAACAATTATTGTTAATAAAGAAAACAAAAAGTGAGAAGCATATTGTACTAAAATATTTGATATACATACATTTGTTATTATTTGTAATACAAAAATTAAATAAAATTGCATCCAGATAATGAATAAAATAAAAACAAAACAAAATAAACAATGGGAAGAGTTACGTTTAATCAAAGAATTCGAAGTTTTACAAAATCTGCGGGAATATTAAAAGCATTTGCTGCGCGATGAAGATTTGCTCCGACTTGAAGTGCTGGGTCTCGTGGAGCTACGCACACTTGTGTTTTCTAGATCCTCCGGCATTACTGTCTCATCGACGCTATCATCGTCAGCGGGTATCTCCTCATCGCTGTTAGTTTCGGTAGTAAATGATCCAGCTGGCGTGATAATTGCATCCCCATGTAGATCCTTATTTTCCAATATACTGAGGTTAAAGACGTCGTGGCACTTATTCGCAGCAAACACGGCCTTCATGCGAAACACTAAAGTCGCCAGAGTCTCACGCAAACTGGGTATATAGCTAATGACGGCCGTGTTCTTAATCGTCTTGGAATGGCAGCAAAGGTTATGCAAGAACTTTGTCACATTTTGCAATTCGTGCATAAATTTGGTAAGGCGGTCGGGGCTTTCGCGCACAATGGTCTCCAGCACAGGTAGGCCGTGCTGTAACAGCAGCTTCAGAAAGAATTGTGAATGCTTCAGAAAGAGTGAAAAATTACGTGGTTGCTCCACTTGTTTGACAATATCCAGCAGGCCATTCAGCAAGCTGATAGTCGATTCCCAAAGCTTAAAACGATCGCCAAAAGTGTCCGAGTTGCATTGAGCAGTTAATGTGCTTATAAGAATCTCGCAAAGACCACGAAACAGTAGAGGAAAATTCGCCCTAAAGAATAGAATAGGGTTATTTCCTGTTACAGCTGAATTTATAGGCTACAAACTTACTTTTTAATGCTGGGAAACGAGTCGAGACTACCGTCTTTCTTGTTCAAGAGCGCACACCCAGTTTTTAGTTCGTTCAAAATCTCATTTTGTCTCTCGTACGAAGAATCTTTCAGGAAACTCTTGACCAGCTCATCCAAACGCGTGTTACACTGCGCGCCTTTGTCCAAGACACCCGTGTAATGGAACCACTTGCGGTGTAGCATATTGGTGCACATAAGACCTAGTAAAAGTAAATAATTTGAAAGTTTTCTGTGAAAATCAAGATCAAGCAACTTACGAATATCATCAGCTTGTTGAGTGGCACGTTGAGCCCCATCCCTGCCACTGCAACTCAATTTACGCAGATTGCGTAAGAGACGATGCAGCTGCACCGCAGTTCCTAAATCCAGCACGGATTTCTCGTACTTAAGGAAGTGATCAAATACTTTTGAGGCCAAGGTGCTGACGGTCTGCTTCTTCTGGCTCTTTCGCTGTGGAGTGTTCAGCACATTGCTCAAGGAAGCTGTCCATTATAGAATAATAAATTGATTATAACTATAAATTGTACTTCACATTTCACTTACAATGCAGCAGCTGTTCGTGCGATTTGTCGCTCCATTCGCTCCAAGAGAAATACAAGGCGAACAAATGTATACAGAGACCAAAACAGGTCTTTACATAATTGAATCGGTCCTTGAAAAGATCCAGGTTACTATGCAAATGATTGGCCTTTTCTAGCTGTTCATCAATGTATTCTACCAGCGTCACCATACGCATACTAATCTCGCCCAGACATTCATGTAAGTCGGATATAAAGTGTTCTGGCTTAGCCACATGAGACTGCAAGGAACCTGCTTCAGTTGCATCCGTTTGTCCATTAACAACTGTGTCCAACTTGTGCACCAAATCGGTAAGTATAAAACGCAATTCCTGCAAGCCCAGATGTGTGCCTACTTCTTCAGGCTCCAGAGGATAGTTGAGCGAGAAGGGCTCCTCCTTCAGCAGGATTATAATACCAATATTGAGCTGTCTATAGCGTTCCAGGGGTCCATATAAACATTCAAAGTCTATCTTGATTTTGACCGACTTACAAGAGCCCAGTTTGATGGTCAAATCGCCAATTTTGGTTTGATTGCCAGCATGTTGATCTTCTGTTAGGGTTTCATTGTTCACGGGCTTCGGCCTGCCGCGCTGCCGTTTATCTTGTGCACTCTGATGCGCCACTGGATGCTTGGGAGTGTTCAAAAACTGGCAAGGTGGTGGCATAAAACCAACAGGTGCATGCCGCAATAGTTGCTTGACTCTCTGCTCAATGTCGATTAAGTCCGCCAGACGCATCAGGACGCGTTTGCGGGTGGCACCATGCTTCTGCGAGGAAAAGGCACAAATTGTGACGCGCATCCAGTTAATTGTGTGAAAGAAAATGTGCAATATCTTTTTCTGTAGCTCCTCATCATAGTTATCGAAAATGGCCAAATAGTTATCATCGTCAAAGAATGAGGGTAAGATGATGGCACAGCCTAACAGAGCATTGATCACCTCCAGACTGTACTGGTATCGCTGATTGTGCAATACGCTGACCAAATTGAAAAGCGGAGCCAGCACAAATACTGAATCACAAGCGCTAAAAGATAAAATAACTTTAATAATTGACATTTGAATATAAATTGTGACTTACCTGGCATTTGGCGCTAGAACCAACTCAGATATATTAATGCCAATATTGAGTACCTCGGATTCGGTATTGACATTTGTGTCGTCCAACTCATTAATGTTTTTCTGATATTCCAACTGTATTCCTCTGCAAGAGACTCTTGAATTACTCGAAATACTATTGAACTCATTCTATACTTACTTAATGCAAGTGGCCTGATGCTCGCTCACAAAACTCTGTTGAAAGCGATAGGTCATTAGTTCACATAGCCAAATAAGGAATTTGTTATCCAACATATAGGCCGATTCGGCATTGTAGTAGCGCACAGTCAAGACGCTGGCTAACTCGTCATAAAACAAGGCCAGCAGTTCAGCTGAATTGCAAACAGCTGACTGACTGAGAACTTGAAGAGAAAATAGATATTTTTGTTAGCGAAATGATTTAATTACACAATTTCTTTATTCCTTACTTATCAGATTAGCTGCCTGCTTGCTGCGTCCATCGGGCAAGGATGTTATGCTCTCCACGCTGGTTTGAAGATCTTCGTTCTCCATTAGCATTGTTTCAATGCGTGCAACAGCATCAATTAGCTGCACACAACCGATAATTCCCTGCTTCTTGACATTCTCGTTGAGATTAATTTGCTGCTTCTTAACCACCATTTCGATTTGATCCTGCAGCTGCGGACACTCGGCCAACTTGGGATCGGGGAACGCAACATGACACAGCAGATCCATGGCCAGGCGAGTTTGTGGCAGTGACAAGTCGCTTAGACGATCGAGCAGTGGCAGCAATAGCATGGCACAATTCTGTATATACTTCGAGTTCTTACGCTGCAGTTCACGCAGCAATGTCAATGCCATGGTGGTGACATGCTGAGCTGACTTGTCAGATGTTAACTGTAGCAGTTTTTTGAGTATATGTTTCTGTATCGAATTGCAGACTTTGAATAGTATGCTGTGCAGCAGAGAAAAGTTATAAATATAGTAATGTTTCAACATTCAAATCTCTACTCTACTACATGAGTATACCTATAAGCAGACTTGGCAAAATCGGCTACAGTGGGATTCTTTTCGCGTATAAAATCCTGCAGTATGTGCATTAGAATTTCAATACGCTGCTCCAATATATGAGGAAAGAGTGTTTTGACTTCATCCACTATGTCCACTGTTATATGCTCCAGTTTAATCCGTTTGCGCAGCTGCAAAATCAGCCGAAAAATATGTTAAAAGAGGCAAGAATGCTGCCAAACTTCTGTCACTCACAAGATTTTCAATGTAGGTAGTATTTTCCTCCTTAATGTGTATCAATAGCAACAGCATAATGAAATCAAATGAACTGTTTGGAATAATATTTAAAAAATACTTAAAATTTTAAAAACTGATCTATTCACGCACCTAAAGTCAGCTGCTGGTAAACCGCCGAGAGTGCGCTGCCACATCTGGTAAAAACACTTGGAGCGCTTCAGACCTTGCTGCAGAATTCCAAATAGCTCAAGCTGGCTTTGCTTCTCGGTTGCTGCGGTATCAGCGCCTTCCTCCTGCGTTCTATGAAGCCAGTTGAAGATTTCACGCAGTGTACAGACCAGCTAGAAAATTGTTGAACAATTAGTAAACAGAATTGTATATTATTATATGATTACGCACCTCACGCGCAACGTCAACTGTATGCGTGTCGAGACTATTCAACAGTACACGAATGAGGTGTGGCAAGGCCTGAAAGGAGATTATAATTTAGAGTTTATATCTTTTATATAACGTCTCGTATACAGACCACATTCGAATTACTGCTTCCCTCTTTGATGAATTCTAAAATGCGTTCACGCAGCTTTCCTTGGGTTCGGTCGTTCAGCGTTAAGTTACTTAGCATTTGTACAGTGGTCAAATGGAACAGATCCTTGTTGCTCGCATAATTTATTCTAAAATACATTAACAAATAGATTAAGTATTGCACTTCAATTCAAACTTGTTCATTGCTTACATCAGCAGCTCTACAAATTCATCGTGCTTTCGCGCATCAAGCACAAACTCAGCACTGCTAATAATATCCATTTTAGATGATTTTGTGGCATTGTTAAAGATGCGTTCGATGTGGCTGTAGATCTGCTCGCTGTGTGAAAGTGTCAATATTCGTAATTGGGCCAGCAACAGTGGCAACAGGGGCAGGCAACTAGGAATCGTTTGCACACGATCCAGCTTGGCAACCTCCTCGATTTTGTTGAAGATCACCTCCAGGCATGGCTCCCGTAGAAACTCAATCATGAGAAAGTTGACAAACATACTGTTTTGAGACTGATAGACCTGCTCGGCTCCAGCAATATCTATGGTATACCCACTGAGCAGTTTCTCTGCCATTTTTGACTTGATCGCAAGTGCTGCAATCAGACCCGTTTTAAAGGTTTCAATATTTTCGGGATACTTTGGTGAACGTTCGAGTATCTCACGCAGCTTAGATACAATGGCAATATGATCACAGGATAGCACAAACGTGTCACCATTGTCCAGCTGTACCCCGGCATTTAATAGCACCATCTCGAAGAAACTATTCGGTTGGCGGGAACTGTGAATCCGCGACGTTGATTGGGTACGGCCCAGCGTTGCAGCTAATGCTATACTTTGCTGCGATAGAAAGCGCTGCGTCTGCTCCTGCGACGCCGGTATTTTCTCCTCCTCACTCTCAGTAGACACGGACTCGATAGTATCATCTGTTTTACTGGCATGATCAAGGCGCTTCAAAGGTACAATGCATGTAATTCATTTCTCCGCTCAGAATGCGAATACTACGATCACTTACTGGAATTTTAATTGTTGTATTCTCATCAATGGCATTAAGTCCCCTTGCGCGGTTGGCGCGTCTTTTAAATTTATACATTGTAATTAATTAAATGGTGTTTAATTATTTGAGAAACTTTTAAACAGATTTACACCGCGTCCAACTTGACAAATGGTATATCTATATCGATAATAAAGTAATCGATTCTTAGCACTTTTATACTCAAATTGGTAAATTGGTAAATTCCGCCAAAAGTGGAACTGGTTCTTTTTCTTGCATATTCTGAGCCACAGCTGTTAAATTCAAATTAAATTTAACGCAAATCCTTCGAAGCAAAGAGAAAACGAGGCGTTTAGGAGTTTAATATTTTATTGAATAGTATTTAAGTTATAATCATGTTGCTAAAACCTATTATTGTTTTTTATTTTAAATATTTCTCGCTGATTGATACAATACAGCGTTCCTACGTAAATATGTATTAATTCGTATATACTTGTTCGCTTATATAAATTTAAATGTGCAAATATTGCAATTAACTACTTGTGAATCTAATGGAAATACCCCATGTAATACTATAAATATTTGGTTATAAACGTGTTTGTAAATTTAAAGCCATTTCATTTTAGTCAAATACTAAATTTGTCTAATTTTAACATGCGAACTTAAACGTATGGCATTAATTAATTTATAATATGTTAAAATGTATTAAATTTTTATATTGTATGTATGTATGGCTTCTAAAAAGGAAGTATAAAATTTGATTATGTGATTATGTCAGAAATTGACTTATGTATGCACGTGATTCTCTGCTGCCTCTTAATCTATTGAAAAATCACTAATTTGGCTTTGGTTAGTATTGCTATATATGTATGTATGTATATGTATAAATAAATTAAGGTTTCATTGATGGCTATAATCACTTCAATACAGTCCATAATGGATAATATGCGTTTAAATGTTCTTCATCTCCTACTACACAGTTCCAAATTGTAAATGTTTCGGGTCTCTTCGTTGTTTCCTTTGTTTAATTAAATATTAAATTATTGCTTTTTCGCTCGACGCCTTTTATAGCCAGTCATCGATTTCAATAATTGCGAATTCTCATCATCCAGATCCAAGTGGGGCTCCCACAAACGAAGTCTTCTTGGTATATAGATCAAGCCTAGTAGAGTTATTGCTGTGAAAAAAAAAATGGTTTAGTTTCATTGAAACAATTTGCAAAGGTCTGACTTACAATTCAAGACGCAAGGGAAGATTACATAGAAAGTCAAGGTGCTGGAACGGAAATAGAGGGCTTCCGTGGCATAGAAGACCATTGTGAGTGCCAAGGAACAGCCACCCATGCTGACAACGCTGTGTTTAAAATTAAATATTTACATTCATAATACTGATAATATTTATAATTTAATACATACGGTCGATAGTGTATATAGAGCGTGCAGTGCACCAATGCAATAGCCTTCAATAGACAGTACATGCCAATTATGCGCGATATAGTGTAGTCACCTTTAAATATCGGAAAATTATATATATGAATATGATATGATATGGTACCGTTGGTGTATAGCTACCTTCGATAAAGTGTGTATCGCTGTGATCGCCTAGAAAACTTCTACGTTCGATATAGCTGCGAAAGGCTGTGCCCAGATCCATGAATGCCACAAACGCTATCCAGCCTCGAAAGGCGTAGAGAAGACGCTCTCGTGGTCGGCCAGAAGTTTGTATTATAGCCCTGGAAATGGTAAATTAAAAACAAAAGCATACATAGAACTAATTAAAAAACAAATGATCTAAACAGTTTCGAGTAAAAAGCGCCGGCCGGCTAATCCGTAATCCCGTTAATCGCTTCACCCTTAAAGCATGGCGTGCAACGCCATGGGGTCGGGGGTTGGCCAAAATCGATAATGCCGTCAACGCGATACATTTCTTATTTACATACATGCAGGCAAATATTTACGTATTGTTCCAGTTATTAAGCTGCACGCAAGCACGTGCTATTCCCACCGGTAGCCTTAATCATACCCAAAACCCCGGACGCAGATCCGTTTGAGGCTATTTATTTTCAGTCAACAAAGTCACGCCCCTAAGGTCGTCCCGAGCAACGGCATTCTCGCCTAGCCCTGGCATGCGATTCGCACATAATAATTATAAACCTCAGTGCAGCGTATATTTATGTGTGTATTCTGTGATGGTTTCCTTACATTTCAGATTTGTAATCACACGCGGCGAATGCTTGATATAAACAGCGATTAAAACTTCACTTCACTTCAAAGGAATATCCGTAATCGCAACTTTTACTCCATGTGACCTTTGACTATTTTGCTTCGTCCGTTTTTTATTGTATCAACACATTTTTGTCATTCTCCGCTTTGCGCTCTGCTTCTGTTTGCTGCGACGCTGCGACACAGATTGAAAGCAGTTTGGCTAAAGGAGCTTTCATGTGCTGTTGTGAAAGCTCTGATTTCGATAGCCGGCCGGCTGTTCGAGCTTTATACCGTAGCAGGTGGTTGATGTGATAAAAGATAAAGTAAATTCATGCAATTATAAAACATTCTCTTTAAACTGAAACAAAACTATCACCAATATACTATATTAAATTTAACAACGAAGTTTATTTTTTTATGACCAGATTTTATTACGAAAAATACAAAAAATGTAACAAAACTATTAAATGCTAAATTGTCATTTTGAATTGCTCTCTGTTAGTTTTTGCCGACGTTTGCTTCGGTTTTGCGATATTCCGCATAATCCACATAGCCATCATTATTCAAATCCATGGATTTGAGTACGTAGTCTATGGTATCTTCCAGTGCCTTGTCCGTGTACACATTGCTCTCCTTATGCTCCGCCTCATGTGTTGCGCCTTCCTCGGGCTTTTTGTTTGGGTCCTCAACTGCAATGGCAAAGAGAAGATATAAATCAATTGTTTTACAGATAATTATGATAACAGAGTCCACTACGCCCAACACTATAAAACGTTGTTAGATGAGTTTCTTCAATGATTTTTATTCGCTTAAAAAATCAGAGTGTTTTACTTACAATGAATTTCATGCGTCTATAAAATAGGTATAAATTTTTTAATAGTTTCGTATTTAATGCTCACTTCCAGGCTGTTATACTTATTTAGTTCTTTTTTTCATTTTTGTTTTCTCTTTTGTACAAAATAAACGTTCACAAGATCAGTCTGTTATCTTTTTCATGTAGTAATTGTTGTTGAGCTGATTTTGACGCTTAAGCATAACTTTATATCGAATTAAGAGTAATAAAATAATAATTGAGAAAGGAAAAACAAAAACAAATAGTTTAATTGCACAGATCACTAAGAGATTCGTGAGTGTGTGTGTGTGCTATTCGAATAAATTACAATTTGTTCAAAGAAGTTGCCCGATTGGAATGCTTGTAGCATAATCAATATTTGTTGCTTGAAGATATATTACAATTTTAGCTGGAATTGCATGTGCCTTAATTTCAATATGTGTATGTGCGTATGTGTGTGTGTGAGTGGGAGTCTGAACAAAACAATAGCACAATGCGCTGTGGTGTTGCATGATGCGGATCGAGACACAGATGCAGACATAACTATGCTTGACTGATTAAACTATATAGTACTAATGGCCTGGTTGCTGCTGAGTTGGCTGTTGTTGCTGCTGCTGCTGTTGCTGCTTTTCGGCAGCCTTCTGTTGAGCCTTAATGAATTCCGGATAGTCAATGAAGCCATCACGCGATGTGTCATCCATTTGCAGTATGGGATCAATGAGTGCGATGAGCTCTGCGTCCGAGAATACCTTCTCCTCCACGTGCGGCTTCTCGCCATTCGGCTGTTCTTTGCTGCCTTGCTCTACGCCCGTACCAGTGTTTAATATGAATTAATAAATTAATTTAAATTTATAAGCCATATGCGAGATGCGTTTAAATGATGTTCAGCATGACCCCAACCACAACCAGGCGAAACCAGGGCAATCAGCCAAAATGTAGAAATTAAATATGCAAATAGAGGTAAAACAGAAATTATGAGTTAAACGGAGTAAAAGGACAACATACTGGTAATCTAAACCCATTTCCATTACCCCTTTAAAGTCAAGTTAATTCATAGTATGTATAAGATTTAACTATAAACTCCACACCATTGACGTGCTTACCGTGCCAGTGGATGAGGGATTTGATCAATTCACAGCCATCCAATTTGTTATTGTTGTCGGAGTCGTGCATTTTGAAGTAGTGGAACTGTAGCTCGGCTTCGGACATTTTGCTCGTATCGATGGGCACCTGCATGTGCTCTTGGATGTGACTACGAAAAAATAAACAAGTACGTTAGTTGTCATTAATTGTGATAAGATATGATGAGTACAAAGAGTGTAAATCCAGCTTAAGTCACTTTTGATTAATTGTGACAGCTAATGTTGCGATAAAGGTAGCACTTACGCGCGTTCCTGTTGTATGTTGCCTGTGTTCAAGACTTGCTGTGGCTGGCCATGGCCACCATGGTGATGTCCGCCCGCTTGCTGCTGATGATGCGGCACCTGTTGTTGCACAGGTGGTTGCATATGCTGCTGTTGCTGCATCTGTGGCTGGTGCTGGGGCTGTTGCTGCACGGGGACAGGCACTTGCTGGTATTGCACTTGCTGCTGCTGCCCAGGTGCCTACGATTAATTTAAAATTGTAATTTCTTTACCTTCAGCCTTGAGAAATACTTACATATTGCTGCGGCGGGACGCCGGGCACATGGTGCTGTTGGTACTGCTGTGGCGGCGGGGGTTGCTGGTGATGTTGTGGCACTTGCTGGGGTACTTGTTGCTATTTGTGATGCATAAAATAGATTAACTCGTTAAATACATAACTACCAGCTGGTTGCACAATATTGCAAAATAATTATAATATTGACTACTACTCACATAATGCTGGGGATTCACGCCGGGTACTACGCGCTGCGCACTGCAATAGCCAATAAGTGCAAGCAGCAGGGCTGCTGTAAAGTCCGGCAGATACATTTCAACGGAAGCGCTGATTTCTTGCGAGGATTTCGAATTTGGTGGCACGAACAATCACCACGTAGGTAGCTCAACTATCAAAACACACACGTACACAAATTGATTCTGCTTCTTCCCTTTTGCCGTTCGGCTCGACAGCTGATGTACAGGTAACGGAACTATCGATATTGTAATCGAGGGCTTGCAAATAGATGGCAACGCTTTTAGTTCAGACAACCTGTTTGAGTTTTTCACTCGTTTATTTATTTATTTTTATTTGTTAGTCGAAGTGTAATTGAAAAACTATAAATAATGGTAAGCTCTTATTTCAGTGAATTTAAACAATAACTTTCAATAGAGTACTTAATGTGTTCTAAAAGAACTCAAAGAAAAGCATTTCTCCACAACTTTCCACCTGGTTGCCTGTCCCCGTTTTCCCATATTAAATTTTATGCTAATTACGTACTAAATGTTGTTTGTGACTTTCTTTTCCATTTATTTTCTCGTATAGGCTCGCTACTTTAAAGAACAGGATATTGATGGTAAATACTATTTAAAAACAAACTCTATAGAATGATTTCATCCTCATGATATTCTTATCTCGGTTTTTCTTCCCCCCTCAGAGTTCCGTGAGTGTTTTTATCTGTTCGCTCGTTCGGGCCAAATTAACAACTTGGACGAACTAACTGTAAGCATTACTCATGCCAACCAATGTTGGGAAACTAAAAATAACGTATTCTTTTGGCAGGTTATTATGCGGTCTTTGGGTCTTTCGCCTACAATTCAAGAACTCGTCTCATATCTGAAGCAAAAGAATGGAAAAATGAGCTTTGCAGATTTCCTAGACATTATGCATCAACACTCATCAGTGGAAAATCTACCTGATGAAGTGATAGCTGCATTCAGAGCAGCCGATCCACAGAATAAGGGAACAATTTCGGCGAAGCAACTTCGGAATTTGCTGCAAAACTGGGGAGAAGGCTTATCCGTACGCGAAGTGGACAATATATTCCGGGAGGCAAATGTAAACAATAACAGCACCGTGCGCTATGCAGATTTTGTTAAAATTGCCTGTGCACCGGTGCCGGATTATTACTAAGCCCCCTCCAAGTGAGACTTCCTATAAGCATTCTTATCATTCCAGTACTTATTTACAAACTTAAGCTACAACAGCTCGCACAATGCAATAATAAAGTTCACAAGAAATATTTATGAAAAGTTGTTGGTTTTATTAAAATGCCTGACTTTTCAGCATTGTGAAACGGTTGTTAAGCCGAATCTAGTTGGCAATGGTGACCTCAACCTCTACTCCGGGCTCAATGTTGATCGAGGTGATCTTCTTCACGATCTCAGATGGAGAGTGCAAATCGATGATGCGCTTGTGGATTCTCATCTAAAATAAAGAAAAATATTATTAGTAAAGGACCACTTAATAAACAAAAACCTTATTGTTGTAACTTTTGTGAATTGTCGAATTCGGAGAGCCAAATTGTGTGGGTTATCATCAAAGTGGACTATGAGAGTTCGATTAATCTGGGCAAACCGATGATACTGTACTACGATACCCAATATACCCGTAGCACGATATCTGATCTGTCCATAACATTATGCGTAGGCCATAAACTTACCTGGAAACGATCCCAGGTCTTGGAACCCTCACCGCAAGGAGTTTTGCGGGTGGTGATGCGTAGGGTCTTGGTTGGCATGCGCACTGGGCCCTGAAATGCAAATAATTATAATTATTTACTGAAAACCAAGTTATTTGTTTAAGCTTGTTACATGAATCATATAATATTCTCACATTGTCTAAATCAATGTGAAAATAATGTCCAATTCATGCGAATTAGTCTGGCATTTTTATATGACTAGGCTAAGCGGCAAGCGGGCACACGAAGCCTCCAGGAAAATGCAAATAATAATAAATTGCGCGCGGCGTTTGGCTCCATTGTGGCTTGGCTTACCTTGACACGCAGGTTCTGGTTCTTAGCACCGTTGATCAAGTCACGGCACACATTTTCCAAGGAGCGGACGTTCCTGGAAGTCAGAGTGATGCGGATGCGGTGCACAGATGCAGAATCGCCGCCATGGGGCTTCTCAATGTCCTTAGGAGCAGCAGCCTGGGAATATCAAAGTGTTTACTAAATTGAGGTTATGTTACAATCGAATGTACGCCAAACACGTGCCATGATTTTTCAGCAATATCTTGATAAATACACATTAGATTTAAGTTATATGTATTTAAATTATACTCTGCTGCAATATTTACCATTTTTTAGCAATTTATCTGGTCGAGATAGTCAAATCTTTTTATTTTGAGCAGCGCTGAACCAGTTAACTTGCTGGTACAAAACGAAATGGGACGAGTGCCAGTCAGAGCGTTGCCAACAGCGATTCGCCAAGCGTTGCCAGTAGCGACACACCATGCGTTGCCACCTAGTTGAGAAAAGTGGCCGCGTTACCATTCACATTGTTGGCGTAAAAATTTATAAATTTGAAAAATAAAACGGCTGTTTATTTTCTTGATAATTTCTTTTATTTTGTATTCTCAACTAATTTGTGATAAACAAATGCGACTTACATAGGGCCAATACAAAATATTCAAATACAGATTAGAATTAAATTATACAAGTCAAAGCACAGTGTTGTATTTAAATATTAAATCAACGTTATTTTACAAAAAATTATCCATGTCTGCTTTATATCAAAATATTAAAACTGCACCTGATGAACTTACAAATCTAAGTACGTCTCAACAATAAGGAAAAATAAAAGATGTGCAGTTACAAGTAAAACGACAAAAACTAAGCGTGAAATAATGGTGGTTCAATCCAATTATAAATTAAAACTTAATGAAGCAATAGGCAAAAAGTTTGTGTCCAAATTGTTATAGATACTTGATCGGAATATTACTTTATGCATAAGTCTGTAGTTAGGGTAGTTAAAAGCCCAGAACGCTTTGTGCCAATCTGGTTACAGGGTATTCAATGGATATTAAAGCGCTTCCTTCTCAAATACGCGTATTCATAGTAGTACGTTTGTAAGTAAGTAAGTATGTATGGCTAACTAATGTACATTAATTATAGATTCACGTCCCTTGCCAACGCCCACCCAGCGTACAGGTACGCTTAACTGGCTCTCCAAGAAACGAACGTATTTTTGTGCATTTTCGGGCAACTCCTTAAAGTTGCGTATGTGCTCGGTGGATGTCTGCCAGCCGGGCAATACGGCATATTCCACCTCAATGCCACCCAGCTCGCTGATTGTGCCAGGGAAATGATCAAGATTTTCGCCATTACTACGCTTGTAGTTAACACCCACTTTGATCTCAGGCAACGTATCCAAAATATCCAGCTTCGTTAGGCAAATACAAGTATAACCGTTAACCAAGGACGTGTACTTGAGCAGCGGGATATCCAGCCAGCCGCAACGACGCTTTCGTTTCGTGGTAACGCCTATCTCAAAGCCACGTGTCTGCAGAAGTTCACCAATTTCCTGCAATATGACAATAAGGAGTATTAGCGGATAGCCGATAGTTGTTAGCCATTAGTGACTTACATTCAACTGCTCCGTGGGGAAGGGTCCATCTCCCACACGCGTCGTGTATGCCTTAACAACGCCAATAACCTCACCAATTGTCTGCGGTGGCAGACCCAAACCGGTTAGCACACCACCAATGCTGCAATTGCTGCTGGTCACATACGGATACGTGCCAAAGTCAATGTCCAACATGGCTGCGTTAGCGCCCTCTACCAAAATTGTCTTGCCGTTACGCAGTGCCGTATGCAGGAAGCAGATTGTGTCCTTGACATAGGGCTTCACCTTGTCCACATAATCCTTGTAACGAGCCAGCTCTGCATCGACATCAACCTTAATTGATGGGAACAGACGCAAATGTGTGTTCACAATCGATTTGAATCTATTAAACATAAGCATACATTCGATAATCAAGTTTTAATTGATATTCCAGCCATACTCACTTTTCGCTGAACAAGTTAAAGTCGCCAAGTAGCTCACCCACACGTATACCATTGCGTGTTGCCTTGCTGGAGTAGGCTGGGCCAATGCCCTTCTTAGTGGTACCCAACGATTTACCACCCTTCTCCGCCTCCTGCATGCCATCAACATGCTGATGGAAATCAAACACCAAATGCGCACGATCAGAGATAATCAAACGATTCTCCAAATGCTGCAATCCCTTCGCCTCGTTCTTCAGCACTTCATCGAACAGAGAAGGCAGATGAATGACGACACCGTTGCCTGAAAATATATAAATCAGATAACGATTAATATGAAATACTAACTAAAAGTGTATTCATTATGTAGGTTGCTAAACTCCTAGTTGTAGTATTACTACATACAAATCTTATAAAATGTAATGAGAGTTATAAAACAAAATAACTCCGAGTCATATATATACATACTATATTTTGTATGTATTTAAAACTAGGAAATACATATTTGTTCAATAATGCTATAATTGGCTATTATTTACAAGTGTGCTTAAAAGTTAGTCATATTTTATCAATATAAATAGAACTCTTATTTCTTACTGCCTGACCTTATGTCATCACCACCCAGTTCAAGTTAAAATTGTCGTACAGAAAGTGTAGTAATAATATAGAATTATAAGTTGACATAAATTATTACTTTTGTTTTATGTATATATGTAAAACTTTCCCCAATTCGAAATTTGTCAGTTCAAACAGCTCTTGTTACTAATACAATAGCATTTAGTACTTAGTACTAACAGTTGTGCATTTAGTATTAAATTCCTCTTGCATTTACAGTAAATGCAATCTCTAAGACTAGCTACACGTTTGCCTAAAATGGCAAGTCTTTGTTGACTAACTTTCTTTATCTTATCTAGTACTAAATACAAGCACACACGGTATATTTTAGAGTAGCAGCGAGTGACTTGAAAAATACACTGTCAATAAAAACACGTGCATTATATATATTTTTCTACTTGAACATTAAATCCCTTTCGAGCTGTAAAATTGTGAAACTTTGGCGAATCACACGCGTGTGTTTATTGTTAATTAGATTCCGACTGTTTCATGTAATTACATAATGCTCTCTTGTCGACGATTTGTTAAGCCAGTTTCTAATCAAATTCAGTTCATAAACCTGTAGCACGCGAGTCAGGAGGTAGACGGAAGAAATCGCATGCAATGCGAATGCTTTTGCTTTTATTGTTGTACAATATAATAACTTAATTGCTTGATTAGAATAATTTGTCATGTATGCACACGTAGATATGTATCGGCATACATAAGTATCTGTGTGTGTGTGTGTATCTTTCTGTTTGCTCAACCCTGAGTCGGTTATCTAAATTGCAAAGTGCCGTTAAACTTTGTAAGGCTTTTGCTAGTATGGGTGCGATTGTGATTATCTCATAAATTAGTCTTGTGACATGCGACGACAGGCTACGGATACGTTCCTGCTGGAGGGGCAGGTATGCAGACATCGATTAAACTTTAAGATACAGATACAGCCAAGAACCGGCTGACTACCTGTCTTGTCACGACCTTGCCTGTTGCGGCAACAACAACAACAATGCAACCAACAACCATCCAACAAACAGGAATTGTTAACTGCAACAAAGGCCTAGAATCAGACCCAAAAATAGAGAGCCTTTAGAGCGGGCAGATGTCAAAACCAAATGCGACATTCGAAAAATAAACAATGACCGCAAAAAAGCCAATGTCAATGCTGCACTAGAATTTGCCAAAAACAAAACACACATACATACTATATACTAGTATAGTGTGTATATATAATGTGCTCTATATACGCTCAATTTCACTTTGATTTAGAACACAAAGAATAGCTGAAAACAAAAACAATCTCACTAAAACCATCCACACGTAACGTCAAATACGAAATACGTCAATTTCGGTTGTAGATAGAGAAACTGAAAGCACAAGATACAAAAGGTATAAAGCCAAAAGATACATACAACGATACAGATAAAAGCAATGAAAACGAAAGCAAAGAAAATAAAAAAAAGGGTGCTTATACTATCAAAATAATAGATAGCAAATATAGTGTATATGAAAATAAAATATCAAAAAATGTTTATCATCATAAATTGCACAAAAAGATACAATTCAATTCTCACTCACAAACGCAGATACTTTACTTTATCTATATTTTTTATGTTGCTATAAAATATCAGTATCTGAAGTCGTGAGTAGTGAAATAAAGATATTTTCAATGATAACGATATTTCGATATATGTGTATATTCTCAACATCCCTAATAGAAAAGTAGATACAGATACAGATACAGTTAAAAGCATTGAAAACGAAAGCAAAGAAAAGATAATTGAATAGTTGCTTACTTTCAGTGGAAAAAATTGAGTGAAATACATTTCTTTTGGCTTGCTTTCTTTTACTTGATATCAGAGTCTCTCTCTTGACCGCCTTTTTCTTGAAAAAGTCCCCTGTGTAGGATCGGGTTCGGATCCAATATCCACCAATTCCACTTACCGATGACCGAAACGCATTTCTCGTTCACAACGCCGCTGGGCAGCAGATGAAAATCGAATTCGGTGCCATTAGCGACCACAGTGTGTCCCGCGTTATTGCCACCCTAGACAGAGAGTGGTAGATAAATGGAGAGAGAGAGAATATATAGAAAATTAGATAATGAGAACCAAGGTACATATAGAGATATATACACACACATATATGTATATATGTAATAGCTATTTGTTTATATACGAAATTAGCATGTTTGTTTTTGTTTATTAAAACTTGTGTGATAAATAAATAAATAAAAAACGCTGTATACCGAGCGTTTAGGTATTAAATAACAAATAAATACGACGATTGCGAGTGACACGAGTTGGGCACAAAGTAGTGCGAAATAATATTATTGTGTATTCATATAAATTATACAACAAAACAAAACTATTCCATATCAACTGCGATAAAGAAAAGCGAAAACGTAGAGAGATGTACGTTCTATATTTTTCTTGGCAACAGCACAAGTCTTTTGGCATTTGTTAATCTTTCATAATAAGTTGAAAAACAACATCATCAATACCAGAAAGATTCTGGAACTATTCGGTCGGTCGACACAAAAATAACTACAAATTCTTACCACTAGCAAAAACAAGATAATCAAAATGCGTAGAGCAAATGACTGATGATAAGATTATAATGAATACTATACATACGAGAGTAGAGAACTCATTGCGAATATTAGGACTTTCGCTGCGTAATAGTATATAGCAGTACATAGTGCTCAAAGAACGGAACATTTTGGAGGCGTGTGCTGGCAGTGACTCAGATAATGCAAAGTCAATACGAATGGCGGGAAATTACATAAGCAATCAGTAAAGTGCTGATAAGCCGTGTGAGTAGGTACTGATACAAAAAGGGAAATTTAGAATGTGTGTGTGGCTAAAGGGATTTTTGAAATGTACATAGTACGCGTAGGAGTACGTTCATTGAATGGATGACGGCACTCAACAAGTCTCTAGCCGCATATGCCATATAATCGGCATTAGATGAATCGGGGAAGCAGTATATAGCAGCTGAAACTACACACACAGATGTACAAATGTGTGTACATACATAAATGCATAGAGCAGCTGAAAACAATTGTGTGCGTTGCGTTTTTTGAATTGCGCGCGGGATATACTATTCACAATAGAGATTATGTAAACCTGGCGTTCTCAGAAAGCAGTACCATATGTATGTGTGTGTATGTGTGTGTTTATTACATGCTTGTTTGTATGCGTATGTATTTCTATAGAACAGAGGAACAACTAACGTCAGCGAGAGCGAGTGACGAATTTGCTGAGGCAGCAGACGTTGGCAGACTGACTGACTGAGTATAGACACACACACACAGACGCTCAGACATACTATACTGTATACACAAACAGGAATACATATGTGCACAACTATACTATGTACACATACAAAAACGAGGCGCACACATAACACATGGACACTGTCACACACATGCACGCACACCCAAAAGAAATGAAAAAGCGAAGCATGCGGTCGAATGCCGTGGCGATAGATTTAATAGCTGAATCTGAGGAAATTCAATGTATCTAGTTGCGAAATTCGCATCGTCAGTATTAGTTTGGGATTCACAGGAAACAAGGATTTGTGTACGAGATTATCAAGATTGGAGTCTGCGTGGGTGTCAACGTCGGCATCGGCATCGGTGTCGGCGTCAACGAACCTAGCGTGAACGCATGTCCTTGACACAAGGATAACTGCTGAGCTGTACTTCTTATCAGCTGTTTAACTTTTTCGTTCCACTTTGATTTTTCACATTAGAGTTAAGTTTCTTTCTTACCTGACACCTGCAGACGATGTCCACCTCGGAGGCGAGCATGTCCACTACTTTGCCTTTGCCTTCATCGCCCCACTGGGCGCCTAGGACAACGTCCACTTTGGACTTGTACATTTTGGTACGTCCTTGATGCAATTGCTCATAGTGATTTCCGTTAATTGCGCTTGTTGTTGACATCTCGTACCACTAACAGGTAACTCTCGGCACGACCACGAAACGAACACGACGTTGATCTCGCTTGAAAACGGAACACGTTCTGTTTTTATAATACAAATTCGGTATGAAGTGACAATTGTTTGGTGTTGCCAGATGTATTTGGTTTCCTCAGAAATTGCCATGGTTGCCACCTGCAATTCTTAAAATCCACCAAAAATGAGTAAAAACATACTTTTGGACCAAAAGGTGGCAGCACTAAGACATTTAATTCAAATTGCACAGCGAAAAACTTTGAAATTGTATACAATTTACCAATTGTGTTTTTGTAGTTGATGAGAAAAACCTAGATAAAGGCGCCAAGTTATTTTACAATAGAATAATTGTATTTAGCCTAAAATGTAAATATGTAGTGTGGGTTCCAAAAGATTCGCGATTTTATTTGTTTGTTGTTTCTCGCGCGAGCAAAAACCAATTTCCTTGGCATAGACCGGTTCACTAATAAGTATGAGCTCCAAGCTTAGCTGTGCGGACTTTGAAAATTTGCTTAAGCCAATTCTCGTTTTTTTTTCTTCTGCACATAATTTTGGCGCCGGTCGACTTTAGAAATGCTACTTGGCGTTGCCAGATAGGTCTTAACAAACCGCCGTTGCGCTGCGACTTAAAAATACCATTCAGAGTATAGGGCAACAATCGCAACAGGTGGCAGCGCTGCAAGACATCTGTTTTCATTTTTATTGTTGTTATATTCGCGGTTTAGCGAATCTGCTTTGGCTTTAAATTGTTTCCTAATGTCTGAAGTAGAAAATTGTCATTTGTAAGTACAAACAATATAAAGTAAGTACATAACTGTATAATTTATTTTTTCGCAGGTGCCGCGCGGCGCCTTTTAAATATACCTGCCCGAAGTGCAATGCGCTCTACTGCAGCGTGAGTTGCTACAAGTCGCAGTCACATATCAAATGCTCTGAGGAGTTTTACAAGGCATGCATTCAGGATGAACTGGCCGGTGCAACGACGACACCAGAGAGCCAGGAGGACATGCGCAAAATGTACGATATCTTAAAACGTATGCGGGAGTCAGATGCCGGTTTTAATCCAGAGGACTTTGATGCCGATGGGCTGGATAATCCATTAGATTCAGATGATGAGGCAGAATCACAGCTAGATGATGATGCTGATGAAAATGAATATGCTGATACACTGGAGACAGATGACGCTGAGGACATAGCGACACGGTTAAAAGGAATTGACATCAATGATGCAGATGAGGTCTGGAGTCGATTGACAGCGGACGAACAACAGGAATTCCAAAAACTAATAACTAACGGAGACATTATGAAACTTATGCCTGACTATAAGCCTTGGTGGTGCGTTCCTAAGAATTCTAAGATTGTGGTTATTCAGTCAGCACAAGAAGCTCGCAAAGATAAACCAGAAATATATAAAAGCATTCCCAAATTCTCGGACATATGCAAGAAAACGCCCTCACCCTGCCTGCACTACAACCTGTGGAACATATTGAGTGCCTACGCGTGTGTGGCTCGTTTCTTTGGCGGCGAACATGGCACGAATGTCAGCGAAGCTGTTGCTCATTTGGTAAATCTTAGTGCTACGCTGAAGTACGGCACCAACTTTGAGGATGCAGAAGATGCCATAATCTCTGTTGAAATGGAAGCATGCACTACGGGCAATGGACCTGCTGGTGCTGCTGCGGTTGGTAGTGCAGGCGGTGGCGCCAATTTTCTGGTTGAGAGTCGGGAACAGCTGCAGGAAGATGCTCGGCAACTCATGTGCACCAGAGAACACAAATTGGCGGCTTTATCCGATGTCTTGCAATTGTTACAACAGAGCAAAGCTCTGGCTAAACGTAAGAATCCAGAAGAGGCGCAATTTCAAAAAGTATTCGCGTTGGCCAGTGGCAGTGTGGAGCTGAATCGCAATAAATTGTCGCAATTGGTTAAGAAAATCGAGTTTATGCTGTCCTATGTAGCAAGGGAGGAGGTTCTCTGAAATTTCTGCCAAATAAAAATATAATTAGTTGTACAAAATATTAGGTTTATTTTTTTATTTATTAAATTATTCATTATTTCAGCACACATGAGTTTCGCGAACACAGGAGTTTGCAGGAATGCTCGGTTGGCAATATCCTATAAGTTGAACTCGATATGCAAGCTCAAGGTGAGTGAAATCAGCACTTTTTACAATTAAAAACGATTAAAAACAACTAAATAAGATAATTATTCTTATTTACGTTCAATATAAGGACTTAAAACTATAATTGATCAGTCAAATTAAATTATTTTACAACACAAAAATAAAATAAGTGTCAATACCACTCAAACAAAGAATTCACCACAATGAACCAGTTGCTGTGCAGCTCTCGTTGGATCAAATAAAATAATAAAATTAAATAAAATTGTGGCTAGAAGAAGAAAGATGTAGTTTTTGCGCCAAAAAAGATGCATCGAACGACTAAATTTCTTTTATGGTTAGCCAAGCTCGCAACCTCAATTGTTGCATCAAAAGTTTATCCGATATGCAAGCCACAAACCCGAATATCCGCTACGTAGCCCCCTAAATATGTAGTTCACCATCTTGCCGGTAGATCTGCAAAAAATAGCCGCACGATGGCAAATTAATCTGCTTGTGAGCCCAACACAAGAAAATGTCTTCAATTATATTATATAAATATATATTACTAGAAATTAATTTTAACTCAAGTTTAAGCTAATTTTAGCGACGTTAAGGGCCAATTAAAGGAAAAAAAAGAGTTATTCTGCCAACACATAAAAAAGCGCCATTTTTAGCGTAAAAACGCCAAGTGTGGCAACCATGCCTGTTAGTTTTTTTAGGTGGCGATTTCAGACACACACGCAACTTGTAGTGCTTTTACGGCTATTTTGTTTTTCGGTATGTTTAACTAAACGTCGCACCAGCGCAATGCAAATATAAAACGTTAGCGATAAAACGAATTGGCCCATAAATTTTTGAATTATCAAATGTGGCTGAGCAACAACAACAGCGCGTATTCCAATAAGAACATACCAACATACATAGAACATTTCATGTAAACGCGTTCGTTTTGGGTACGGGATTGTGTAGCGGAATTTGAAATACATGTGTGTTGGTGCGTACTTGTGTACGCATGCAAGTTCCGCTCTGTGTGTGTGTGTGTGTGAAGTGTTCTTCTTCGTTGAGCTGCTCGCTGAACGCTTCACTCGCTAAATTAGTGCAAAAAGAAGGAAACAATTTGTGTGCTTGTGATGTGAGAGTGTATCCGTGCGTCTGAATGCGTGTGTGTGTGTGTGCTTGTGCACGAAGTGCCCATTAAGTATTAAACAAAAACATTTAGTTGAATTGAAATTGAAATTGTGATTCAGAACTTATGTAAGGGTGGCTGCTCACCTGCCTGGAGATACAGGTGCAAATATAAAAAATCTCTAAACTTGGCCAAAGATAAACAAGTTTCGGTTTTGGGCCTTATCTGCTGCTGCTCCTTGTCTCTGTGTTAGTTGTCTTGGCCTGTCTGTGTGTGTCTATATATGAGTGTGTGTATTGCTTATCTATCTTAACAAATATGCGAAGTATGCGTCAACCTGTTTGTTAACTTTCTGTTTAAAATTTCTACTTCAATGCTGCGGCGTCGCTAACCGCGACGACATCGACAGTAAGAAACAACAACAACAACAACGGCATCTGCAAGTGCTGCCCACAACAACAATAATCAAATTAATAAAACAACCTGACTGCCCATATAAATGTATAAATGTGTGTGTGTATATATGTATACACATTTACGAGAAATCAAAGTCGCATAACGTGTACAATGCTAAATAAGTAGTTATTATGACTGCATGCAGCTAAATTTATACCAGCGAGCACATAAAACAAAAAACCCGCTGGAAATAAAACACCGTAAGCAATGCGGGACGAGCACTGACGATGGTGACGGCGATGGTGATGGTGATGATGACGATGCGATGGCAATGGCGATGCGATGCTGATGACGATGTCAAAATCAAAGCTCAATCCCAATGGGGAGGGGCTGCTGTCTCTCTGCTGGGAAAGCGACTTGACTGCCATCCAGCAGCAACAACAAATGCCGGCAGTCAGTGGCCGCGCTCCATTGATAACGAGTGCCTGTATATGTGTCTGACTGTATGTGTGTGTGTGTTGTGAACCTTTGCATTGTTTACAAACAGCTGATACCTGCTCGCCTGCAACTTCAATGAGCACCTACCAAATCAGCGCTGTATTGCGTCAACTTGTAGCATATCTTTTCGAATGCGAAAAGCAATAAACCGTTACCAATTCCGAAACGCACCCACATAAATATAAGGAATTTCAACGGTTATCTATTGATATACACACATATTTATAGATTGTACTGCTCGAAGCAGGTCACACACTCTCAACACATAATGGCGCCAATTAGTTGGGGAATTGTCAAGTCTTACGATTCGAATTTCAATTGAAATTCTCTTGCTTTTCCTTGTACTAGTTAGTACACACATATCATAGTTATTCCACTATCAGCAGGTGGAGACGACACTATTTGTTTAATTTATGAACAAAGAGTAGAGCATAAAGAACAGCACGTTCAGCAGATACTGTTATTTTTGAAGCTACAGCCAGCTTATGTAAATAACAATGAAGTAATAACTTCGATAACCATGTTATTAATTCGATAAACTCTTATATTTTGTATTGACTGGAATCTTTTCATTAACTTATGTATATATTCGACATGTGTCATTTTATGACATTATCATACCCTGCAGAAATTGGAAATAGGCAGAAGATGTTGATTGATTGATTGCTTTAATTGAAGAATTTAATTAAAAAATAATATAAAATATTGAAAGATTTATAGATCAGTCAATTTACGTAACTGCTATCAAAAATCCCTAATAATAAATAAACACATAATAGGGTTTGATATAAATAATTCATTTATATAATGATCATATTGATTTCTTATGGACTGTTGTATTTGATGCCACATACAGATAAAGATAACTGCTTACACTGACTTTTGTGGCAATTAATCACTATCAAAAGATCAGTATCCTTGGACCAATTCCATGCAAAATTAAAAACGATAATAATTTCGATAAATTATTACCAACTATACGCAGAAGTAGAACACATATGGTACTCATGAAAACCATATATCCCTGCTGAAATTTCATAGTATAGTAAACATAAAAGTTATTCCAATAAAAATTGTATATAGAGTCAATGCCTTCGCATTATAAAATACAGTCACGTATTGATAAACGTATTACAGGGAATCAATTTGTCTAGTTTAGTGCAGTGCTGCCCTTGTATACGTCTGTATTTGGCAGAAGATACTTTGCGTTTCGTATACTTGATGATCTAAGTGATACACACAGCTTATAGTATGAGAGGTTCATCAGGTGGGAATGTTATGCGTTTCGAGTTACGTGCTATGTACTAGCTATACACAAAGTGTTAATTGTTAATTTGTAGGTGCCTTACTACTCGGGTACTACAATCTCCGTAGAGCAAATAATTTACGATTATTGCCATGGAATTTCGGGGTAGATAAGCAAATGTGCGGCACTTGCTAATGTTGATTGCTTAATTGGGCACTTAAAGAGTAACGTTTTAAATAATCTGCAAATTGAGTTAAGTATTCCATTTCTCTTCATCTGGTTGCAGGAAATGTCCCACCACAGCGATGATCAGCTTTTGCAGGCTGGAAGTGAATCCTTCTGGGAGCCTGGCAATTACAAACGTAGCACCAAACGTATAGAAGATAGCTACAAGTGAGTAAAGGGTATATAGTATATACCCACTGAGCAGAAGAAAATTGTAAACAGTTGGGTCATTGCCAGCAATAACAAAGTGAAAAACCGGTTATAATAAATCTGTATATATTGTTTTTCTTCTTTCTCTCTCCTCTCTCCTCTCTCTTGGTGTCTCTCTGTTCATCTCTACTCTCTGCCTGCACAGACTCTGCAATGACCTACAGCAACTGATACAGGAGCGCGCAGATATCGAGAAGGGATATGCCAAAAGCTTGAGGGCCTGGTCAAAGAAGTGGGGTGAACTCATTGAGAAAGGTAAGCTACCAACTGGCAAAACACAAAAAACAAACCTAAATACTTGAGTGTGTGTGTGTGTGTAACCGTGTTATTTGTTTACACATTCATTCACGCTTGCAACAGCAACATCAGCAACAACAACAACAACATGAGCATTAACAACATAAGCAACAGCAGCAACAAGAGGGATGACCCGTCATTGCTCAGTGGGCTGATTTGACTCCGTTCTACTACTACAAGTATCTTTCCTCTTATTTTGCCACATTTTGTAGTATACAACATTCTATGCATTGTTGTTGCTGTTGTGCGATAAGTGGCTTAAGCTATTAATGGGCTTTTTGTTGCCTTTTTTGCACTCTGTTTTGCCGTCTTACCTGTCGCAGTCATCAACAGCGCCGTACTGTGATTCCAAACATTTTATAATTATATTACAGTTGCAAAATATAGAGCATGATCTGCCATAGAGAATTACAATTTAAGTAAATTAAATGAATACAAATTGTTAAATCTCATAACAAGTTTTCATAAAATGTTTGACCTTCTTTAAACAATCTAGAATATGACAGAACGGAGTAAACTCTAATTGCAATATGGTTAAACTGATGATGGTAAAGAGTATTAGTTGACTCGAAATAAAAGCTGAAAATATTGTACGAAAATTTACATAAAATTCATAAACATTTTACGTAAATATGTAATCAAATTGAACCACTAAACAATCATTACAATTTTGTGCTGCTCTATTAAAAAGAGAATTTGTAAACAAAGCTCTGCTTTATTGACTTAATTTCTAGTAAAAAAAACTGATTTTTTTTCATTATCCATAATGATTTGGTTTCCAGTGTGCACGTCGTCTGTTTGAATTGAAATCGAGTACAGCGTGAGCAGAGTTGGCTGTTGTTGTTGCTAATATTGTTGTTGGTATTTGTTGTCCGTTGCCTCCTATGCGCTGTCCACTTTCACAGTAAACACGACGGAACGGACCATAGCTCAATTGCAGACAGAAATGAAAATGTATTGAGCCTGAGCTTGTGTGTTACTACTGCTTCAACTTGTCTACTTCTACTTCATCTGCTTCGCTTTTGCTGACAGTTTCGTATGGAATTGGAATTTGCCTAGTTGCTTGCGTCTAGCCAAAGTTATCAGCCAGCAGCAGCGCTAGCCGAAGACCCACTCAAGCGATTCAGATCAGAGGAGAGAACCAACCGGGTAACAAAGCGACGCGTCGCTTAAAATGGTTTCAAAAATCAATGCGATGAGAAAATAGAACGTGTTTATTTCTGTGCTAAGCGCCTCAATTGTGTGTGTGTGTGTGTGTGTCTGTGTAGTGTGTGGGGTGCCAATTGAGAATAGTTGAGCCCGTTAGACAAAATGGTCAAACGAGTTTCGTGCATTCCCAATTTGCAATGATTAAGTGGGCATCGTATAAACTTTATTACAGTTTTTCTCTTTTGTTAGCACACAATAAACATGCCAAAAATGTGCCTCAGTCACAGACACTTACACACACACTCATACTCATAGTCATACTCTGAGGTGATTAGATAAAGGCCTGTCAAGTGCTTCGATTACGATGACATCAGCACAACAAGACGGCAATACTTGAAGATCAGTTAATGATGAGACACAATAATTATAGCAATGGCTTAATCACTAACTAATTGTTTGATTGCAGGACCCGAATATGGCACCACAGAGGCAGCATGGAAGGGAGTATTGACTGAATCGGAGCGTTTATCGGATGTGCACATGAAGATCAAGGATAATCTGTGCAATGAGGTTAATCAACAAATAAAAACATGGCAAAAGGACAATTACCACCACACGCTGATGCAGATCAAGGAGCGCAAGGATATGGAGGATCTGTTCAAGAAAGCACAGAAGCCCTGGGCCAAACTGTTGGCCAAAGTGGAGAAGGCCAAATCAGATTATCATTCAGCATGCAAAACGGAACGCAGCGCCACCAATCAAGAGCGCAACGCCAATGCGGACAGCTCACTGTCGCCAGATCAGGTTAGATCAATACTAAATATAGATACATACTATATCAACAGTTGTATGGCTTTGCTAATCATTCTCTGACTGTGTGTGTGTGTTTTATTTACAGGTGAAGAAGATGCATGATCGCGTGCAAAAGACCAAAGATCAGGTGCAAAAGTGCCGCGAGAAGTATGAGCAAGCCATTGGCGAAATAACCAAATATAATTCCGTTTATATTGAGGATATGACATCCGTGTTTGAGAAGTGCCAAACCATGGAGAAGACGCGATTGCAGTTCTTCAAGGAAGTTCTATTTAATGTGCACGCCTGTCTCGACCCGACCAAAGTGCAAAAGTAAGTACTATGTTAATGTTGATTAGAGTGTTAACTAATGTTTTTGTTCATTGCATCACAGCCTGCCCCAAATCTATGAAGAGTTTTATCATACGATTAACAATGCGGACCAACAAAAGGACTTGAAATGGTGGTCAAATAACCATGGCATTAACATGGCCATGAACTGGCCAGCATTTGTGGTGAGTGCCAAGATCTATATACATTAAAAATTCGACTGAATCTCCTCCATTTGCAGGAATACACGGAGGAGTTCCGTGACATAGCCAAGGGTAACAAATCAAAGGAGGCACTGCCTGCTGCGCCCATAACGCTTATCAATCAGCGACCAGTCGCCGAAGATTTGCATGTAAGCTTGGAATAGACAACAACTGTTTAATTTGTTACTATTAATGTTTCTTTTTTTTTTAGGAATATTCAACAACAAACAGCTTGAAAAAGAATGCGAGCGTAAACAGTAAAGCAAGCGGCAAGAGCAGCCAGCAGGAACTAACTCAAACCTCTGCCACAACAGTTGAAGCCAAATCAACGGTGTCGACAACAGTTGGCGCTGCAACAGCTACAGCGGCAGCGGGGGCGGCAGCAGCAGCAGCGGCACCGAATCGTAACTCGAGCGTAACGTAAGTTGAGGCAATTGTGAATTCGTATATTGTTTAGGATTACACTCGAGTGGTCAACCAACTCTCTGCTGTTCTCATTTTCATTGAACTAATTGATTTCAATTTGCATACACTACACACACTACATAGCAATGGCAACGGCAAAGTCGACTCGAATCCATTCGATGAGGAGGAGGAGTGGGATGAGGCTGACAATGTGCTGGTCGACAACGGTGAGCCGGGCGTGCCGGTTAAGGCGTTATATGACTATGACGGCGCTGAAAGTGACGAGCTCACATTCAAGCAAGGTACGAAGAAAATATATTATATTTCGCCATAGAATATCAATATTAATTGTCTGTACTGTTTCCCTGTCAAGGTGATCTTTTTGAGAAACTGGAAGATGAGGATGAACAAGGCTGGTGCAAGGGTCGTATGAATGGCCGCGTGGGATTGTATCCAGCCAACTATGTGGAACTCTATCATTCATAAGTGATCAACACTTATTGGGTGATCCGAATGGGCGGGTAGTAGTGTTTCAGCTAACATATAGAGCATATATATAAATATAGAAATACATACCGAGAATGCAATTACAGTTACAGTAAAAAGTAAAGAGTAAAGAGTCGTTGATAAAATATCATATGTATTAGAATTTGTTATGAGCAATCGCCAACACCACGGTGTGGCACCTTATTACGTATTAGGCATATTCAGTTTTGTAACCAGAGAGAGAGAGCGAGGCAACCCAACCTACCAAGAAAAGCGATAACAAACCGAAACATAACTGACCCACAGTAGAAATGAGGATGTGCATTTTATGCATGTAGCAAAAGTTGAAATATTAACTGAAGAGAGCAGCGATGCAGAGGGGGAGAACAGATTATGTACGGAGTAAAAAGAAGTTAATCTAGATAAAATGTCAAGAGAACAATAAGTGTAAACGTCAAAATCTATGAAATAATATTACAAACAACTATTCATATGTATTATGCTAGAACTAAACAACAAGAATGATATGATCCAACGTTTTTTCTAAGATGTACCCGCATTTTTATGTGGCTCAACTGGCCCATTACTTTTTGGGGCCAGTGTGCAGTCTGTACACACTCGACGTGCACTTTAGGGCATATTCGGAAAATAATATGTGCGTAGTATTTGTAATGCGTTTCATGAACATTTTCATTATTATTTATGAAGTTTTGTGTATACTTGTGTTATAAAAAGTATACGTATATTATTATATATGTACATTTTTAAATGACTTAAATTATTGAAATAAAACAACAAAAGTACGAAACCAATAACAAGAAATTTCAGAGTTTTTACTTACAAACAGAAAAGCTAAACTTAACTAGAGATTATTGCTTCAACTCTTGCAGTATTTGTAAGTATTGTAATGGAGTGTTGGTATTGTAATGTAGTGATGACTATTACTATTATTAATAATTGACTTTGAACTACTCATTAGCATTCTTTAAAACCTTGTACTTATTACTCACAGTTTGCATACTCTTCGCTGAGTTTATAGTTTTTTTTTTTAAATATGTGCAAGCATGCATTCGATAGTTTATGTAATCTCTATATATAATATTTATCACTGCGATTCGGAAAAATATAGGCAGTCGTTCTATTGTTTGTGCTCAGCCTCGTATCCGGTTGAGAGTGTTAAAAGCGAGCTCTATGGATTGATGTAGCGTTCCGGCTACTACATGCATACTTAAACTTATGTACATTCGTTTGTGTGTCTCTAAGCCTTCGCTGATAACCAGTGCGAACATTCACACATACTTACTTAGTTTTTTTTAATATATTATGGAATTTCCACTGATAATATCAAACTCCCGAGCCGAACAAACTATGAAGAATAGTTGAGAGCCAAGCAGTTTTAGAGATGAGGGCTTCGCGTACAGAACTCTTAGCGCCTATGTAATTCTCATTAAATCTCAGTCGCAATGGCAAGATTTAAGTATACGCTTCTTCAGGCTAATGCGGCGTGGCCTCCTAAAAGACCCGTGGCAAACAGATTTATCCAAGTTGGCGCAATATGTGCCGTAGGTCTGCTAATTATTTGCTATAGTTGCAAACCCGTTAGCGTAACCAATATATTCACTCAAAGTTCAGCGTCGTCACAGTGGACATCTCTAATCTACGATCCGGAGAGTATATCTAAAGAATATACTTCAGATGAAAATGCAATACGGTTGACTTACTCAACCCCTGTTGCACAGACAACTTTGGGTAAATACAAATATTTTGTATGAAGTTATGCTGAATATAGTTTAATGATTTGCGAACTCCTTCATTGTTTTAGATGATCTACACTATTTAAGTACGGAATATAGTACCTCAACTGCAGCATATATTTACACCCGGCGAACTACAGCGAATATAACCACTTCCACGCAAACACCTCAGACAAACACAGGTAATACATACAATATTACAATCAAAATTTTATAATATTATAATTAATTCTGACCTATAAACAGCGCTCAAGCAACAGGAGAACTACTTCGTATACACTTCACAATGCCACATGCCTGCCGTGAATCCATTTGCCAAGGATGTTCTCAAGATTTATTATCCAACTGCTTACAAACTATGTGACTCGAGTGCGGATATGATATCTGTTATCTATGATGAGCTCGAGAGAAACTATAAGTTGCATATAAATGAGGCCAATTTGACATGCTGTTACAAGACAATTCAACGCGCTGGAGCTGGCTCTCATGCCGACGATAAGTACATGTAAATATAGCAATAATAACTTTATATCCATAAGATCTAATAACATTATTTGTATTTCAGTATGCTACCCTGCAGATATTTTACTCAAGATCATGTGGTTCCCGACCATATCGAGGCTGTGATCGCGGAATGTCGTCGATCTAAGAACGCAAAACTGTTGCAACAAGACGCCTTTAGTTTTGTGCAACCTATAAAACAGAGTTCAATCAGTCAATCTGTTGAATATAATTCAGTTGTTGAAGAAACTACCAATAGAAAGCCTAGTGTACTGCTCTGGGGCATAGACTCGCTGTCACGGATGAACTTTCAGCGTACCATGCCATTGATGCACAAGTATTTTCGAGAGCAAAACTGGTTTGAACTTGAGGGTTACAATAAGGTAAGTTTACACCCAAATTAATTAATTAATAAGTTATTTATGTGACTGGGCATCTTTATAGATGGGTGATAATACATTTCCTAATGTAATGGCCATGCTCACGGGACTGAACAACTCCAGAGCCTTGTCCGTCTGTCGGCCAAAATCTGTGGGTGGCTTGGATAAATGCCCTATAATGTGGGAATCTTACAAGCAAAAAGGATATGCCACGGCATACGCAGAGGACTGGTATCGATATGCCACCTTCAACTTTAACAAAAAAGGATTCGTAAAGCCTCCTACAGACTATTACGGGCGACCCTTTATGTTAGCCATCGACAAGGAGCTGAAAAAGAAGTTCTCTTCTGGTATACCCTACTGTGTGGGTCGTCGACATTACGCGGAGTATGTCTATGATGCTGCACTGCAGTTTGCCACGGTCTACAAGAATCAAACGTCCTTCGGCCTCTTCTGGTCGAACTCGTTTAGTCACAATAACTATGCTCTGCCTTCGTCCATGGACACTAAGATGTTGGAGTATATGCAGAAAATGAATGAGAGTGGAATCTTGGATAACACGATAGTAATATTCTTCAGCGATCATGGCATGCGATTTGGAAAATTACGTAGCTTGGAGAGTGGATACCTGGAGGAGCGCATGCCCATCTTATACATATGGTTACCTGTATGGTTTAGGGAAAAGTATCCCGATTTGGTAGATAACTTAAAGTTAAATAAGAATCGTTTAACTTCGCCGTACGATATCTACGCAACTCTGATGCACATTCTGGAGTTGGATACCCCGTCGGATAAATTAACGAAGCCCGAGAGTTGTCCCAAATGTCATAGTGTTTTTTATGAAATGGCAGAGTCTAGAAATTGCGATGATGCGGGAATTGATGATCATTGGTGTACTTGCAACAATTTTGATCTCGATACTCGAGGCGATGCCATCGTGAGGCAAATGGCAGAGAATCTTATTAATGTTACAAATACTTATATCATTGCCAACAATTTCAAAAAGAAATGTCACACTTTAAGACTCACAAACATTATATCGGCGAAGAAAATTAATTATATCAATGCAAAGAAAATGAATTCGTACCTTATTAGGTATGAGGCAAAACCGGGAAATGCTTCATTTGAGGCTTCCGTCTATTGGAATTCGAAGAGTAAAAAATTGCAAGTCAATTTGCCAGATGTTAGTCGATTGGATAAGTATTCGGAAAACTCCCGTTGCGTTGAGGATAGTATTGCCAAAAAGTTTTGCATATGTTCTTCCCGAGCTAAACGGTTAGCTGACATTGACAAATACATTGACGTTATATTTGCTGATATGCTTAAAGTAATTGGGGATTCAGAAGAGAATGATGCTGTAATGTGATGTATTTGTTGTTAATTAAACAACAAATACGCATCGTATTATGCACAAAGTATTAATTTAACAAATGCGTTATTATAATACATGTAAATTTAATTTAGTGGAATTTAAAACTGATGTAAATTAATATTAATAAATAATATTAGTAGTAGAATAAATGAGGTAAACTCTTGTATATGAAACAGCAGAAAATATATACTTGATATATTGAAATGAAAACGTTTTTGAATCATTAGTCATGATCGTAAAGTTTAACTCCCAGTTTCAACTTGTTAACTATAACTCTCTTAGTTAATTTAAAAGTAAACACTTAATAGGGCTAATTAATTATTTCATTATTTTTAATATAATAATTTTTAGCACTGACACATTTTGTAACTAATTTCTCTGAGGCCTTCAGTCGTCTTCAAATCACGCAGCATAATCAAATGTTTTACGCTAATATCAATATAAAACACATGTAATATCAAAGTATCGACTGATAAGAGCTTATCAAAGCTCTTGCATAGCTTAACTATACGTACACACACATACAAATATATAGTTCAGGTATATGAGTTTACTCATCGAGTGGGCTGAGTTGATAACTCATAATCAGCCAACAGTTGGACAATGAGTTCCGGACAGAACGTAGCGTAGCCCCAAATGAGCGCAAAGAATCCAATGTGAATTGAATTGTATATATCCATGGGTAAAATACGATATCAGTTGGTGCGAGGTACTACAGTGCTTAGACAAGATATACCATGGTTGTCCAAACTTGTATTGGGCTCGGTCTGTGTGCTCTTGATCATATCCTATCGCAATTGGACCAGTTTGAATACAACGACTGCAGTGACTATGGCTAGAACACACGAATATACGAAACATCAAACAGTTATACATAACACATCTAAAGGTAATGCCTAATTATATTATTTTAATTGTGTTGTAATTAAATTTTTAGTTTCATCAGCAAAATCGAATAGTATAGACAATTACTTTGTGTATACCTCAAAATGTCACATGCCCGCGGTGAATCCCTTTACGAGCGATGTGCTAGAGATATTTAATAGGATTCCCTATGAAACCTGCAGCACGAGCAGGGATCTATTAACGCTGAACTATGATGAGCTGCAACGTCGCTATACCTTCCATATGAACGTGGAGAACATCACCTGCTGCTATAAGCCGGTTCTACGGACAGGAGCCCGCACCCAGGCAGACAACCTGTATAAGTAGGTAGGCTTTAATATCTTATTTTAGTAATTCGTACTAACTAATAACATAATAATAAAAATATTATTAAACACTTTTAGGCTGTTGCCCTGCAGCAATTTCCACCAGGATTATTTAGTTCCTCAGGAACTAGATGCTGTAATCACGGAGTGTGTGGATATAAAAGATAACAACTTGCTGCATCAGGATGCCTTTAGCTTTGTGCAACCTAAGTTGAATGCAAACACACATCAGACTAATAGAAAGCCCAGTGTGCTGCTCTGGGGCATTGACTCCCTATCGCGCATGAACTTTCAGCGAACTATGCCGTTGATGCACAAGTATCTGAGGGAGCACAACTGGTATGAGCTGCAGGGCTACAATAAGGTAAGATAATCTGTTAAATTATATCTTAATCAACTATTAATACTCTATGCGTAGATGGGCGACAACACTTTTCCCAATCTGATGGCTGTGCTAACTGGCTTCAACAGTAGCAGATCCGTAAAGGTATGCCGACCCAACGAGGTGGGCGGTCTGGATGCCTGCCCGATGTTGTGGAAGGATTACAAATACAAGGGCTATACCACTGCTTATGCCGAAGACTGGAGTGCGTATGCCACATTTAATCATTTTTTAAGAGGCTTTCGCAGTCCTCCCACTGATCACTATGGACGTCCGTTTATCCTGGCCATCACTGAGGAGCTCAACAAGACATTTCAGTCGGGTATACCCTACTGTGTGGGTCGTCGACATTATGCGAGGTATGTCTATGATGCTGCACTGCAGTTTGGCAAGGTCTACAAGAATCAAACGTCCTTTGGCCTCTTCTGGTCGAACTCGTTTAGTCACAATAATTTCGCTCTGTCCTCATCCATGGACACTAAAATGTTGGAGTATATGCAGAAAATGAACGAGAGTGGAATCTTGAATAACACCATAGTAATATTCTTCAGCGATCATGGCATGCGATTTGGGGAGTTAAGAATATTGGATAGCGGATTCATGGAGGAGCGTATGCCTATCTTATACATATGGTTACCTAGAAGATTTAGAGAGAAGTATCCGAAGTTTGCAGCTAATTTAAAGTTAAATAAGAATCGTTTGACTTCCCCGTATGATATCTATGCAACGCTAAGACACATACTGCAGCTGGATACCCCGTTGGACAAGCTACCCGTTCCCGAGGGTTGTCCACACTGTCATAGTGTTTTTTATGAAGTGACCGAGTCGAGAAACTGCAAAATGGCTGGAATAACTGATCATTGGTGTACTTGCCGGAATATGGAAAGCATTTCAACGACTGAGCCCAAATCTAAACTGATCGCTGAGCAGATAGTCGAAGCTACAAATACTTTTCTGGAGCTTAAAAATTTAACTACGATTTGCCATAAATTAAAGCTGGCTAAGATTGAGTCGATAGAGCGCGAAAGGAAAAAGGAAGCAATTAAATTGGAAACATACGTAGTCAAATATATGACGGAACCGGCAAAGATACTGTTCGAGGCGACGGCCAAGTGGAATAATGAAACTCAGAGTATCTCGGTTTCGGTGCCGCAAATCAGTCGACTGACGATGTACAGCCAAGTGTCGCAGTGTGTAAAGAATGCATGTTTCAAGAAGTTCTGCATCTGCGTAAACTGAAATAATTGGTTCGATCAACCCCGAGAGTTATGACCACAATGCCGCAAGGGCAAAGGATGCATCTGCAGTTTTGTATCTGCAAATGTATCTGTATCTGCCACACATTGTTCCGTCCTATCGGAAGTGACGATCTCAACTAATTGAAAAACGTTTATTGAGCTCTGGTCGAATTAGTTGACAATTGCAAGAGCTAATTGCTCTAATATTAGAGATAGGGCCACAGATAGCCACTACAGTTCCGTTTTATTATCATTTTCGCAGACAACTGTTTGTAGGCAATTGACAATTGGCAAATATGCAGTTAAGTTTTTGCCAACTCTTTGCAGGTCGAACATTTCAAGTTGACTGACATATAATGGAAATAATACGCACAATCTTATCACACTATTGATATGAATTAATATTGCTAATTCTAGTGAAAAGTAGAGTTAAGTCTATGGATTCTAAAGGCTTTGGTAAATAATTGTTAGCTACAGTTCTTAAGAAATTACAAGCTCTATCTGACGAATACAATATGATAAGCTTTGATTTTGTTGCCCCACCATTATTATCTTATGTGGTATATAGAGTGCGCATACTTTTAATCCAGTTTGAGAGTAAATAAAATTAAAAGTATAAATGGCTGCCTGCCTAGAATATTATTTATCTAAGACTGATTCATAACATTCTCTCAAATGTAAAATATACTATAGATTATGTAATAAAACTGAAAGTTCTACGAGTATTTCATTTGTTTATATTTACACATTAATATGTAAACTTAAACTATCAAGTCCCTCAGGGAATACTATAAGAATACTATAAACTAACCATATGCCAGTTAATCATGTAATTGATACTTTTTTCCCCGCTGATGCGTTTGATATGAAACTCGTTTCGCGTATGCAATTGTTATGAAAACAAATTTACGAATCAATCAAAACATATTAAAATTTGAGGCTCAGCTCGTATTCCCATCGAAAATGGCGCAGCAGATGAGTTCATTAGGGCGAGGGGTGGTCGAGGCAGCACCACCAAAACCACGGCAAAACAGTCAGAAAACAGTAGCTGATGCAGATACAGATACAGATATAAATACTCGCAAGTATCTGTAGCCACTCAAGGGCCGGTTCTGTGTGTCAACTTCAATTACTTGCGCTGCCTAATCACGGTCTGATAAGGGTAATACTTATATATGGTACAGAGGCCTACCTGGTCGGCCGCTGGGCAACGCCTATTAGACGCCTCGTTGCATTCAAATGAGTTTTGTATGCGTTGAACGTGCCTCATTGGAAGCCATGGCTAGAGAGGGATAGAAGGCTAATCTCTCATACTGTATGCCTCACAAAATGGCTGCTGCGGTTGAGCAGAGAAAGGCCTTAAATAGCCAAGGATGCGTCGAGATCTGAAACAGTTGCTCTTTGCTCCTTAACGCACAAGGATCGTCCAGTATGAGCGATTTTAGTATTGACTATATACTGAACCGAGCCGGCGATAGATACATCGGCAGCAATGCCTCGCTTGGTGTACTGCAGAGATTACGGCTCAGCGTGCCCGTACAATTTCATCCGTATGCGCAACCAGCGCACAAGGAGTCGCTGATATCGCCACCACTGCCATTGGAAGATGGACAGATGCCCATGTACGATTGGCTGCAGTATACACGCTATCATCCGCCCAAACTGCCGCGTGCCCTGCGCCAAGGACCCAGCAAACGCACTCCGGGTCGCCTGCCTCGAATCCCGTTTACACCCGCCCAATTACAGGCACTGGAGCGCGCCTACAAAGAGTCCAACTACTTAAGCGCTGAGGATGCAAATAAGCTGGCCAACTCCCTGGAATTGACCAATACTCGAGTGAAGATTTGGTTCCAGAATCGTCGCGCCCGTGAACGTCGGGAGAAGCGTGAAAAGGACGAGAGCTGTGATTCCACCTTCTCATCCAATGCATCTAGTCCGGAACCGGAGATGCTGGTAGTTGTTTGAGAGACAATTGGAGCCGGCGAAAATAAGGCTGTTAATATTTGATTAGTGCATTAGTTGAATAATATGTAAATATTAATTTTATTACAATTAAACTTAAGTAACACAGACAATAAATACACAAACTAAAAACAAAAACTTCAACCTTAACTCGTTAAATGTGAGTGTCTTTAGCTGTTATACAGACTCTTGCTGGAAAAACATTATAAACAGATATTTTAAAATTGAGTACCGTCAAAAGAATGCAGTACAAATCTTTCTATAAAAAAGAGCTCTAAAATAAACAGCGTTCTTTTTTAGAATTTTCAAATTATCAAATCTTTTAAGAAGAATCAAATATTCAATGCAGAATTTCGTACATGTATCAAGCATTTTTCTGGCTTAGCTTTTGATACCGGAAATTCTTGATGGAAGTATAAAAGTACTTGATTTTAGTGTACTAGTATTATAGATAGTTTAGTTTTGAACTATTTATTATACTCGGAAAAAGTTAAAATTGGGTGGCAGGCGGAAAGTTGGCAAGGTGGATCCATAAAGCAAACATATTTCTATAGATTATGGAAAAATATAATGAGCTGACTCAAAAAAAGTAGTCTTATAATACAAATTTCTACAGAATTATACAATTAATTCATATAACAATGGGTTAAAACTATTCATATGTACATACTTGTATACGTTCCATTTGTAGGATAGAATCACATATAGTAGTACTTGAATCTAATTTGAAAGCTATTTCTAATAAAAAATAATATAAAATATATTTTGATTTATGAAAAGGGTTCTGTCATATGTTTACAAAAATTCCAAATATTAATTTTTAATTCTGATAACCTTAAATGAGCTTATCTACTTTGAAAATTCTTATTGCCTTTAGTTGCTACTCTTTGATCATATATTTAATTTGAATATTTTATTCTTTATAAACACAAAAATCTAATTTCTTTTGGGATTGTTATTTAAATATGGTTACAGATTGCAAGTACTTACTTTGTTAAACAGATTTCATTTTTATATTTTTTTAAATTTGTAATTTCAAATTATTCAATTCTTCTATTTTATATACGTGTAACCGCATCTGATTAACTTTTATAATGCAAATATAGCGTAAGTATTATGTAATTTGATCTTTTTTTGTCGGAAGTTTTATTTTCACTTGATTAAGTAATTCTATTCCCACATATGGTTGACCCCATTTTCCCAAACCACAAATACATTGTGAAAGAAAATCTATCAGATAGTATGGGAAATTTTTGCATGTCGACGGAAAAAAAGGCATCAATGAAAATGAAGTAATTCGCGTGCCGGAAAAACAGCAAACAACACCGACAACAGAGGCGGTACGTTTGTTAAGCCGATTTTGCAATTGTTGCTGTTTTCATGGTCAAGAGTAATTTGTTTTTCCGGCTGCCTTTGTTTGCATACAACCCAAATATCATATTACAAAGCGGCGGTACCTTGTTCTGTATACATTTCAGATACACATGCAGAAGATGATGATGATTTCACTATTGCGGCAATGTCTGGCAAATGAGTTTACGCAAATCCTGGCAATGCCTATAAGTAAGTAATCTCAGGCTAATCCGATCATATGTGTCCAAAAAGAACAGCAAGGCGGGTGAGTGAAATATACTTATCCAGAGGCGCATGTGGTATTTGTGCATAAATATTAAATGAACTTCCGAGACAAGCAACGGAAGGAAATAGCTATAAAAATAAGGAAAATTAGATGCTGCCCTTCTATTTTTACAAGTAAATATACCTTGTTGAATAATAAAATAGTAGTTTTTATATTTAGTTAATAATATTTCCAAAAATAGATTAGCAAGGAAAGAATATATGTAGACATATACTTAAATACTTTAGTTTTGGTTTAAGAAACTGAGGCTAAAAACATTCACCTTCATGTAGAGTTTAAGCTGCACTCATTAGTGGCAGATAATTCGTATAAATTTGTTAAATCGGCTTACGATTTATGTTCAATGAACGAATGTTTACGTTACTAATCTAGTCCTGTTTGACAAACAATGCGGCAATATTTATTCTAATGGCGTAGAATAACACAGCCATGCGCCGCCCTCGACTGTAAATGTCCTCTCGGGGCTTGTTTTTGAAAGAAACAATGTCTAGGCAAACGTACAAGCAGCACACGCACAAAATACCAATGTCGGTAAAGTCGGACGCGACAGACTAGTCTAGGGCGGATTAACCTAATTCCCATTTTTACGTATTAAGATAAACGCATCTTATGGCTTAATGTGGCGTCAGCCAGACTGGTCTTTAGTACAAGATTTACATAATTTACACAATTTTCTAGAACAAGTGACATAAAATATATTTTTAAAAATGTCAGTGTTTTTATCAACCTAGAACTAAATAAATGACTATAAATAAAAATGAATAATTCAGTTTCTTTTTCAAACAAACATTTGTGCGCCTTACTATATCTAAAAATCTGGCAACACTAGCGCCACAGAGTTGCTTTGAGCATCATAGCGCCATCTAGCGGATATCGAATAATTTGGCTAAAGCAGTGTTTATCGACAGCAACCCTAATTTCTTTCTTTTCGATAGATCCGCATAAAAGTGACAAGGTGAGCAAAATTGTTTGCTAAATAAATGCAATTTTAAAAGGTTTAATGGTTGAAAATATGTAAAATATGTTGCCAAACGTGTGAGAAGTACTGTGCAGTTAAAATGCCAAAGAAAGTGCCGCGTTTCTCTATGAAAATATCGCAACAATACTACACGTGTTTCCACACTACGGCAAGCGCAAGCTGTGTGAATGTCAATTAATTTGTGTCTTCGTTTTTCAGAGCACATCAATATGCAGCTTTTCGTACGTGGCTTGGAAACAATTCAGGCTTTGGAGGTGTCCCAGGATGCCACCATTGCTGGTGTCAAGGTAAGCAATAGTGACTGCTATCACGACAACAAAAACTTCCCCCTAACCTCATTTTGTTGTTTCTTGCCCGCCCGTAGAATCAACTGGCTCAGATTCATGGCTTCGCTACCGAGGAGTTCAGCCTGAACTGCGAGGGTGCTGCTCTTTCTGAAGAGACCCCCGTGACCTCGCTCAGCTCATTCGAGTTGGATATCACCATTCCCATGATTGGTGGTAAAGTGCACGGTTCATTGGCGCGTGCCGGTAAGGTCAAGGGCCAGACCCCTAAGGTTGAGAAGCAGGAGAAAAAGAAGAAGAAGACCGGCCGTGCTAAGCGCAGGATCCAGTACAACCGCCGATTCGTTAACATTGTCCAGGGCTTCGGCCGTCGTCGTGGTCCCAATGCCAACTCAACGTAAAGTGGATCAATTTCGGAGATACGGATGAACAGAAGCTGGGCTAATATTTTATTGCAAAATAATGATGTTCATAAAATAGTAATTTTCAACAATTAAACAACTTCTTTTACACACGTCAAGTTGTAATCCGATGCGTCTCATGTGTTTATCAATTGGCAAAGGCGATTGTCTTCCGCTTACGACTTAGCACCACCAGGCGATAATACCAAAACTCAAAGCAGGTCACAAGCAGCGCCGCAACGATACCAAAGAGCAACACCATGAAACAACCTTGCATATCATCCATATTCACCTTGTGATTGGTAATCTGACGCTGCACATTCCTCATATTGCATTTGTCCATGGAGGGCAGGTTGATCTTGTGCCAACGTTCAATGAAGCCTGTGCGGAACATGCGATCTATGTGCTGGTTAATCAGATGCAAATAAGCGCTACCCTTTGGAATAATCAGACCAATTTGTTCATCCACAAAATCTTCCTTGCCTAACGCAAACCTGCACTCCTTATCGGCCTCAAAGTGTTGTTGCACAATTAGCTGGAGATTGATGCGCCAGTCTATGTTGATACGTTCCCCCTTCTTTACAGCTTCAATATTCTCGGCCAGAGAATTATTGTAGATCGATGCTCGGTCAATGAAACGTTTGAATTCCTGTCGAGTTGTTGTCTCCACATATTTCTCAAAGAAGGTACCATTACGGAGGCCGTATTGCTTGATTTCCTTGTGGCTAAACAGTTGATTAAGGTAATCAATACCCGGTTGGAACTTGGGAAACGTAAGAAAAGCCACAAGATTACCACAGTAGGTGGTTACCAGGACAATTACTACAAGCCACCAGAAACCGACCACCATTCTGCCGCTGTCCGCTCGGGGTAGATACATGCCACCTGCAGGAATGTGTGTATTTAAGTTAAGGATTTTGTGTAGAAGACCCAGGGAACTCACCTTGCTGCAGCAGTGCACCATAAATATACCAGAAACAGTTTTTAACCGTGGACAAACCTCTGATTTGTAGCTCTTGCAAGGGTACCAGGCGATTGACTGTGTACAGCATAGGCGCCGTTAATAATATAATCCCCGCCAAACAGGCCCAAGTTTCCAAAGTGAATGGAGCGGTAAATAGATATATGCGACTGACCTCATCCGGCTGGCGTAAGATGAATGTATATTTCTGGATACTAATGGGTTGCGTGTAGTTAAAGGGCTTCTTATGTGCCTCATCGATTGTGGCTGCTACAGCAGCCATGAAGTAGTCATTGTTCTGAACCAGTTCTACCACACGATAGGGAATCCGAAATGTCATCGAACCCATTAGCTCATCCTAGGGAAATCTATCAGTTAATTTCATATAGCTTTAATTTACTAGTTTTCAGGCTTACGCTGTAATTTTGGCTCTGAGTGAGGTAATTATCATACTCCGGGGAACTGGCCTCATATAGGTGATAGCTAAAATTCAAGGCGCGACCAAGTTCCTTAAGTATTTCCATAACGATTCCCTTATGCTCGACGATGGCACCGCGACTGTCCTTGGTTATAATTTGCCAGGGTGGATTCTACGAGATATTTGAACCAATATATAACGATTATATTCCTGATTCAAAGCCTCACGTGCACTGTCACAATATCCATTGTGATGTTGCGAAAGTGATGGTCAATATGCGGAAAGGTCAGCTCCTGGCATACGAATCCCAGCAGCGGGCTCCAATAGCCAATATTGATAAACTCAAAGTTTCGGTTCTTGGCATCTCGAGTGGGTGCTACCGAAAGGAGATTGGTGAGGATTAAGCTAGAATGCAGCTGCGAAACATACCTATACGATATTTGCGATTTTCTTGACTTTTGCCCCATGTTATGGCCGTCTCGAAACGCCATCTGGCACAGCTGGCGCATTTGCTGTTGGCCTTGAGATAATCCTAGCAAGCATCAGAGAACTTATAACTGGTAATCTATGTCAAGTGGCTTTTGTTACCTTCATGTACTCCAGCATCTCGTCCTGTTTCTCCTGCTTTGTAAAACGTATCGACTCCCATTCCTCATCGGATATTTCACCATATATGGATTGTTCTTCGAGTATCATGCGGGACAGCGAGGTGACCAAGGCCATGGATATCTCCGATATGGTGCAGTTTAGAGTATCCACGCAGTTGGGTTTAGTTTCGTTGAGAGCGAATGCTATATTGGCTCCCTCATCCAGATTAATAGTCACTGTGTTGGCGTCAAAGTCACGGTGTAGCTCATCGAGCACAAAGAACATCCATTGATTGTTCACATGGAACATGCTGAGGGTCTCGGCTATCTCAATGATATCTTCATGGAACTGCGAAATCACCAAAAACTGCTGACGCTTCAGCTCGTGTTTAATTGGAGCAAACTGAGCCAAGGCCTGTCGCAAGGCAGCTCGTTTCTTCTGGCCACGCAGAGTTTCATCAATCTTGTAGAGAATCAGCGAAATGGGCGGTATATGATTCGTGGTACTCTCATGCACTATGGACTTGACCAGCATGGGATTGCTTTCCACTAGGGCAGTAGACAGTATGGGTTAATCTAAATTATATATACTACTTGGAATACCCACATATGGACTTATCCACAAAGCAGACAACAGCTTTCCACTTGAAAATACCCTGTACTTTAGCATCGAGCACAATCTGTGGAAACTCATCGCCATGATCCACCATGGGTACCTTTCAAAGAGAAATTCTGATACAGGTTTTATAAGCCGATATAACCTCCAGTGTCTTACCATCAGGGCCCGATGCAAAGGTAAACGTGGACAATCTGAGTCCGTAATCGCAATCAGCAGCACTGATGTTTTCTGTGTGGTTTTGTAAAAGTTCCAAGTGTTCTCACAATCCGCCACCGTGATGGCTGCCAGAAAGTCTAAGGAGCAACTATGACTAACTACAAATAACCAACATAAATGAGGATTTACCCTTTTTGATTTTGATGGAATTCCAGGTGAAATAGCGGACATTAATGCCGCCGTTCTTCATATTCTCCCGAATGGTATCACTCAGGATCTTCTCGAAATGTGCCATAATATTTTGCCTGTGTATGGCCATATATTCGTAATCAACGACCACGGCTGCAATGATCCAAAAATATGGAAACCCGAATATGCTGGACATCCACTGTGGAGAGCTTACCCAGCGATGCATTGGCGCTGAGAAACGATGAGAAGTCGTTGCCCATAACGGCAACGGGAGCGTAGTAATGCAGTCCACAAATAAAGGATACAAACGTTAAGGCCGTCAACCTCATGATGCCGGAACCCCTGAAAGGCGACTGACTACATCAGGCTAGTCTAACTTACAAAGTTAGCTTTGTTTTTGAAAAGCCAAAAGAACATAAGCCCAATTAAAATCATGGGCACATGAAATATTCAATAGCCGGCGTATGGACAGGCTGTGGTCACCGGCTGATTGACAGTTTGCGGTTAGTGGTCGAGCATAGCCATAGGTATATCCCACATCTCCATCAAAGGTCAGTCGTGTCAGCAAATTGCCGCAGGTGTTCATACCCTCGCCAGGATTGTGAGGAATTATTGTGTTTGCAGTGTTAACTTCGTTTATTAATTGTATTTATGAAATTGTTTATGAAAATTGCGTGTAAGGTATTACATTTTACAATCTTAAAGCTAGGGAAGGGACGAAACAATAGACAACTCACTTAGGTGTAGGGCTTAGCTACTATATTTAACTTAGTTCTATTAGAGTGGTTGGGTTCATATCGGTATATGTGTTTGGTTAGTTGGATCGTTTAGTTGCGTGTATATGTGTATAAGTACGTGTTTGTATCTATAATTTAGCTACGCTTATACTAAAGTACAATTCCCAAAAATGCCTGTTTTATAATACTTATAAATGCTTGCGATTTTGATTGTAATCCCGTACATGTCTTGTATTTTTATCGGTAATAATGCGGTTAAGAAAGTTGATTTCTCATTTGTATATATATATATGTATATGGTTTATATGCCTGTAAGTATATATTAAATTTCAATTTGTATCTGCTTGTATATAAATTTCGTGACTATCGTGACTACTTTTCAAAAGTTCTCGTTGAAACGTATATAATGTAGTGCGATTTTTCATTGGTGGCGCCTCCATTTCCCTATATATCTTTTCTGTTCCCAAAAGTCTACGACGAGTATTTAACTTGCTTGCCCAAAACGCACTTTCTACAATCCATGTAGTATGCCAGTTACTGCATATTCTGGCTGCCTGCTAGCCGAAATTCTAAACCCATTCATCCTGGGTTTACAATTTTCCTCATTCATTCAATATTGCACTCAGGCGCTCCTCGACGGCGACTTTGCGAGACTTCCACACAAACTCGCACACGGCTATGACACAGGCCACGCCCATGCCGCCCATTAGCACCACAAACACGCCGCCCACATTGGCCAGTCCCAGCTCATTGGCAGCCGATGATGACTTTGATGTTTCCACACGACACTTGCCACCACCGCGTTTCTCCTTCCACCACTTGGTTTTCAGTATATGCAGCTTGCCCTCCTCCTGTAATTTGAGTATAACGCTGTTGATGGCAGTGCGATAGGGCGAATCTGCAAAAATATATATTAAACTTGGGTATGTTCTCAAATAGCATTGTCTCTCTAATCCAACTCACTTGGAGGCGTGGCAATGCCATAGCTCTTGGTGTCCAACATGCCGCCTACTTGTGTGAGCTCACAGTTACGCTCCGTGACATATTCAATGGATGTGGACTCCATCAGAAAGGCATAGGAGCCCTTGCCTTTGGCCACGCGCTCAACTCCTTCTCCATTGCTGGCCGTAAACACGGAAGGTCGAGCCGATTCCATAAAGGACCACATGCGCTGATATGTGGAGATTTTAGACTCCTAAACGAAGAAGGTTGAATAATTTGTTTTTAAGAATATGAACCTTGTGATGCATACCCTAAAGAAAGCTGCTGTGCTGCCTCCTTTCAGGGCACCGTACTTGATTCTAGTCTGCTTGGCCAGGTCCTCTGCACTCTCGATGGGCGAGTCCATGCGTTCCACAGTCAAAAAGGCAGCCAGATTGGCTGTGTACGAGGATATCATGATCAATGTAAAGAACCACCAGATGCCGGCCACCATACGCGTTGATAATGCTCTATAAATATTATAGAATACTTATTTAAGTAACATCTGAGACTATTATTAGTGCTAGTCGAAGGTAGTCATACTTGGGCAGAAAGTCACAGCCTTGCTGCATAAGTGAGCCGATGGCAAACCACATGCAGTTCAGCAAGGTGAATTGGCTCTCGACCTTCTCGCCATGCGCATCCGTATAGGTGGGCCACTCATAAGGTGTGAATCTAAATGAAGCATAATTGTGTGATTACTACTACTATTATTAGTATCTGATTGTTGACCTACTTGGCTAATATGAAGAGCAGCACGGAAACACCCAAATATGCCGTGGCCATATAAATCCAAACATCCAGCGACAGCGGCGACAAGAAGGAGAACAAATTTGGGGGCTGTTTGATGGGTTTGCGATACAGTATCGACACACCCAGATTCATGAAAGGCGTGGTAAAATCCACAGCCTGTTCACGCTCAAAGGTAATGGTAAGATCGGCTATGGCCAAATCGGCTCTTTGCTCCAATAGCTCACGTATCATGCCATTCCACTCTCTGTAAAATACAGTAATTTAGACAAAACTCTTGGAGATTAATTGATTACTTTCAAAATTTACCCAGTCATTTTATTCAAGCTGCCATAGCTACCATCGGGCACCAGTTGAATTTTATAATTGAAACCTAAGGATTTGGATATTTCGTGTATCAGATCCACTGCGTACCCTTCAAACTGATCATTCCCCGTTAGCGGCACTGCCGACTCCTTGCGCATGCAGTAAGGATTACTCTACGGACAGAAAAAATGGGTTTTATATATAATGGGACAGCTTAGTTGGCTCACTTACCAATATGGTAGTTACTACCAGGGTTTTGTTCTTTAAATTCGCCTCAATCTCCTGCTGCTTCTGGCTAAAGGTACGCGTAAAGTTGATGCCTTCGGGCAGTGTTGAGTTCCAGGTGCCAATCTTTCGTATACCAGCAGGCGTCAGTTCTACAATGTCGAGCATAAAGTCTGTTCGAAAGCCTTGATGATCGAATTTAATGACATTGGTTAGACCCTTCATTTCCACAATCTTCATGTAGTTGATTAAACTGAAGCCATGCTGCCAGGTGCTCTGACCATCGCAGCTAATTGGATGTATGTCGATCTGCTGCGAGGTGTCCAGATCGTGCAGGGCTTTGGCAAAAAGATGCACTGCATCGTACATGAGTGCTGTTTCCGAGCGCACCGTTGTCAGATTGGCCGAACGCAACATTCCCTTCTCATCGATGCTCCACTGTCGCACCACATCCGACACGACTTTCTCGTTAATCAGTCGAAAGCCAGTAATATTGGTGCCACCGTAACGAAACTCGTCGAGATTCACGGTATGCAGATCTAGTGACGTAACCAGGTAGCTGTGGTAATCACTCATCATGCCAATCTGTTGGGCCTGCTTCAGCACCTCGTGTATACGCTCCGTGGAACAATCCAGCACAATGTGCGCCTCAGCCGAGTTCTTGATCTGCTTTAGCAGTGGACTTGAGGAACGGAGGGCAATGCAGTTTATTTATTGTTGTATTTGGGGCATCTTTCAGTCGAGGGCACTCGACAGGATCAGTGTTACTTACCGATAATCACCGCTATCGCTTAGCTGGCGCACTGTGATGGGAAATGGTGTCATGCCGTGCGCCTTGAGCAGCTCCTGTAGTCGCACAATGCCGTCGTTATTCTCGTAGATTATGGTAAAGGTCTTCCATCCCCAATGGCGCACAATATCCACATAAGCCTGAGTTTAAATACAAACATCAACAGTTGAAGTACAGTTGGCAGCAAAACACACAAGCACACAGTCATAAATTACCTTTGAGAGCGTATTTGGATGAGGATAAAGATTCACCAGACAACTTTCGCGTCTCAGACGGTAGTCCCAGCGATTCTCCAAATGCGGTATCTAAATAAATGAGAGTGTGTGCAATGGCAGTAAGTGTGTACCTCCTCCTGCTACACCTACTACTACTACTACTACTACTACTTACCTCCATGTTGTCACAAATGCTCTGCACATGACTAGCTGTGTGCGAGGATTGTGGTCCAAAGATAGCAGCCACGCCAATGTTCAACAATCCGCAAACTGTAAATAAGGAAATAAGGCGAAAACATATACTAGGTTAGAGCGCTATAAAGCAGTCTGGATTCCCAGTTATTGGCCAACTTTTGCACTAACTGTCGAAGTCTTATACAAGTCCCTGAAGAGCTAGCGAAAATCTCGAAATTCATTTTCATTTAATGCGCTTTCCTATGCTCCGAATCCGAATCTACCTACCACACACCACATGTGTACCAACGAGATTATCTCAGCCATGAGCTGACTGAATCCCCACAGAATGAGACCAAGTAGCGAGGGTACTTGGATGCAGGCACAGCAGGTGCAGTTGCAGTAACAGTAATGCTCGTTTCGACTAGTTCGTATATTTCAAATGCACTTCAGCAAGACATAATTTCATTTTGGCTTTTGGGTTTGCCTTTTAGCATCGCATCCTTTGGTTCATCAAATTACCGAGCACGTGTAAGTACAGGTGCATTTATGTACACTTGCACACACACAGACACACAGACATGTGTACACATGCACATGCACCACCTCCGCCCACATTACGGTTTGTGGTAAATAAACCACTCGTGTGATTGTGAGTCCTTCCCAGCTTGTTACTGCCGTGCTAAAACGTATTTTACTTTGGCTTTCTGTAATATGCCGCCAGGTATTTTGCTCTGCTCAGGTGATTCGCTCACTACGAGGCCGAAACAGTCCCTTCACGAGCTTTGTGTATCATTTATCACAATCACACTACTCAGTGCATTGAATGATTTCGTTTTCTTTTTCCATTTTCCTGTCTCAACGTCGTTTATCTTAGCTTATAAAAGTTTAAACTTAGAATTTTGGTATATTATATGTATGTCGAACTTTTGTAAACTTTGGAATTGATGTACTAAAAAAACAAACCCAGAAAATTATTAACTATCTCGGCTTACCCCCTTAGTAGCAATAGGTTATCATGCAAATTCGATTAGATGTGTCAATTGTCATCGTATCAAATATATACGTTCTCAAGCAAATTGTATAAACAATTCAAAACGTCTTAATAGGTTTTAATTGAATTAAAATTGAATGTAGGTCATTTCTGTAAGCAGTAAATATTTAATATGATTTCAAGGCTGTTAATGGTTTTAGGTTACTAAAAATTAATTTATCTGAAAATTCAGTTAAAATTATTTTTTAATATTTGTTATTGAACTTTATAAAATTCTGTTTATATTACAAAAATTCCTATTTAATTCATACATTGAGATTAAAAATAGTCTCAAATCCCAGCACATAGTATACAGATTCCCATAAATATTTATTAGATATTCGCTGTAAAAGTTAATGTAAATACGCTGTTTAAAATTGAGTTTCTATTAAATCAACAAAAACAAAGCATTGCGGTAATAAGAACTAAACAAATCAAAGCTTAATAATGCGAACAATACATTTAGTGGCGTCAGGTGTGCGTGGGGTGAGCCCTAACCACCTTTAGCTTACCCCGTTTGCCGGCATGGAAGCTGTCGAATGGCGAAATACGCTCAATTTGGGCCACAAGCTTGGAGCGGGGCAGAATTGAGCGGTCGGCATTTATACGCTCAACAGCCTGACGAAAGGCGAGTTCCTGATGGTCGTCGGAGGGATGGAAGAGTCCACCTGCGGCAAGGCAATAAAGGATTGAAAACAATGTTATTTACATATATGCATAAATATATGTATATGGAGTGGATACAAAAATTTCTAAAGTGATGGAAATGTGATTGCTCTGACAGGAGGAAAACAAACAACGCACAAACACAGTGACACACTTTGGCAATATTTACAAGGATACACACACGCGCGCTTTTGATTATGATGGAGAAAAAAATCGATACATGCTGAAGATGATATGTGGAAGTATGTACAAATATCTTTTAATGAATAATATGAAATAACTACAAGAATGTTTGGTAATCCAACATTTGTTTAGATATTTAAGAGTGGAGCACTTACCAATTTTTATTATGTCGGGCAATGCATGCATCAATCCTACTTGCAACAGCAGCAGCAACGGCAAGAGCATTGGAGGCATCTTCTTATTGCCGACACTTGGACACATTATGTCCGTGGTTGCTTGCACTGTTGCGAATCTTCAAATATAATTTCTTTGGGACGTCACACCTCACTATTGCGATAGATTGTATTTAGATTTTAGACGCACGTACACATTTTTTAACTGCGGGTCCAACTGCCGCTTTGTCCGATTCGTATCAGTGTATCGGCCTCCGAGATGAAACATCTACTGAGCACAGAGCGCTGATGCTTGCTCTTTTATGTGATGGCATCGTCCTGTTGCAGGTTCCATTTGGGCTGAGGGTGGGTGGAATCCAAAAGCCGGTTCAAACAGCTGCGCAATGGATGCCGAGATGCTGTGGTAATCGATAGTTGTTGGCATAAAAAGCTAAGTGCTATTTATCATAATGGAATTAATCAAAGCTATTACATTTCAGAAGTGTTCAAATTAATAGGAATTTCGTGGTTTTTATCATACGCCTAAGAACTTGCATAAAATTTTAAATTTAACTGCTCTCAATCTGGCTGCCAACGTAAACAAGTGAATGGCAGAAAGAAGTCAGTGTTGATAAAACGTCGATGTCACAGTGAGGCATCCATCGATTACATAGATAGTTGCACATCTCGAACCAAGTAGCGCGCGTTGAAGTCTGAAGCGTTGTTGTGGCGTTGTACGTTGAATTCGTCAATGTATTAACCAGTCGGAATAATTTACTTTTGATTTTGCTGTATGCATTGTTTGTCTTTATCCTTGTCTCAAAATGCCGCGCGTCGTTGCCCCCAAGACTAAAGCTGCGCCAGCTAAAAAGGCAAAAAGCAAGTTGTATGCCATGCCCGAAAAGGTTAAGGAAGGCACAATTCTAAACGATTTGGCCAAAGGACAGTGGCGCATTGGGCCTTCTATAGGCATCGGAGGGTTTGGAGAAATTTACGCTGCTTGCCGCAATGGTGAAAAGAACTACGATGCTGTGGTAAAATGCGTAAGTACTTGTAGTAGATACTGGTTAAGAGAATGCATCTTACTGCTCTAGTTTTGCAGGAGCCACATGGCAATGGGCCACTCTTCGTCGAGATGCATTTCTATTTGCGAAATGCTAAATTGGACGACATCAAGCAATTCAAACAGAAGCACGGCCTCAAGTCTCTGGGCATGCCGCACATACTTGCCAACGGCTCAGCAGATATCAATGGACAAAAGCATCGCTTCATTGTGATGCCTCGGTACGGCAGCGACATATCCAAATTCTATAAGGAGAATGGCAAACGTTTGCCCGAAGGCACAGTCTATCGACTGGCCATACAAATGTTAGATGTGTACCACTTTATGCATAGTACTGGTTATGTGCATGCGGATCTTAAAGCGGCCAACATACTGCTCGGTCTAGGCAAGGGTGGTGGCGCCCAGGCTTATCTCGTCGATTTCGGTCTGGCTTCGCATTACGTAACTGGCGACTTCAAGCCAGATCCTAAGAAAATGCACAACGGCACTATTGAGTACACATCGCGAGATGCACATCTAGGTGTACCCACACGTCGTGCTGATCTGGAGATACTTGGCTACAATCTTATTGAATGGCTTGGCGTGGAGCTGCCTTGGATTACGGCAAAACTGTTGGCAGTGCCTCTAAAAGTCCAAAAGGCAAAGGAAGCATTTATAGATAACATTGACGCGTCATTAAAGCAACTGTTTCCCAAAGGTGTGCCGGTTGCCATTGGCGATTACATGAAATACGTGGCAAAGATGAAGTACAACGACGAGCCTGATTATGGCAAATGCCGCTCTTATTTCCTTAATGCACTTAAGCAAATGAAAGTGGCCAACACTGGCGACCTGGACTTTAAACTCAAAATGCAAAGCAACAATAACAGTAGTCCACCCTCCAAGAAGACTACTCCCGCAGTAGCTCCACGTGGCAGGGGTAAAAGGGCCGCATCTCCTGTGGTGGACTTATCTTCTTCTTCAGATGATGTCATTATTGACACTGATCAAAGCGATGAGGACGATCATGTCGGCTACACGCCACGAAGGAAGATAGCAGCAGCTAAAAAGGCTTCACCAGGAACGCGTTCCAAAACTACAAAAGCTTCGCCAGTCCGTAAACCCACGTCTAAGCCAATCTCATTATCACCCAAGAAACACAAAGCTGAACACACCGTATCCCCTCCAAAGCGTCCCAAAGTAGATTCCAATGGCACACCGAAGTTGCAGGTTGGCAGTGCCAACATTAATTTCAGTCCAGCTATATCTATTCGCGGTAGACCAGGTAAGACTGTAATCAACGATGACTTGACCCCACAACCGCGAACCAACAAGACTTACGAGTTTAACTTTGAGCTAGATGTTAGCATGGATGCCAATGTCATTGTAAATGTTAAACGTAAGAAAAAAGGAGTAACCAGCAGTACTAGCGCTAGCACCAGTCATGCAACTGCTTCTAGCAGCTCCAGAACACCTTCATCTCAAAGCTCCCGAACACCTCAGGGAAATTCACCCGCGACACGCGTCAATTTGCGTAAAGTAAACAGCGAGTCTACCGCAGGATCACCAGCATCTGGACGTAGTCCTCGCACACCGGCAGTCACAGTCCGCAAATTCCGGCATTAGTCTTTTAATGGTCAATATTTTTGCTACATATTACTTATTATATTTTATAGTGAAAATAAATATTTTTCTGCGTACAAGTTGGATATTGTTGTATTTGATCTACATATATGTAGGACAGATCTGAAATATTTCACTGTTTGGATCGACGCTTGCTGCTGCTCTCATGATGCTTGCTTTTGCTGGAACTGGATTTTGTGTTTGAACTGCTTCGACGCGAGGACGAGCTGCTATGCTTTTCCGGAGCGCTTAAGGTTGGCGCTACAGATTTGGTTGAACGTTCTTCCTTGTGTGACTTTGAGGATGAGGAAGAGGATGATTTGTGTCCATGTTTGCTGCTACTGCTGCTGCTGGCATTTGTTGAGCTACTCGCCTCCGGTTTATAAAACGGTGACGATGAGTTCGAAGAAGTTGATGAACGCGATGAAGCTACTGATGATTTAGCTTTACTTGTTATCGGTATCGGTTCATCCGGAATGACCACAGTTGGCGTAGATGTGGTCACGGTTGTGTTTGCAGATCCTCGGCTTGTGGATGGTTTATTGCAACAAGTGTCACATTGCCAATTATGTTCCTGATCATCAGCTGCTTCTTCATTAGAAATAGGCGGCTTGTGGCACTCCTGGTGATAAAGTGCACCGCACTTTGAGCACTCGATAAGTCGATTGGTTGCTGTAAAAACCATTTCACCGCAAACGCAGCAATTCAAGTCACCAAAGTCGCCAGTGTCGCCGGTGTTGACGACACCGCTCATAGTTAGCCCAGCTCCACTGCCATCATCTGAATCGGCAATTGTGTCGGGTGAATCTGGGGGCACTTTGTCTGGCGAGTTGGTCAAATTAATGATTTCGTCTGTGACCATAGCTTGTACAGGTGGCTGTGGTGTTGCGCGTCCTGGAAAGTTCGCTTCATCTTCCATCATCCGCTGCGTCGTGGATTTTGATAACATCTTTTCCGGGCCAAATCGTATTTTGAGCGCTTCATCAAGCAGCAGTCGCAATTCTGCAGCAGACGTTGGATTGCTCGAGTGCAACAGTTTGATTGCCTTTTTCATCACTGGATCCACTTCCTGACCTACGGCTGCTACTGCAGCGATATTTGCAGCCATTTTAAGTAATAAAAAATGCGAAAACAATTGTTGCAATATGGTAAACACACAATTTTGGAATGCGTTGCAGTCACAGCTGACACACTTGGCGTTTTTGCGCCAAAATTGGCACTTTTATATGTGTTGGTTGTGCACTTGGCTAAACTGCGTGAAAGAATTTTCTTCACTCTAGGCAGGATGCACCATGCAAGTTTTGTTAGCTAATTTGTCGTCATAAAATTTACTGCTTTATCTATATCGATGCTTGTTATTTATATATTATTAATAACAATGTTTAGACGGTTTTCTCATCATTTTTGGCTTATCAAGTGGTAACAGTGCTCAGAAGTCGCAGCTGTAACGCAGTAACGAGTAACGAATAAAGGGTTTTTTAAAGTAACCATTACCTTACGTGAATACAAATAATGAAATCTAAGTAACTTGTGCTTCACATTTCTATGTGCTATATATATATTTCTATATCTTCAATAAAACACAGTATGTACAGTGAATTTTAAATTTCCAACTGCTACATTTATAGGATTTTTTTTACAATTTAAATACAATTTATACCGCGAGAGAGGAATAAATTTTCTTTTACAACACTGCTTTATCGATAGCTGATATATCGATAGGGCTCTTCAGTCTGACAGCTGCTTTAAGGTTATACCTCACAACTGAAGTGAATTTGGTATTTGCATTGATTTTCGGTAAATATAATGAAAAATATAATATTTAATGGATTATGCAAGGGCAGGCACTAAGCGCTCCCACAGCTACGCTGTAACTACGCCGTTTAACTGTTTTAATGGTTTTTATTGCAGATTGCTGTGCATATTACATAACAAAGCAGCCGCTATGTCTCAGGCTCCAGTTCGTGTATCTCCTCTGATCAAGCTCGGCAGATGGTCCTTGCTGGCTGTGGGCATTGCCTACGGTGCTGTTAACCAGAGCCGTCTGTCCAAGAAGGAGACGAAAGTGCGTGAAATCGAAGCACAACAGAAAGTCGTTCGTGATGCCAAATTGGCTGAGGAGAAGAAGCGCAGCGCCGAGGCCGAAGCCAGGGCTCTGGCGGAACTGTCCAAACCTTCAAAGAAATAGATCGCATCTTTAGTTTGTTAAAAGTTAAATCGCTACCTTCACACTAAAACATAAATCCACAAAAAGAAAACATCAAAATTCCGTATGCCGTAAGCGATCGGTCTGTGTTCCCGGTTAAATTAACTAAGAACTCCCGAGTTTTTGTGTGTTTACTGCTGAATAATGTGGAAAACTTAAGCAAATTGAATGATACAATTAAAAACCAATTATGTAAAACATAAAAATAGTGAAAACGCTGTTTAATTTTTGTTGTGGATGTAGTCGGATCTGTGGTGAATTGTGTATTTGATGGCAATAAACACTGCAGGCTTATAGATTTATGCGGCTCTGTTTTATTTTGCAAAAAAATGTGTGCAACATATTTTAATTGCATAATAGTATAAATAAGTTGTATGAAAAGTATGTTGCAGATTTTGCTTAATTATTTTAGGAACTTGTCATGTCAATTTAGTTCACCACAGCTGTGTTTAGTTTTTTGGCGCAGTCGTGAGATATTCACCACGAATCAGCTGATCGACCTCTAGCAATTTGAATTAATTTTTGGCTTAGGCTTTGTTAAATCAATAATTACTCGCTGCCTAGGCGAAAATTTAATAGGTGTTGAAACACCTTACGTGCTTTGGGCTCTGCACGCAAGTCATATAATACCCATATGCCAGCACATGCTGCTTTCGAGTGTTCGCTGGAATGGCAAACTTTTTGGAGCAGCTGCCACGGCATTTGCAGGAGATAGCCGAGCGGGGTAAGAAAGGATGCCGATTACCCTTAAGTGGCATCAATTAGCGCGGTAATACGGTTTTAATTAATCTCTCTTCGCTTAGTTAACGTGCGCACTCCTGAGGCAATACTAACTACGCCAAAGATTGAGTTTCTGGACACACGAACGCGTGCACTAGAAACATGCGTGCCCCACTGCACACCCGAGGATGTGCGCAAACTGAAGGATGCTGCAGCCAAGTGGCTGGCGCAGACGCCACAAGCGGGTAAGCTGAGTGGCATTACTAAGTCAAACATATGTATAGTTGTGTAATCTCTAGCGGATTCCCTGTTTCGTCCACCTGCGAGCTTGAAGTGGTCACGGACGTCATTTGGCTGTGCTGCGCTGGATCGCTGTACCCGCGGCGGCATTGTCACTCGTGGCATTACAGAAATCTGTGGTGCATCGGGCGTGGGCAAGACTCAAGTACTGCTGCAGCTGTCTTTGAGTGTGCAGCTTCCTGCGAGACTGGGGGGTTTGGGCAAGGGTGTGGCCTATATATGCACTGAGGATATGTTTCCATCGCGTCGCCTTTTACAGATTTGCAAGGCATTCGAGGCACGCTATCCCGAGGAGCAGCTTAACTTTCTGGGCAATATATTTATCGAGCATCAGTACGAGAGCGTAAGCATGGCTTACTAATCCTCTTACGATTTTTACTAAATCCTGCATACTTCCAGCAACCGCTCTTGAACTGCGTCAACAAACGTCTGCCCCAGCTGCTGCAGGAACACAGCATTGGACTAATTATCATTGACTCTGTTGCTGCCATCTTCCGGCTCTACACGGACTTTGTAGAACGGGCACGTGATATGCGCCGTCTGGTCAATGCGCTGCTCAGTCATGCGGATAAGTATCAGTGCGCTGTGGTTTGTACCAATCAAATGACGGCGAGCGTGGAGGGCGATGCACGAGCTATGGAAGATGTCCCCTGTTTGGGCTTGCAATGGGCGAATCTAGGACGCACACGCATGCGCATCAGCAAAGTGCCCAAGCAGCACAAGCAGGAGGATCAATTGCTCACCGTGCGCAAACTGGAAATCATCTACTCGCCGGAGACACCAAATGAATTTGCCGAGTTTCTTATTACCTCCCAAGGTATTGTCGATGTGCCAGAGCAGGTTCCTCCCAAGAGAAGGAAAATCAAACTAGAAATGGAATAACTGATTCGGTTTATGTATAAGCACGTTTGTTAAGTTCAAATATTCATATATATTTTATGCATTTATAGTTAGTTTAATTTACACTTAGGACTGTTTGTATTTCGTTTGTGGTTTTAATATTTGATGTTCATATTCAGTATTTAGTTTAGCGTGTTAAAATTCAATTTCGTAATTAACATGACTTCACCAATGTTTTTCTCTCCAATTCCCACAAATTTTCTTTCGTATACTTTATCACATGAAATTTTCGAAAGTTCAGAATTACAATTAGCCATATACATATAGTTGTTGATAGGTTTAACTGACGTTTTCGGTTTTATTTGTGTTTTGTTTAAACATTTAAATGCGTTACTAATGGCAACATTTACAAAGCCTAAAACTTAAGATTAGTTTCGCTTAAGCATTAAGTTTATGAAATTAAATTAAATTAATAAATATAGTACATGTACATAAATATTGTAAATTCCTTAAACAACTAACAAGCACACACATCTATCATTCTTATCATTGCAAAGATTATAAAACATAAAAATTAAATAATGAAAAATAGTATTTGAAATGTGCTTGAGCAAATATATTCGACTTTTTGGCACAAGTTATAATTTGACTGGGGCGTGTTCAGCTCTAATAGTTTCTCTCTTTAGACTTCACGCATTCGCACATCCTGCCGATCCTGCGATTCCTGCGCCTCTGTGGACGAACCCGGCTCACTGGCCGTCTCCTCCCCCTCCTCCTCTTCTTCTTCCGTTTCGCTTTCGTGCTTGACCTCAACAACCGCTGCCCCTGCACTTGCTGCGTCTGTTCTATCCTCTGCTTGCAGATTCTGTACAGAGATCTTTGAAGCCGCTAATTTACTCTCAAAATCCATTTCGGTTAGCATAGGAGTTGTGGCCGGATTTCGGCCATTCTCCTGCGTCGATTTCGACGTCTCTGTTGCTGCTGCTGCCGCCGCCGCTGCAGCAGCTGCTGCTCTTTGTAGTCCCATAGCTGGCGACTCTTCCAGTTTGATATCCAACTTTTCAGTCTGCTCCAAGGGCGCCGCCGGCTCCACGGTCAACGGTATGGCATTCTGATGCAGTCGATGATGATAGGTTTCCCCAATGTTGTTGTTGTTGTTGTTACTGCTACTGTTGCGCTTCTCAGGTGTCTTGCTGCTGCTTTCTCTGCCTCCGCTTGCAGCTGGACTATTGGGTGTGATCTTTGCGGTCTTCTCCAGCAATTGCTTTTTTATTTTTGTTGTTGCATGTTTGGTTTGCAATTTGCTGTCGCTACTGTTGTTGCGCGTCTTTTGGTTCTCTGTTTGGTTGTTGCACAATTTCTTGCCTGTTGCATCCGTTAGACTCGTATTATTGTTGTTGTTGTTGTTGCTTGCGTCTTCAGTCCCACTGTGGCTGTTGTTGTTGCTGCTATTTGCTTTTGTCTGCTGCTCCGTTGTTGCGGCTGATGTTGTTGTTGGCTTTGACGTTTTGTGCTCGGCGGCCTCGTTATTTGTGACATTATCCTGCTTTTTCCACTTTGTGCGGCGATTTTGAAACCAGATTTTCACCTAGAACGAAAAATTAAACATGAAAACGGTTAAAAATAAAATAAAATTCCATGTGTACACATTGCATTTGACATTAATTGCACGCTACCAATATTGTGTTTAAATATTCTTGATAGCTTTAATATACACAAATTGTTCAAGCATGAACATGGAATATAAGATATATAGTGCAACCGCCAAGTATGGACATAAAGAAATAATCATATGTATAAGAAATATGTAAAACTACAAGACGATAAGGCAGATTACTAGCTGCATATCGCATATCAACAGCGGCAGGCCACAATCTTTTGAGCCTTGCAGCAACACATGTTACATACTAGACCTATAGTTATTAGGCATTAAGAAGTCTGCCAGTGAGCCTAGACATTGTATTAGGCTCACTAGACAACATAATAAAAGATAGACCTTGAATAAACAGAAAGTCCAGACTAGACATAAAACACTTAAGACACGTTCTGGACTCAAGATAATAAAAAATGGGAAATTTACCCTGATAAGGGAAAACCCTACGCTGTACCTAAGCATAGATAAGTAAAATATTGTACATGATGTTATACATAAGCCAAAAATGCTATAAAATAAAGAAAAATCCGCTTCGTGCGGTCAGTATACCACCAACTCACTGCCTCGCTGGTCTTTATTTTGTTCTCTGAACATTTGGTCCTACGAGCATTCTGTCGTTTTCCCCCACCAGTGGTAAGAGACGCAGAATTTAACCAGCACCTTAAAATAAGTCAGTTATACGTTTAAAGGTTGCTACAATTTTTGTTCTGTAATGAACTTAAAACATTAAGGAGATCTGTTGTGTTCCTGCTGAGGTAAAAAACACAGAAACCCTTTAATGCCAATACAAAAGCATTAAAGATAATAAGGTTTCTGTTGTGTTCCCCCAGTCTGTAAAAAGCACAGATACAAATTACTACTTATTTAATGCAAATACTGCATTTTAAAAAAAAAAATATAAATAACGTCGCCAAAGAGTGCGTCGTGGGAGCAGCGCAACGTCGCCAAAGTGCGTCGAGGGAGCAGCGCAACGTCGCCAAAGTGCGTCGAGGGAGCAGCGCAACGTCGTCAAAGTGCGCAGTAATAACGTCGCCAAAGAGTGCGTCGTGGGAGCAACGTAACGTCGCCGATCAAAGACGGCGTGGGAGCAGCGTAACGTCGCCGATCAAGGACAACGTGGGAGCAGCGTAACGTCGTCGATCAAGGACGACGTGGGAGCAGAGGAACGTCGCCGAAGGAGTGCGTCGTGGGAGCGTCAACAGCCAGGAGCATCAAGCAGATAATAAAGCAAGTTTTATCTTTAATTACTTATCAATAAGTGCATGCAAAATGGCAGAAAAAACTAAGTTGTCTAATATTAGCAAAGATATGATTGATCCAGGAAAGTTAGCAGATAAATTAGACAAAGAGGTAGAACAGCTCACAAAGTACCTTGAGGAGACTGAAAAGTTAATAGGTAGGTCTACACCAAGTAGATATAGGGTTCGCAAGAAAATGATTGAATGTTTTTGGGAAAGAATTAACAAAATTATAGGCGAATTTGCATATTATAACATTTATGTACATAAAGATGTTAGTAAGCTAGAATTCAACAAAAATATTTATATAACCGAATTAGAAAACCTTATAACAGAAAGTAGCACGGTCAAGGTAGAGGTAAAAGAGAAGACACAGGATCTTCCAATGTTACCTCAACTAAAAGTCCCTACATTTAATGGGGAGCTCAAATATTGGTATCAGTTCGTAGAATCTTTTAAGGAAATAATTGATAAAAGAGAGGATTTTAGTATTTCTTTAAAATTCAATTATTTAAAATCGGCATTAAAAGGGGAGGCAAGAACCCAGGTGTCTCATTTGTTGACAGGAGCAGTAGAGAACTACCATACTGTTTGGGATTTGTTAACCAATCGGTATGAGAATATGGAAAAAATTTTTTTTGAACAGTATTATCATCAACTCAAACCTCGCTGGTCTTTCTTTTGTTTTCTGAACACAAATACTTTATAACATCAAATATATTGAGGTTAAATACGTGCAAGTTGCTATAATTTTGCAATGCTCATAAAGCAAATGATGGAGTTGTAGTACTTGTTTATGGTACAACATGAGTCAGCTTCGAATGGTCCGCTATAATTAGGCAATGTTTATGCCTCATTTGCGCTTATTAGTGTGCGTAAAACAAATAATTAAAAAATTATGTATCGCAATATTCCACACACACGCACACTCACACACACACATAGTACTTGAAGCAGGAAAACACTTCCGCTACGTCAGCCTCAGTTCCACTACCAACATCAACAACAGCAACAACAACAACGAGTAGAAATATACTATTTGAAATGATGTGGGCCTGTCAAAATGCAGAAAACGCCTCCCCCATTACGCAGGGCCACAGCCTCATTCTCTATGCTGCAGGAGAGATGCGTGAGAGTGGATGTGGTGGGGATGGGGGAGGCGCAGCGTCAATGGAGCAACATAAAACATTTGCCTCTAATTTTCCATTTTCATTTCCATTTCATCCAAAAGTGATGGCCTAGCTAAATAAATGAAAAATCTATTTAAATCGCGCACATAATTAGTATTTCAGCGGCATGTCTGCACACACACAAACACTCACACACACACAGACTCACACGCACCTATTTGAGGCGAAAAATAAAAGAGCAAAAATTAGAATGCCGTTATATGACATGCTCATGCCGTAAAAATGATGAAATTAACATGAAAACGCTTTTCTCATCTCCACGCAAAAGAAGGAGGAAACGTTCAAGTATACAAAAACAAAAGTGTGGGGCAAATTGAAACATTTTTCTCATTTTTCCGCCTTTTCCCCCAGTGTTGTTGCTGTTTAATTTTCATTTATTGAAAATCAATTAATTGATTGCCAAATATTTCGAATACATATTTCTCGAAATAGACTTAAACTCACATCAATGAAATGTACTTGTCGATGGATTGATGTGCTCTTACACTCTGGGCAAAAACTGTTTGTTTTATCGATGAAGATGGATTATGAGTGTATGCATATGAGTCTGGGTGTGTGTTTGTGTGTGCGTGTGTGTGTACTCGTATCTGACAGTTCGTTTTAAGCCCATTCGATTCGTAATTACAGTTGCCTCTTTTGACCAATTACTCATCCAAATGCCCGCGTTCTGTGTTCATTAATTCCATAATAAACAATAAAACACAGCGCATCGCCGGTGTTTATCTTATGAGCAATTTTAATGGCTATCCGAAGAGCAGCGTTTCTTCTTCATATCATCTAGGCAATTTTAATGGGCCTTACGCTTATTTATATGCGTTTATGCGGGCACTCGGCCACTTGGCAAGTCCATACTCGGCGAAAAACGGTAAAATGTTGGGTATAATACTTTTATAGGGCTTTAAACCATATTGATGGTGTATTTTCTGTAGATTCACTTGAAATCGCATAACGTTCATAGTTGAAGAGCTATTTTTTGGCATGTGAGACCTTCAGATAAAGCTCTTGCATTATTTCGTATTTTATAACAATGATATAGTTAACAGCAGCGATATGAACGAACAATTTAGATGAGAGATCTGAAGAGTGCACAACCATAAGTTTACAGTTTGTATTACAGTTACTTATATATTCATTGAATCAATTAACTTAAAATAAACAAAAAGGAATTTGTGTATCGAATACACTCGACTGGCGTGTGCTTGTTTGGTTCTTTTTGGGCACATGCGGTGCAGCAGTGCTTACATTTAATTATTTGATTATTTTTAAGTGTGTCTGGCCCAATTTTAGTTGGACCATTGCGTTGCTTTTAATTGCGTGTGGCATTTTTTATTGCATTCATTTCTCTGATTAATTTGTTTGCCATGCTAAATATTACATATTTTGGGAAAGGGATTTCATAGTTTGCTCCCAATACTAACATAAATAAACATTATGCCTCTTGTGTTGTGATCCACTCCAAAGCTCATTAAGCTACAGATAAATAGTCTTCAAAAATATAAAAAAAAAGTTCTAAAAATAAAAAAGAAAATGTCAGTTGAAAAGAAAATTTGTGGAATTTTTGCTTTCATTTTCCGTTTTTTTTAAATTTACATTTTATTTATGATTTATTGACATTTAAATGCATTGGGCTCGGATTTCCCATTTACTTTAGAAGACGGTTAGAGCCCAAGGGAACAAGTGTGTTCTTAACAGAAATCAAGTTGTGAGGAGACAAAAGTGTCTTTATAATTTTGTGTATTATATTCATTTCGATACTCCTCATTTAGTATGTCACATTAATCTGCGTGCCAATGCAGCGCTGAGCCCAAAGGCAATTATGCAATTGGAAGCCAAATCAAATATGTAGCTGTAGCAAATAGTCGATATGCCGTCGAGCTGTTTTCATTCAACCCTTATGCACCTCACACTCCCCTATTTAAGCCCTTTCTCCTTATGTACTCAACGTATATTGCAGTGCAGTAAATCACTTTGTACCATGCAAATATGCGCACTACAATGACATTATTAATTAATAACATAATCAGTGCGCTGCTTGTCAGCTTTCTCTGTAACTGAAATGGTATAAATAGGGTATGTTGAGCTGTTGCATTGCAGTACATAAGTTAAGCATAAAATCAGCTATTAACTTAACTATCTGGCGTTGCCAAGTTAACTTAATCTGTTGCTAATTTTTCATGCATGGTAACACTCTCATGGCCATTTGAATGCATTACCATAAAAAGCTAAATGATAGTACACTTGACAAAGCTCAGGTGTAAATGGAAATGAAACGAACAACATAGCGATCAGCTTTTTGCATAGTGTAAAAATATATGCTAAAGAATTGATGCGCAATATAATTGAAAATATTTGAAAATTACATTTAAGGAATGAGCCAATTCCCTTTTTAATTATTTTTATGCCAAGAGCATAAATAATCCAGTAGACTTCAGTAATTGCAGAGTATTTGGGAGCCAACGCTTCCAATTATGTTTCTATTTGCCTATTTAAAGGATTATGCTGGTCATATACACACCCAATCACACAAATACGCAAATGGAGTGTTGTTTGTGCGTCTGTGTGTGTGCGTGTGGAGCTGGGAATATTTGCATCAATTTGTTCTGCGTTTATTAATTAAATAGACTTAAATGCAACTGCTGCCAAAATGGGATAATGGCAACAACACAATGTAACAACAGCTAACAACCGGATGTGCTACCCCACCCTAACACCCCCTTCTCCACACTCACGCCGCTGTAATAATGGCAATGTACATTTGCCGGGGCATGTGGCAGATGGAAAGGGGGCTAATAAGCACAAAATGCTGACCAAAATTTTGCAGCAAATGCCGTTTATGCAACATATTTTATGTGTTATGCTTAGCATTTAGTGTTGTTCTTGTAGCTGCTATTTGTTTTAGCATTATTATCTGTAGTATATCCGATCTGTAGAGCAGTCAAAAGCAAAGCAATTGCATAAATATTTACTTTAGACGGTGAGTGAGCGAAGGGGAGGCTAGGACCCTATATAGCCATTAGCTCTATTTGCTCACTATACTACATCCATCTATGCACTTGCTTATGAAATTGCAGCTAAATGAATTTCAATTCGTTTAGTAGCGAAACTGTTGCTGCTTTGAAGTCATGTGTGAAATTAAAAACCTCTGGCGAAAATTAAAATAGAATATGGTAAAGTATGTGATGCTATGATGGCAAGGGGAACGACTAAGAGTTATCCTATAGTTTGCAATGGGGAAATACCTAATTAGTTGTGAGAACCTTGAGTACTTTCTTAATTTTGAAAATTTAAAATGAATTTGAACTTTTGGAATTGAAAGTAGTATTTATTAGTAGTATATATTTTGAATATAAATATAAAAACTCGGAAAGCTACAGTCGGATTTAACCGACAGTAGAAGACCCTGTACTTTGATTTACCCTGGGCGTCGATAATAGCAGCTGCATATATGTATGTATATAATCCCATACACATACACATAGATACATACACTTATACATACAAATATACACGCAAATACAAACAATAACCAATACTCATACAGAAATTCATACTCACAATCAAAAATCACGTATACGCCCTAGTGGACGCATACGCTGCGGCTTCCCCCCTCCCCCAGCCACATGCCTAGTACAGAAAATATCTCCGGTGTTTATTATCCGATTGGGCTGCAACTCGCACCAAACATGCAAAGCATCTAAAACTTTAATCCAGCAAAAAATGAATCCAGTGACTCTAAAACTGTATATACTAAGGATATTTTTGCAAATTTGAGAGGGAAGGGGGATGACTTTTCAAACATTTAAAACAAACTTGACCTGCCTATGTAACACACGAACCAAACAAAAAAAGAATTGAGTCTCTAGCTCTTATAGTTTCCGAGATCTAGGTGTTCATACAGACGGACGGACAGACGGACAGACAGACAGACGGACAGACGGACAGACGGACAGACAGACAGGGCTATATCGACTCAGTTCGTCGTCCTGATCAAGAATATATATACTTTATGGGGTCTGCCACGCCTCCTTCTGCCTGTTACACACAAATGTCAATTGCACAATCTTAATAGACCCTTTTGTACTTTTTTAAAGTACAGGGTCTAAAAATATAAATAATGATCTCAGTAAATGTAATCCAAAAAGCATGTTGTTATTCACGATTATTAAGTTTCTATTCATTTAAACCTTTAAGTAAATTAATAGTTTTAAAAATGTAGTCTAGAGTTTGTTAACAATTTAAATCTATAGAATGTTTTTAGACCCTGTACTTTAAAAAAGTACAAAAGGGTCTATTAAGTTTGTGCAAATGACATTTGTGTGTAACAGGCAGAAGGAGGCGTGGCAGACCCCACAAAGTATATATATTCTTGATCAGGACGACGAGCTGAGTCGATCTAGCCATGTCCGTCTGTCTGTCTGTCCGTCTGTCCGTCTGTCCGTCTGTCTGTATGAACACCGAGATCTCAGCAACTATAAGAGCTAGAGACGTAATTTTTTTTTTGTTTGGTTCGTGTATTACATAGGCAGGCCAAGTTTATGTTTTTAGTTTGATATCCATCCCCCTCCCCCTCAAGTTTACAAAAATGTTCTTAGTATATACAGTTTTAGAGTCACTGGATTCATTTTTTGCAGGATTAAAGTTTTAGATGCTTTGCATGTTTGGTTTGATATTTAACAAACAATTTTCAGTACTAGGCATTTGGCTAGGGGAGGGGGGAAGCCACAGCGTACGCGGCCACTAGGGCGTATGCGTGATTTTTGATTGTGAGTTTGAATTTCTGTATGAGTATTGGTTATTGTTTGTATTATAGTATATATTTGTATGTATAAGTGTATGTGTGTGTATACACACATATGTATATATGCATGTGTATGTGGTTGTGTATGTGAGTATGTACATATATGCTGCTGCTATTATCGACTCCCAGGGCAAATCAAAGTACAGGGTCACCTACTGTCGGTTGCGTCCGACTGTAGCTTTCCGAGTTTTTTTTTAAATTAATAAATTCACTCTTTACTTTCCCCCAAATCATTTTTGTCGTAGATATCAGTAGAAATAGATATAATCATTTGTAATGTGTACTTTTTCTATAAATTCTCATAAAATATACTTTCAGCAATGTTTAGTATAAGTTAAAGGATAAGCTTATTTTTAAATATATTTATTATTTATTCTTCATTAGGTTCATCATACTATTCATTCATTTGAGACAACTTAATCTGTTCAAATTGTTATGGCTGTTATTTAAAATTGAATTTTGCCACTATATTTTTTCGAGTGCATTTGATGCGTTGCGGTTTTCATATAAAATGTATTTTATTTTCACTTTGGCCCCAATAGCAGATGGCATAAATTAAGTTTATTAGTTAGCGAAGAGTGAGGTAGTGGGAGCGAATTCTCTAAGTTTACATATATTATACAGCCTTTATTTATGTGCTCGTTCTCTTAAGTTTTAATTGGTTTTCTAGGCAAATAATAAAATGAAATTTGGCAACATTTTCAGGGCACTTTGTGGCACTGTGCCTACTACACACACAGGCAGGACAGACGATCTTTTATGTGCCACCAACTGTAGTGTGTGTAGTGTGTGACGGTGTGTCTAAGCAGATGCCCCCAGTGTCAGGCAGACGGCTGTCAACTGTTGTTGTTGATTTGCTAATTGCCCGGCGTTTAGCATCAGCAACGCCCACCCAAACAGCTAAAAGCGATCTACGAATAGCCGCACCGAGAGAGAGAGAGCCGTTGAGTGACTCCGCCTATATTTTCAAATATTTTAGCTGTTGGCGCGCCAATCGACGCGAGCTGTTGTTGCTCTAGTTGTTGTTGTCGTTGTTGCTGCTGGCAGTCAAATTGTGATTTATAAATAATTAAACTGGGGGGCCCACTCATAGCAGTCGACCGACAGCTGGCCGTCAGCCTCAAAACTAATTTATGCAAATTTTAGCAGCCAGTCGAAAATTAATAGTCAAAAATGCTTTCATGTGTTGTCAACTGGCAACAGTTGTTGTTGTTGTTATTATTGTTGTTGCTGTTGGCCAATGGCAACAATTAAATGCTGACGCTAGCTGTTGCTATTTGGTTTTGTTATTAAATTACTGTGTAAATACGTTAAATAACACGCAGCCCGGCGTCAATATTATAACTAAGTGGCAGTCAATAACAATAACAATATTAATAACAATACTGCACATATCATTTAGTTATTATTTATTTAAATTGTGCAAACACTTCGCTTCATTTTGAAAAAGAATTTCTAATGTACGGCCCCAAATTTTGCATGTGATTTTGTTTTTAAATTTATATTTGACATTTTTGTGGTTGTTTTTAAGTGCCACGGGGCGTATGCGTTATGTGTGTTTAGCATTTGATGCCCTTGTTTTGATTATATTTCTAATTATTCATAACTGATTTAATAATTGACGCATAATTAAATGCGTATTAGCCTAATTGCTCTTCCAATTAGCAAGGACTGAGTTTAATGCAAATGTTATTAATAAACACATTTATACGTAAATCATATTTATATTTGTATTAAATTGCGATAACCTTTTGTTTATTTTGAGTGCGTAGATTGACTATATTTAAAGCCTCAATATTGGCGAATTCATTGCCTTATTTTGGCAAATTGTTACATATAGTATTTTATTTTAATTATTTGTTTCATTTCCTGATTATTTGTATTACATTTTATAATAGGTTTTGATTATTTTAAGTGTGAGGATTATATTTGTGATATGTAAACAATATATATCAATATTGCGATGGCATTCCTATCGATATATTAATGTAGGTGGTGATCGATATGGTCTCATTACATAAAGGGACGCAATAAAATAAAACTAAAGCAAACTGATTATATTCTTTATAATCCTACGGTTTACAATATTAACTGCTTTCATACTGGGAAATCGTTTACTTATTATATTATGGATATTTTTATATATTTTATTTAGATTATTTCTTATTTATTGTTATTTGCATTAGAGTGAGGATTATATTTATAGTTTTAAAACTAGGAAACTCTTTTACTTGTTATTCACAATTCTTAAGACTTATTTTGATTATTCATTTCATTTTTTTAGAATTAATCAGGCCTGTTCCCATTTACGAAATCGATCATTCGATTTACTTTTTGAAAAAAATGGGGTTCCAAATTTCAATTCATCGTTTTCGATTAGCTTCATATTTGCTCCATTTCGAAATAGATTAACTTCGTGTGTAAGTACAATTAACATTTTCATTTCTTGAAAACGATACATCGAATTTAGGAAGCCCATTTTTTTCAAAAAGTAAATCGAATGATCAAATTCGTAAATGGGAACAGGCCTGAATATATACATTTAATTCGTATTAAATTTCAAAAAACCTTTTGATTATTTTGAGTGCGAGGATTATATTTAAAGCTTCAATATTGGGAAATTCTTTTACTTATTATTGACGGTTTTTATACATATTATTTTTTTGAATTACTCCATTTTCAGTTGAATGAAAACTGATGACTGGCATGCTTATTTTTTTGTTCACACACAATTTCATGTCAAGTATACTTTGCATTCCACATCTGTTGAAAAAGTTTTTAAATTTTTAAGCACTGGATTCTTCAAAACTATTACAAGCAAAATGGTGGAACTTTTCCATTGAACCTAGTGGTAAGAACACCCATTAAACTGGGCCATGGCATGAAATTATATTTAAAATTCAATATAATTTACAGCACAGGTTTGTTTTCTCTCTCGTAAATATCACGACAATGCCCATAAGGATTTATCATATTTTAAATATATTATTGCACACAATTGTTTGCGGATGATTGATGAACTTATATATAAGCTCCAACAACATATGCAGATAAATATATATGCAGTTGTATTATGCAAGGTAAATATGGAAATTGTATTAAATGGAAATAAATATATTTTGTGTTTATTTGCATATGTGAAATTAATTGAGAGCATGAAAATTATATGACGCCTTTTGTATATTTTCGGCTTTCATTTAAATACAGTTTATGCCAATAATAACAACAGCAACAGCAACACGAACACAAATGCAATGAGCCCAAATCTCTGTCCTGGTCGTCTGATGATGAATTGCCATTTGATTTGTTTGTGCTGCTTGTGGCAGCAATTTAATTTAATTATCGTATTTGCCACTTGGCCAAATGCCAGGCAATAAGCCGACGCCAGCTTCCCTATTTCCAATTGGTCACACGCACGCACACACACGCATGCCGAAGTCATGTGTATGTGTGCGAGGTCAAATGGCAGTTGCATTAGCCTAATATATTGTAGTTCAACACTGTAAACAAAGCAAACGCAATGTGTGTGTGTGTTTGGTTGTCACTTTGATATATACAAATTAATAACCAAAGAGACCATTTCCTATAAACAGAAGGTGCATATTTTCAAGCTATAGCTTTGGTGCAAAAACACCACGTGTGTGAAAGCCAAGTAACGAATAAAGTATTGACAGCATGCGAAAAGCTGCTGGCTAAGTCATGCAGTCATGCATTTTGAAGCTCAGCTTAAGAATATATGCTATGCATCAGTTAGCTTTTAATGTACTGCACACAAACTAAGATAAGCTGATTGCTATGTCAGTATGCCAACATACTCACCACACAAGAAAGGAGGTGATACTTCGCAAGTGGGGAGTATTTAAAAGCACTCTTAGATTTATTTTTAGACCCTGTACTTTAAAAAAGTACAAAAGGGTCTATTAAGTTTGTGCAAATGACATTTGTGTGTAACAGGCAGAAGGAGGCGTGGCAGACCCCATAAAGTATATATATTCTTGATCAGGACGACGAGCTGAGTCGATCTAGCCCTGTCTGTCTGTCCGTCTGTCCGTCTGTCTGTCTGTCCGTCTGTCTGTCTGTATGAACACCTAGATCTCGGAAACTATAAGAGCTAGAGACTTAATTCTTTTTTTGTTAGGTTCGTGTATTACATAGGCAGGTCAAGTTTGTTTCAAATGTTTGAAAAGTCATCCCCCTCCCCCTCAAATTCGCAAAAATATTCCCACCATGTACAGTTTTAGAGTCACTGTTCTCCTTTTTTGCGTGAATAAAGCTTTAGATGCTTTGAATGTTTGGTGCGATTTGCAGTCCAATCGGATAACAAACACCGGAGATATTGGACAAACAATTTTCTGTACTGGGCATTTGGCAGGGGAAGGGGGAAGCCATAGTGTACGCGACCACTAGGGCGTATGCGTGATTTTTGATTGTGAGTATGAATGTCTGTATGAGTATTGGATATTGTTTGTATTTGCGCGTATATTTTAATATATAAGTGTATGTGTGTATGTGTGTATGTATGAGTGCATGTGTATGTGTATATGAGTATGTTCATATATGCTGCTGCTGTTATCGACGCCCAGTGCAAACTAAAGTACAGGGTCTCCCACTGTCGGTTGCGTCCGACTGTAGCTTTGCGTCCGACTGTAGCTTTCCCTACTTTTTTATTTATTTATTGTCTAAAATTTTCTACATCTTTGTTCTCAGTGTATTTCTATGCACGGCACGTCCCGCCACCTGGTTTGCAATTACGCTGGATTATGAGCGCACAGCAAATGTTGGACAAACATTTTAAATGAAAACGCCCAATGCGAATTGTCAGCATACGAGTCACACACACACAGCTGTTTCGTGGCTCCCTAAGCCGTTATGTATCAGACGCACAAAACAGCCAGCTCAGTGCCCCACCAATCGTCTCTAGTCTCACACTCCCTTCCCCGGGGGCTGGCATAGAGTTGCCACTGGCACTAAAATGCAAATGCAATTTGCCGCGTTTGGCGCGTGACGTTCGTTTGGTAATCGCAACACTATTACAATGTTGTCAGTGTATGCGTGTGTGTTTGTGTGTGTGTGTGTGTGTGTGCAACTGTGCCATGATGCGTCGCTGCATTGCAATGCTAAAGGGCGAGCCTGCAGCGGCAGCAAAAGCAAAGCATATGCATATAGAGGAAAGTGATAGGTAAGAGGAGTGGAGAGGGGGGATTGGGGCCAGCCGCATGCACGCGTAATTAATTGATTTTTATCTGGCTTAAGGCTATTTTACAGTTTGTTGATGACAGACGATGCAGACACGTGGGCGCACAACAGTCGGGCAGGCAGCGAGACACTGGTTGCAGCCCGCAGAGCATGATAGTCAACATCATTATGATTATGCACATAATCAACATAGTAGACAGCAGTGATATTATTATAGCGTTAGTTGATACACCGTAAGAAAAGGTGGCTGATTGAAAAGTGATTATAGCAGTTTAAATAATTTCACATTATTTTTCTTAACTATTATTTAATAGTATTATGTTGACCGACTTTGAAATGAAATATATAAGCTATGTAATGCCTATTATAACAATTATTTCTCCCAGTGCACACATCTGTCTGTCCACTGAGCTGTGCGTCTATTTAAAGAGATTCTTTTTTACGACTGCCTTCACTTTTGTTTTTGCTGCTTTTGCGTTTACTACTGTGCTTCTACTTTTGCTCCTGCTGCTCATTTTTTTGCACTTTTTTTTGGGTTCTTTGTTTTTTGGCTTTATTTTTGTTTGTTTATTTTTGGTCACTTTGTTGGTTTAATGAGGCGTATACGTAATATTACATTGTTGCGGCCAATATTAAAGTGCCCTACACTCCACTCATTTGGGATAACAGCAGCAGCAGCAGCAGCAGCAGCTCAACTTAGTTGTGCCACGTCTAGACTCTAGACTGACTGAAGTTGCAACAGAGAGATAGGGACTGTGTACTACAAGATGTGCGATTGCAATTAAATGAAAGCGAACTTATTTCTTGGCACAAGATGCACCAGATCATTATAAAAACTATCATAAAAATGCACTTAGCGAAAAGTGTCGACATGAAGACGTAAAAAGCGTAAGAGATTTTATGCATCACTCCCTTATCAAAGAGCTCTTGGTTATAACTCATAATAGTACTCATAGGTCTTCTTAGATCTGCAGTATTTATATTAATAGTAGATTCATTTCTGCTCTTCAGTTACTATTTGAAACCTCTAACCATATTAGGCATATAAATTTACTAAATCACTCTGCCTCTGCTTATACTAAATGTATCTATTTCGGCATGGAAATTCCCAAAGTGCTGCGAGGTAGACAGCCTACAACAGTTGTTGCAGTTAATTTGCAGATATTATTGCTGTGATTAACACATGAATGTTTATGTGCATAGCAGTGTTTTATATACAAACAGACAAACAGGCGCATAAATAGAGAGGGAGTGGGTGGGGTGGTCGAAGGGAAGTTAGGTATGCAGACAGACACACAGAGGAGAGATGTTTGACAAGAGCCTAAAAGCTTGCCCTCAAATCTGTGTGTTGCATTGCCACATTAGCTTGATATCACACACAACACACACAGACAAGATACACACACACACAGATACATATACCTAGAGCACAGTATAAACAGCTGGTTTCATATGGTATCCGTGCGGTCAGGATGATAAATAGCTGCCAAGCTTATAATATTAATAATACAGACAAAGCACTTGAACATGTCGGCGCATGCATAACGTGTATAGCACACACACACATGGATAGATACACACACTCACACAGTTATAGGGAGAAACAACACCTAGAAGGACGACACACATTGACTGTGACTTGGCAGCATGCCGTGCTTAGTGTTTGTATATAAACTTGTAATTAATTGACTTGATGGAAAATGTAATTTAATTAAGCAGACATTTCAATGTGGTTGCCATTCACAACGAACAGCAGCCAAAGCAAGAGTACACACTCACACACACTCACACAGACAGACGTAGCAGAGGACAGCAGAAGTTATCCCAGGGCTCACAGCGCGCTTGACTCGCTCTATTGCTGTTGTCATGGCTATGCTGCTGGCTCCTCTCCACTCCTTGTCTCTCTATCTCCTCTCTCCCAGTGGCTCTCTTATAGAGCCAATTAGTCTTATGGCATTTGAGTTCACACACACACACACACACACACAAGCACAGAATAAATACACACAATCTGTCTCATTAATGCAATTTTGATTTGACTTTAAGCTGTGGCTGTACATGTGTGTAATTATTATAAAATATTACTTGCAAAATATAGTTAAACAAATGATAAATGGCCACAGGCCACAAATGGCACTCTGATGTAAATGCACTGAAAAAAATATAGGAAACTGTGTAGCACAAATCTCTTATTAAGTATGATCAGAGTTCGATATACTGAAGCTAATATGCAAAATTATATTAAGTTTTAATATTATTATATAACAAACTTTCTACAAGATAACAAAAAATTTTAAACTAAATTTAAAATAAATTTGAAAAATTTATTTCAAACTGAAATCTAAGAGCAAAATAAAGCTAAACTCATATTATATTGATTCTTGTTTTCAGTTACTTTTTAACTCCATTCAAAATCTATCTAAATCCAACATCTATCAATTAAATTATATATATTGACCCCCATTTTCTGGCAGTGTATGTGCATCTAATACATCGATTGCCTGTTTATTATTTGGCATCTTTGTGCTCTAATTGCAGCTGCTGATATTACTGTTGCTGGCAGCAGTTACTGCGGTGTTCTTGTTGCAAAGTTAATTTATTCTAATTAGTCAATAAATCTCAATTTAGTCGCCAAGTGTATTAATACATGCGTCTGTGTGTGTGTGTGCTTGTGCTTTTAGCCTTGGCAAAAGGCAAATGTTGCAACCCATTTCCGCACTGACTCTCTGTGTCGCAGATGCTGCCAGCTGTTGTTGCAGTGACAACAACAACAACAATCAAGTCTTAACAACAACAAGCATAATTTGGGCATTATAAATGCCATTAGATTCAGTCAGGCATTAAATAAAATCACACCTTGACTGCCTTTTGTTGCCTTGCCGCAAAATTAAATTATAATAAATTTTCACATAGGCTTTACCTTAGAAGAGGCCTCAAGGAATTTCTCGGTTTAAATTCATTAAGTCTTTTAGTCTATTGTATAATAGCTAAATGCTTAAATTAACTAATTTCCTACACAGTTTTTGGTTTGTTTTGTTTGTCTGAACTGTAAGCAAGTTGGTATCTTAAAGGTTTATTGCCACGAGGACTTAATGAAGTATGAATTTGAATTTTATAGTGTAATAAAATAACAGTGTAGTTTATTTTAATTAAATTAATTGCAAACTTATTTGTATTTTATAACTGTTTACTAAAGCCTATGTTTCTCTTTCAAATTCATATATAAACATTTTTACCCTAGTTAATTAACTAAAGTAATGCTGTGTTTTTTCAAAACTTTATTTTCGTATAAATTGGCTTAATTTGTCACACAAAAAAAAAACGTTCTGCACACACAATTAAATATTAATTAAACCGTTCGGGTTAGCTGTCGTTTATGGGTATTTTATAAAATCTAATTTAATTAAAAGCTTTGCAAATGCCCCAAAATAGTGTGTGTAATTAAATATTGAAATAATAACCCACTTGCTGTATAATTCCATTAATGTAAACTGAAACCTTTTCAAATTACAGAGCAAACAAATACAATTGTTGTCAGAGATTTTAGTGTCAATTAAAATGTTTAATTCGAGTTTATGGAAGAGCCGGATGAGAGTAATGATGTAGAATATTTTCTATATTATTGGTGATGTTATGGAGGCAACTTTAATAGGGTTTTAATGGTGTTATATAGCTAAACTAGGCAATAAATAAATAAGAAATATATATGTAATTAATGACAACAATACTTAAATTTATTCAGCGATTTGGAGATCAAATTGAAGTTCATTATAAGAAGGTTTTATAGTCATCAAATAACTGAGAAGACCTATTGTATTTATCACTTTGAGTAAAGAACAAATCTTAACGAATTCTCTTAGACCACCTTGCCATAGACAAATAGTTTATTTTGACTTTTGACTCTCAACACTTTCTCTAAATTTTCTATTAATAATATGGCTGGCTATAGAAATTTTAAAATATATCTGATGTACATATATTTATATCATTGCATAATTGTAACGAAGACCTTGTTTGTGCATACTAAGATAACAACTAAGCATATTATATCATATCAGTTCATCATATCATATCATTTCTCAAACTTTACCTGTGTTTCGGTAACCGACAACAGCTTGGCCATTTCGGTACGTTCGCTGGAGCTGAGATACTTCTTGACCTCGAATTGTTTCTCCAGTTCAAAGATCTGACGACCCGTGAATGTGGTGCGTGCCTTCTTTTTGCGACGTGCATCCGTTGAACCCGAATCCGAGTCATCTTCAGTAGTCTCCAAATTGCTATTGTTGTTGTTGTTGGTGTTGTTGTTGCTGCTGTGGTTGCTCTGGGTGTGGGTTGTGGGTGAGCTGTTGTTGGCCGAGTGCTTATCCCGCATTAAACTGTCACTGCTGGCCGTGGGACTTCTATCTGGTGGCAGATCGCACGTAGTGCCGAGCATTAACTTTTTCTTTTTTGCAGCCGGTTTGCCGGAGTTCTCTGTAAATAGTGATAAAACCAGGGAAAAAAGAGTTGAGTGTATTGAAATTTACAGAACATTTTAAAACAGAAATATGAAAACGGAATAGCGTCTAAAAATAAGTAATTCGTATCAATTTTTCAAGCGTAATTGTGGGATATTCGCCATAAGGCCTAACGCAACTGTTTAACCTCAATACGCTTACAGCTTTGCCCTGTGATTTTATATAACTTTCCTTTAACTTTTATATATATTTTTTATTTTATTTTGTTATTGTAATTTGGCCGTCAATTGAGTGTCCAATTGGCTTGCTTATACATTGTTACCACACGAGTTGTGTTTGAGTTCAGTTACCCTCTATACCTCTCTATATTTCTATTGAGACTGCAATTTATCTACGAGTACTATATGCCATCTATGACAGTCTATAATTCGCTTCTCGTTTTGCTTTTTGCATTCATTTAATTGTTTGGTATAAAGTGATTAATTGCCACTAGAAATATATGATATACTAGTCTTAATGACTGCGACTACCACTCACGATTACGATACTAAGTTTCTCTGATTTATTTGTATTTTATGTAGATGATAGAATAATGCTATGCTAGTTACAAATATAAAAAAAAATATGAATAAAATGTCAAATGTAATTTTGTGAATATATAAATAGGAGTTAAGGACTATTTAAACTATGTTTATCTAAAAGAATTTATCTAAAAAATGTAAATATACAAAATAAATGTAAAACTACGAAATAAAATTAGAGCACTTTTAATGTTTCTGTAGTATAATTAAATTTATGTTAATAGAAATAAATATCATAAATTATCGAATTTACTCAATCATAAGTCAAAACAGATTCATCTTATATAAGTACAGTCAAGGATTTGCCATTAGATACACAACTATTTGTATATGTTGCTCCGACTGCTTACACTGTGAGAATTAATTAACTGATTATTGATTTGTCAATGCAATTAGAATTTACGCGGCATTAAAAGTGTTATAGGCCCAAAGAGGGGAACAGAGGGAGGGAGGGAGGAAAGCATGTAAGAACAACAAATTCAATTAGCAATTGGCAATAAGCATAGGCAATAAAAAGAATCAGAATTGGAAAATGTGCAAAAGTTGAGCAGAAATAATTATTATTATTGTTGTTGTTCTGATTGGTTTACTCATTGTTGTTGTTATTGTTGTTGTAGCTCGTTAATTGCTCAATGTTGCGTTCAAGTTTTTATTGTTATTAAAATCACGTACTCGACTTGGCAAATATGTAAACAACAACAAGAGCGACTGCTAATGCTAATGATAATAGCACTCATATTCATACTCATACTCACACTCACACCGTCTCGTATTCGTTTTCGTTTAGATGATTTAAATGAATGAATGCCAAGACTCATTTTGTGATTTGCAACTGTCGTCTGTTAATTTTCGCTTAATTACTTGTTTGCAGCGACCATAAATGGCAATGGCACGAGCACAGTGGGGCCAAAGGGGTGGCATGTCGGGCAACAAGGGGTTGGCTAACGGCCTGGAGGGGGAGAGTGAATGGAGCATTAAAATGTCGCCAGCCAAGCGGGCCTTAATGAAAACGACATGGCAATTGCCAATTGGCGTATAACAAAACACAAAACAAAACAGCCATTCAGCGAGCAAGCTGCAGTCGAGTGTGCGCTGATAAATGTGATAATTGAGGAAATATAAAATCTATAACAGCAGTTGAGTCATAAACACACAACAATAGCTATATAATAGTTGTATTAACTACAATCGTAATCAAACTATATATGCCACTAGAATACAGGATTAACGGACAGTGGGAGCACTGCAGTCGAGTATGCACAGCTAAATGAGTAGACAAATATTATATTAATATTATATAGCTGCTTATCAGAAATCATCAAACAATTCGTCGATGGTGATTTTCCTACATTAATCTTGAATGATTCATGTGAAAATAGGGGAATAAGTTTTCATATTTTAATATAGGCATGTTCCCATTTCCAAATAATAACGAAAACAAAATAAATCTGGTTCGATTAATTGAAATTCAGAGGCGCATTTTTAGCAAAAATTGAATCACTTTAATGAGTTTGAAATTTGAAACAAGCCTGATTAACTCGTTTTAAATATATTCTGCATATTTGAAAAAATCATCTACTTAAATTGAAATCGTATTATTTTTTATATTACTGTTTTTATTAAGTTGCAAAGAATTTAATTAGATTTTTGTTTACTGCAAGTAAAACTTAATTCAATTTTATTTTATAAATTTATACCTATTTTAAAATGGTACCCATTAAATGTAGTACCTATTGTAGAATGTTTTAAATCAGTTTCTTTTTTAAATAATTCTTATAGATATATACTACTCTAAGGCTTTAGCTCATATACCTCTTGCTGCAGTTGCAGAGTATAGAAAAAACAGAGCACAATCAGGCAGTTAGTGTTACGCTTCTATTGTTTTTAAAGGTTTTTGCTTTTGCTATATCGTTCTATCGCCCATTTTAGTTAGCCTGCTTTTGCTGCGTTGTTCGTTTAGTTTTTATTGATTTCATGCCACTGGGGCGCCCTTTAGCGCTCTACTAGACGCGTTTATCGTGGTAGTAGTAGTTGCCGTCAGTCTCCGTCACGCTGTCCAGGGGTGGCTTAGAGCGTCCCCTCCTCCCGCCTTCTCCTGCAGCTCATTTAGTTGAGGGGGGCGACTGTCAGTCGGACGCCTAATTAATCACAGTGTCATGCATATGCGCCCGCCGGGCCATATGAGGCCAAGCGGCCCACGCGGCGTATTAGCAATATTAGCAATAGCAGCAACTGCTGTTGCTGTTGTAACTGCTATTGCTGTTGCTGTTGCTGCTTCGACGACCGTTTACATTTAACTGTCAATTAGATTTCAATTATGCATTGGCAATTGAAGTTGTCGGGGCGACAGCAGCAACAACAACGACGTCTAATGCCAGACACGTTTTGGCTCGCGTCCGGCAATAGGTGTAGCTGCAATACATGGCGTTGTTAACACTTGTTTCTCATTCATAGCGACAGGCGGCAACAACAAGCGGCACAGTTGGAAAATGCTGTACATAGAATAAAACACAATACAACATTACAACAAAAGCACACTAAGCCGGACTGCACAAAGAGATAACCTATATTCTATAGCTAAGCTATCGAAATCTTAATCGATATCGTAGTGCTATTGATTCCACACACAAATTAGCTATAATTATAGTGTAGTAAGTGGGAAATAAATTAGTTTAAAGAAAATATCAATTACTGACATAGTTAGCAGTGAACATTATATTCCGCAGTTTAAGATAAGACAACGAATTCGTTGTTTGTTAACTTTGTTATACATAGCAATCAGCTCAATGGCTGACATACCAAGCAGCTTTCAGCTTGTATGTATTTCTACTCGGAAAGCATGGAGCTTGCTGTCATGGCATAGACTGCAGTTTCTTGACAGCCAGCACTCAATCTGTTTAGCTACATACATAAACAGTATTTCAGTGAAGCGTCACTGTTTTAATGATAGTGCTGATTAGAAATTAGCCAAGATGCCAAGAAATTGCTGTATAAGTAATACTCATACAGATAATCATATTTATACTCCTACTCACAATCATGCTCGTCCATGTAATTGCAATTTAGAGCCATGTATGCGGTCGAAGATCATTTGAGTTGGCAAATTGCAATACGCATACGCCGTGTTGGCCGTTGACTGCCGGCCACACGCTTCGCTGAAGCGTGTTGAGAGCTTCGCGCTGTGCTCAATTGGCACGCTCGTCAAGCGTCAAGCTGCAAAAAATTCTTGCACGGCGCCAATATATAGCGAATATATATTCTGTATATATGACTGAATTTCGAAAACAGAGAGATGTATTTTAACTCTAGCGAATTTTAAATACGCTTGCTTCATTAACAGAGTCGAGACATATAAGCAAATGATAATTCTACGGCAACAGGAAACTTAGACTAATTATAATTCAAAAGAGAGGACTCGCCATACTGCCAGTTTAATTTGTCCCTTAATCAAATACTTGATTTAAACTAGACTCGATGAACTCTACATGAACTTTAATAGCAGCTTACCCGGGGCATGCCGGGCAACACGCACTACACCTATGGAGCAATTAGTATAGATCACTGCTTACCCTTCTTGATGCTGGCTTTTCCCAATATCTGGCTCTGCTTGGCTGCCGACAGAGGCGACGAGGCGTTGCTGCTGCAGTCGCGCGGTTTTTTGGCCACACACAGATTTAATGGCTGATCCAGCGGAGCAGCAACAGTTGCTGCTGCTGCTACTGCTGCTGCTGTTGGTGGTGTTGCTATTGCTGTTGGTGTTACTGTTGGTGTTGCTGTTGCTGTTGCAGTTGGTGTTGCAGTTGGCGTGGGGTTGGGCATGCTGCTGCTGTTGCTGCTGTGACTGATGGCATTCTCCTCTTCGCTGGCATCGCTCATGGAGGCGCTGCGATCCTGGGGCTGCTGTGCAGCATACTGTTGCTCAATATTCCGTAGTATGCTCTTTGGCGATGGGGCTGAGCTGCCGGTGGTGACGGAGGCAACGGCAGCAGCAGCAGCGGCAACAGCAGCAGCAGCATTATCATAGGCTAGTTTGTCCGCCTTGTACATGCCCAGGATGTCGGCGATGGAGTGGGGCGTGGGTCTATTGGGCGGGCGTGCATAGACATGGGCATGCCAGCTGGCAGCAACAGTTGCCGCTAGGCTTGTGGCATGCGGGGTGACAGAGCGACGCAGTTGCTGTTGCTGTTGTGTTGCAGTTGGCCGACCGTTGGGTGGCGCCTCCAGTTGCTTCTGCAGAAATGTTGTGGGCGAGCTGCTGCTGGCGGAGATGGGACTGGCACTGGCGCTGTTGCTGCTGCCGTTGGTATGGATGTTGCTGCTGCTGTTGTTGTTGTCGCGCACGCGCAACAAGTTGACCAACTTCTCCTTACTGCTGGGACTGACCATGGCTGCCGAGGCGGGTGGTATGGTCAGGGCGCTGCTGTAGACATAGGAGTTAATGGCCATGTTGTAGACTGAGGCGTCCGCCTGCAGCATTTGCTGTTGCTGCTGCAAGTGTAGCTGTTGCTGCTGCAAGTGTTGCTGATGCTGTTGCTGGTGTTGTAGTTGGTGCTGCTGCTGCTGTTGCTTCTCCTTGACTATGCCATAACCATGCGCCAAGGCGCCGCTGATCATTTCTGCTGCCAACAACGAGTCGCGTTCCGTTTCGGGCATCATTTAGAGTGGGCGTGGCGTAAATGGGCGTGGTGGCTGCAAATTGAAAGAGAAAGCAAGAGAATTAGACCAAAGCACAAAATGAAATTAGCTCAACAGCTGTTCAATTTGACTGTCGTATAATTGTTAATTGGTGTCCCAGCGATAACCTTCAACTTCCTCTGTGTCCCCATTTGACCTCCCGACACTCCCCTCACCATAGCCCCAACTTTGCCATAAAATACATCTGAGAACACCACAGCAATCACTACTACCCTGGCTGCCCTCTGCGAAATGTAGTTCAACTTATTTAACCCAGCGTACGTTCATCTCTCCTTTCCCCCCTTATCCCCTTCAACTATCTGTCCATCCGTCTGCCAGCCATTTGGCATTTCCTGGCGCACTGCGTTCTGATTTGCATAACAAAATGCTGTACAGAGGCAGGCTTCAGGCAGAGCAAAACCCCTAGCAACAGACGCGTTGCCGTTGGTAAAGGATTCCAAGCAGTAGGGGGATATCCCCCCAGCACCATTCTATTTGACTGTGTGTGTGTGCGTGTGTGTGTGTGTGACTGCTTCGAGTGTCGGCATGAATTTATGGCACAACAGTGTGACACAATTTAATGTAATTTTATAAAAAGGCCAAAAAGCCGCAAATAGCAAGCTAGAGCAAATACAAGGCGAAGAATTTAATAATAGGGGTCGAAATATTAAATATCATTTTATATTTAATAAGATGTGTAAATAAAGTAATATAAAATGAAACAGAGATATACCATGCAATTCATTTAATTATGATATTATTTTTCATACATTTATTATTTTCTTTTAAAGAAATATTTAGATTAAATTAAGGCATTATATATATATTATTTTTTATACATTTATTTTTTTATTTTAAAGATAAATTTAGATTGCATTAAGACTCTTACGATATTAGCTAAACGCCAGCCGTTGTAGTCGACTCGCTTTACGATATTCGCTGAGTTCACGATATTGGTTGTACGCATACGATATTGTTGCAACAAAACATCCTATATCGTTTAAACGATGTGCAATTGCAGCTACTCTTAACGATAAATGTTTAATGCAGTTTGAGCATAAAATTTAATCGTTTTTACGATATGCAATGGCGGATATATGTATAATATTATTTATTCCCTAGAATAAGCATATCTCTGACTAATGGTATAATTTTAACAAATACTAAATGGTTTTTACGATATGCGATAAAAGTTTTGTAAAGTAGTTGGCATTGTTACGGTATGCGATTGTACGTTAAGCGATATAGTTACTATAAATGTTACGGTACAACTGCGATACGTCACGTGAATACGATACAACAACTATCTATGTATACGATACAAGCAAATAGAGCTTCTCACATGTCGCACAATTATCGTTTGTAAACTATAAACAAACATGTATCGATAAACAGTCGCAAACAAACAAACAATAATTGATCGATAAACAAGTTGGTTGAACCCAGCCGCAGATTAAATGAGTTCCATAATCTAACATAATCCAAAATCCCGGCACTCCCGATAAAAATGCTTGAGAAATCTGTAGTTAATTTGTTGCCAAGAACTTGTCGCATGGCACATTTAAATGTCAAGCGTTATGTGTCATATTTCACAGTTGACAATCCCAAAAGCAATTTAAATTAATACAAAGTGCAAACTCACACACACACTCACTCACACACACACACCAATGCTCAGCGCTGCTGTCCAAATGTCAGTTTCAAGCAGCATGCGCTCAATAACGTATAACGTAATGCGTGCTTAAATGTATTTTATTGCCAACAACAACAACAACAACAGCAGCAGCAGCAAATAACGGGGATGGCATATGAAAGGACTAACCTTTAACTACCACCCACTCACACAGACACACGCACACATACAGAACACTCAACTGAGAGCCAGAGCGCGCGCTAACAAATTGAGTAGCAAACGCTCTCAACATGTTGCCGGGCGACATGTTGCCAAGCTGGTTGAAAATCACTTACAGGCCGCCACCTCGTCGTTCCCCCCGTCGAATGCACAGAGCAAAAAAGCAACGGTAATTCAAGTCTGTTGAGCTGCTCAAAAGGTTATGTGGGTATGGGCGTGAGTGTGTGTGCGTGTGTGAGTATGGCATGACGTTTAGGGTGGACATATTCAAGCAGCGGAAGCAACGCAGGCAAGCGGAAGAAGTTATTTCAATTGCCTTGCCCCACGATGACGGGAGAGGGGAGGAAGAGGAGTGGGAGGCGAACGAGTAAGAGAGATTTTGCTGTGCTGCACACAAACTTTGGAGCACGTACAGTGGCTTAGTGTGTGTGAGCTATGAATGTGTGTGTTTGTTTGTATATATGTGTGTGTGTGTGTGTGTGTGTGTGCCAGTTACCTGGCACGCTTTTGCCTTTGCCTCCCACCACCCGCACGGTTTTTGACAAGGATATAGACGAGGTCCAAAACGGCAGCTACTAATGGCATTTAAGTTTTGCTGGCCTGTCACATACACACACACACACACACACACTCTCTCACGTTGTGTGTTTGTGTAGCAAACTCTTTTCGCCTCTATTATTATCCTTGAGGCTTACGGCTGACTGGCTGCCGCTCGGCATTCTTGCCCCTACAATTTTCACTTCATTTTATTTCATTTCGTTTCGTATTCCTATTCGTTTTCGCTTCGTTTTTATTGCATTGACAACGGCACAAATTCCACAGCAAAGTTGATGCTGCTGTCGCTGATCAGCGTTGCCATTTTGGCATTTTAATGGCTAGATTAAGCAGTTAATGCAATGACAGTATATTTAGCACTTATTTTTTTAGTTAATCTGTCTAGTTTTGGGTAATTGCACTGTGTATAACACTATTTTTTTTTTCCTTTTTAGCCTATTTCCATAATTTTTTAGCTACTCTTTGAATCTAGCGAAATTTCACTTTGAAATCCTGACATCACTGCTGCTGATTCCTGGCTCGTGGTCTCCCTTTGCTGGTATTTTAACAAGCTACTGTCGAAACTGCTCCTGCTCCTGCTCCTTTCACTGTGACTGTGACAGTGCTCGCACATAATTCGCCTTGTGGCTGTGTGCCCGGCTCGTCATCATCATCATGGTTGTCTCTGCTGCTCGAGACTCCACTTTGCCTTTGCCTTTTTAGCCGCGCGTTTGTGTGTGCCTGTGTGTGTGTGTGTTAGCTTGACGTTAAACATGGCTGACTAGCTACTTGTTTGCCCCCCTATCTCCTCCTCGTTAGGCACTCCTTTTTGGCTTGTCAGCATAATTTAATGTGCTCTGGCTACGCTTTTTGTATGCTGACATTTATGTATTGTGTACGGAGGCGTGTGTGTGTAGCTGTGTGTGCGTTGGGATTGTTGTCAATCTGGCAGTTAAAGAGTGTAATTTGTCATTCATATTTGCGTTACGTTTGCTTTTTGCCTGCCCTTAACGTAAGTATTTGGCTGAGTTATTGCGTTTAAAGTATCATCCATCATCTTTTTTCCTTCCCCCAATAGTTATAAACTACGTGTGCAACGAATGAGCGGATCTGGCAACGCCATGGACTTGACCAAAAGACACCAAGAGCGGATCATTGAACAGGCACCAAGTGCGGATCATTGAACAGGGCGTTGAATCGGCAAACATTCACCATAAGTGAATTAGTTCTTAGTTCTATTTATATATTATTTGGTAAGTCTAATATTTTCATTTACTGAAATCAAAGAACACCAATTTTAGCAATAATTTATTACCGATAGTTGGCAACACTGTTCACACTGACACAGCAACTTGCATCTGTCAATCTCTTTGGCGCAGACAACACCTGCTTGCTGCTGCACCTCAGCACTCGTTTGGCTCTTAATTATGTATGCATTAAAATAAGCTACAATAATTCGTAGAATTTTTGTTAGTCGCTAATTGATTATGATGAGGCGTTAATGAAGGGCTCTAAAAATGCTGCGAAACAATTTCAACGGCAATTGCCGCAATAGCAGCCCCAAGGGAGAGAGACACAGAACTCTGCTCGCATTGCCGGCATGGTGGAGGGGGCAAGGGGCCGACGCGTCTCTTGGGTGGCAAATTGGCTGTCCAGCTGAGCGGAGCTGCTCTGCCGCTGCTCTGCGCATATTTCGCTTGAAATTGCTTGAATATTTTATAGAGTTATGTGCTCGCTAATTAAATTGATGTGCCACACACAGAAGCTGCCACAAACCGGTGCCACAGGACACACGCATACATACAAACATATCGACGCTTGCTTCGCGTGTGTGTCCTTGTGTGTGTGTGTGTGTGTTTATGCGGTTGCTCATTCGCTCTGGAAACTTTAATGAATTTACCTGTGTCATGCCACATTGTTGCTGTTGCTGCTGAGACTGCTGCTGTTGTTGCTGCTGCTGCTGTAGTTGTTGATACAGCTTTAATTGCTTTCAATTTTCTATACTATGAACGAACACACTCAATTACTTACATGCTAAACACTTTTTAATGCTACTTTTACTCTCCTTTCAGATTAATGAATTCTACTTTTTGTTGTTACTTTTCTCGACGTAAACTGTTGTAAATTGTTTTAGAACGAAATTAATATAAGTGTCGAACTCTCCTATAAGAACTTTAGCTTAAGCTGACAACTCGATCAAAGCCAATATGCCACACACACACACACAGCGGGGGGTAATAGTAAAAAACAAAAAAACAAAAAAACAAAAAAAACGAAAGAGTAAATCCTGCAAATAAACAAGTCCCTTTTCGCATAGGAATTTCATTGTATTTTTATTTCATTCGCCACCCTTCCCCTACTATTGTTGTTTGCACCGTATCAAGTTGGTTTTCATATTCTATTTATTTCTCCAGCCAGCTGCAAGGACTGCAAGGTTCCGTGGAAACTAGAAAATGGAAAATAGAAAATGCCAAATGGCGTTCACTTTCTCTGCACAAGTGCTATTCACATTCATATATTATGCATACATAAATCATAAGCTAGCAAATGAGTGCATTCCCATCGACTCCAGAGTTCAATTGTATTTCGACAAGAATATTAGCTAGATACGAGTTGTACGATGGACGAGTACGTTGGAGTACAAGCAGTTAGGTACACTTGAAATTATAGCTCTAAACCTAAAATGTGCGGACTTATTGACAATTATTGTATACAATAAGAATTGATAACAAACTTATTTATTATCATTTATGCATCTTAATATTTTAAGAACAATTTGTCTAGTATCTTAACTAGAACCATTTCTGAGTGTTGTACTAGACTTTTTTATGGAATTTTGTTTAAGTGAAATACACGCGTAATATATACGCAATTTCAATCAAATTTGTTTTTTACTACACTTTTCTATATCGTTATAATATAACGTCAGCTCCTGTAATTTTAGGGGTTTCCCCCACTTGTGCCTCACCTGTCAGCCAAGTTAAGCGCTACTTTTACAGTTAGTCTTATTTCTTTTATATAATATTGCAACCTGGTATAGAGGCAAGCTGTTGGCAACTTCTATACATATATGCCACACACACAAATACGCACACAGAGCCAACCTCGCTCACGTGGCCAAAAATCTGAAACGCACACAGGCATTATGAAGCTATTTTGAGTGAAGCATTTAAGATTCTGTTTATTTTATTTTTGTTGCTGCTCGAATTCCCCCATCGAAGCTTTAAGCAAGCACTATTTATGCTATCGTTGCTTTAGCTAAAACGAGGTGTGCTCTAATTCAAATGAAGTTCATTTTAATTTATATATTTACTAAAATTAAATTCTACAGTCTACTCGTGAACTAAAGTAAAGTAACTAATTTACTAATATCAATATATTTTCATCCACTGTATATGGTATTGTTTAATACTCTTCTTTGTCCTGACTTATTTGCCATCAACTTGTGGCCCAAAAGTTAAGGCGTAGTAGGCTTTTGTTTTTTAATCGTAAGTGAGTTGAGGTAGATCAATTTTATATTTTTATATTCTCATGTAAAATATTTTTATAGAGCACTTATGAAAATAATTTAAATCAATTACCCTGTTTCCAGACTTATAATTATAAGCCCTGTTTACACGAATAACTGGATATTAAATTCTTAGACTCGACACTTACAAAGTATCAAAGTGTATATTAAGACTGGCTTTTAGACCCTGTTAAGTATGATATGTAGGAGACTTATTTATACATTTACTGCTTTAGAATATTACAAAAATTGTTGAAGCCACCCTCGCAGATGTTTGCGAGTATTTACTTATTTTTATTGACAGCATTATATTTTATTTATTATATTGAATTCATGTCATTGTGCTGCCATGAACAGAACAGAGCCAAGCAGCAGCAAGAAGAAGAGGCGGTAGCAGTCACAGTCGCAGTAAACTCAGCAAGGAGCAAGTGCCAGTAGCACGTCCTTTAACTCGCACACACACACACACACATACACACAACCACTCTGTATGCATGTGTGTGGGTGTGTATGTGTGAGTGTGTGCTATTATTGTCAAGTCAGCACATAAAGCAAGCAGGCACTGGGCGTACAGTGGGGGAGAGTGTGGAAGAGGGTGAGTCAGACAAACGTCAACTGCGTTGGCTGTTGAATGGCTTTAAACGGAAATCGTTATATAAATCAAAGACAGATTATAAATGCTGCGCAATTTTCAAGTATTATATATAGTATTGTATAACGCATTCACAGTTCCAATTGCCAGTTCCAGAGATGGACAACTGTTGAGTACTTTGTGTTCTGTTCCACTTTCGCTCATTAGCAAAAAATAAGAATATAAAAATATGTCCGGCTAATTACGCTGTTGGCTTACGCTATACAGCCGGAAGTGGCGTTCACCCTCATTTCCGCTTCCTGTCATAATTCTACCCATAGATTTGCCTTAAAGCTTTTTGATTTCTTTACTTTTCGTATGCCAAGTGCCGCCTCTACTCAAAGACAAGTCGACAAAAAGTTGGCTATGAGTATTTTTTGCAGCTCTCTCTCTTTTGAGGGTAACTTTTATTTAAAGCCCTCAAATTGCCAAGGCTCTTCAGGCAGGGGTTGGGTTGGGGGTTGGTGCTGCCTTGTCATGGCTTATTTCACTTGAACTTTTGGCCACTTTGGGTCACTTGGTTTGGGCCAAAAAGTTGGCGTGCTTAAGCTTTATTTTTAATTTGACTTCTCTTGCTATTCCTTTTTTATTAAACGTTTTTCGTTTTTCTACTTTTCAGTTGCTTTTGTCCATTAGTTTGCTTTTTGGTCTCTCCACACACACACATTCACACACAATTGGCCGCAATTAACTAACTGGCTATGATTGATGATATTTTAAATGAGTGCGGCGGCAACAGCGTAATGAAAGTGCCCCAACCATGCCAGCCAACCAGCAACAACAACAAGCCAAGCACCACCAACAACAACAACAACTAGCTTAAACGATCCCAAAAATTCCTATGTCATCAGCATAATTTGATGTGATTTGATTCACTCTGCGGGATTGTCAGACGCTTAGCAGCAAACACACAAATTTTCAGTCTTTTTAGTGCTAAAATAAGTGGCTTGTATTCAGCTATGACATATAGTTAAACATTATGAATATAAACTACTTTTATAAAACCACAGACAACAGTGATATGAACTTTCATAATCTCTATACCAGTATCTATTTATTAAGAGGGGTATTCCACACATATTTAAAAAATTTCAGCTTATGGACGAAGCGAAACTATTTCCCAGAAATTTTTTGAGAGAACGTTCACCAAAAGTTTCATATCAACAATATTTTAAATCTGATTTTAATAATACAAATACTTAGGAGGTTTCATTGTCGGTTGCATGCGACTGTATAGTATTATTTTTAAGATTGATCAAAGGAAACTCCCTAACTATATTTTTTTTTTTTTTTTTTTTTTTTTACATAAATATCTTTAGAGCAGATTTATCACAAAGACATTTCGAATTCTAAAAGGTATTTTTGATGCAATTTAATTCAGCTGAGCCAATGACCTCGTGCTGAATCCAAATTGAATTGGCATGTATAAAAATTAAACTATAAATTTAGACATATATGTTGTGCGTATTCTTAATTGCAAATTGAATGCAAACTGAAATTATTCACAGATGACATCATCTGCACTCGTTTTTATTATTTATATTTTTCTGATTTATGCTGCGCTGGCAGGCATCAATCAAAATCGCTTTTGCCTCCACTATAAAAATGCAAAAAGCCCATAAAATATGCATGTCTATAAAGCGCAAGTATTTAAAAGTATATTTATTTAATAATACAATTTTTTTATTAACAATATCCTAGGCAATCGAATTGTGATAAAGAGTATAAGTAAATACAAAATCTACAGTTAAACTTTAGTTAATCCTGGCAATTAGATATGAAGGTCTAGAGTTATTAGAGACTTATTGGAAATAAGTAATTCGAAATATCGAAATAGTCAACTTTCCACAGGGTATCTGACTGTTAACTACTTTTATATGTGGTATTCTTTTTGTCATATTTTATTCATTTATTGCATATCGCATGACGCTGCGACATTTAATGGCAGTACTGGTATTCACTCCAGGGTTTTCATATCATGTCTCTTCAGAACAAATATAATCTCAGAGCTAAATGTTGCACAGTCTAATATAATAGCAAAATTCAAATAATACTTTTTCTGTGTATTTTTGAGACTTCAATTTGTTTACTATGAGTATTCTGTAAATTTAATTAAAAAACTAATAACATTTAACTTATCGATATAGACATAATATCAATTTTATAATAATCGAAGAATTAAAATTCTAAAATAGTGATATCAAAGTTAAATAAAGTCTTTTCCGTAAAATAAAGGTTATTAAAGTTAGTATTTAAGAGAATTAGTTAGTACAGGAGGCGTAGCTGATCGATTTAGAGAGATGAAACTATTAGAATAAGTAGAAAATAATTGTTGTAGGGGCAACAACAGTATAGCATATAATTTAAATTAACTTTACAGTTTAAAAATAACATATATTATTAAATTCGAAAAGGTTGTATTCGGAGAGCGTTACACAACATAGTTTATGCCTTACTCTTGCGTTCGCACAAGTACTTTTTAAAAGAATAAGGGGTCGAAATCTATATACTCATATCGACTCAGTTCCTGCTTCTGATATATACAATGTACTCAACTCAATTAGATACAATAAATAACTGTATACAGCTCTTTGTACTTTGAAGCCGCATGTAAAATAAGATATTGTTTACAGTGTATTAAACTAATTGTACGACATTTATGTAAATAAAAACCCGAGCTATATACTTTGTTCTAAATTATCATTATAATACAGTGTATCAGCAATTAAACTGGAAAAATATATATAAACGCTGGTCTAGACCAGACTAGTGACATTCTTTAAAAGTATTCCGCAGCAATTGGTTCATCATGTTGTCTATTCATTTGTGGATAGGTATTTTGTTAATCACATGGATCTATTTCCTTTGGAGCAGACGAAGATATTATCAGTTAATGCTGAAAGCTCCTGGACATATTGGATATCCGTTTATAGGACTTCTCGATAAGCTATTGCAAGGCAAAGGTATTTGAGTATATTGGACAGCAAAGAGGCATCAAATTTTAAAGCTGTAGTTTTTCAGGAATTATTGCTGATGTTTTACCGGAATTTCTTAAAGCCTATGGACCAAATTTCATGGCGTGGCTGGGTCCAATCCCGTTTTACTTAGTAAGTGAGCCACAAATAGCTCAAGATGTACTGTCTAAAACCTCGCACAGAGGTAAATTTGCTGAGGATCTATTACACGAAGCCTATGGTAGTGGATTTCTGACTATAGATGGTAATATCTTGGTTTGCAAATTGGAAAACTATAACATGTATTATTATATTGCTTAAGGTGCGGAGTGGAGTGCACATCGCAAGGCTTTGAATCCGGCCTTCAGTCACAATATCACACTTGGCTTGCTACCTATATTCAATACCGAATCAGGTATTTTAGTCAAGGACATGAATAAACTGGTTGGAAAAGGAGAGCATCAATTGCACGAGATGATGCAAGAACTGACGCTAAGAACTGCGCTTCGTATGTGTGTACCTTGATGCTTAGATTAACTTAATAAAACCCAAAATTTATCTAGAAACCACATTGGGACCTGATGCCGTCGATGGACCATATAAACATAAAGAAATGCTGAAAAACTATAACGTGTAAGTTCGAATCTTTCACATAAGTAGATCAATTAAAATTTTCTTTAAATACTTTTAGATTCAAGATAGTTGGAATGTTTTTCGTATATCGCCCCTGGCTTCATATTAAAGCCACCCGAAAATTCTATAACTTGATGACGTTGTATGACACTGCTTTAAAGGAACTTCGGCAATTTTATAGCAAGGTTTGGTTAAAGTACACATATTTTTATATACTATGCAATTTAAATTTAATTTGTTCTAGATGATAGACAGGCGGTTGGATGAATACTCGACGTCATCCGAGAAGACGTTCCTGAACCTTGCAATGGAGCAGTATAACATGAAAGCTTTCACATATAGCAATCTGACGGATCATGCTCACACAATGGTCTCAGCTGCCTTTGAAACGACGGCAGCTGGTGTTACCAATACCTTGATTCTATTAGCCATGTATCCTGAATACCAAGAGAGGCTCTTTGAGGAGCTCAAGTCAGTCTTCCCCACTGATGGTGACTTTACTGTGACCTATGAAGATATACAGAAATGCCATTACCTAGACATGGTTGTAAATGAAAGCATGCGAATGTTTCCCCCTTTCACACACACAAAACGGGAAGTAGTCGAGGATCTAAAGTTATCAAATGGCCTTGTCCTACCCAAGGGTCTTTGTGTTATCATTAGTCTTTACTACATGCATCGCAACAAGGCAGTTTGGGGACCTGATGCAGACATATTTAATCCCGATAATTGCTCGCCAAAGAAAATGGCGGAAAGGCATTCCTATGCCCTTATACCATTCCTCAAGGGCAAACGAAACTGCATTGGTATGAAAACTCTTAATTTGTTGTCGATTTGTTGTGTATTTAAATTAATTACGCTTTTACAGGCTTGCTATATGGACTGATTTCTTTCAAAATCACACTCATCAAAGTATTGAGAAACTATAAATTTACCACAAGATACACACCCAAGGATTTGGGTATCGCTGAAAATTATGCACATAATTTTATATCGGAGCCAGCTTTACATATCCTAAGACGTGGATAAGTTTTCATCGAATAGAAGGGAAGGGTTTGTCTTTTATTTTTATTTCAAATGAGTTTGATGCCAATTATTCCTAATCATAATATGTTGAAATAAATATATACATAACTGTAACCAATTGTTATATGATATTTTTTTTGTCAGTGTAGCTAACATTCAGTTCTACTCATTCGCAATTACATTTACAATTGAAATACGATAATGTGCTGTCTCCTCTCCCTCGATGTCTTTTCGGCAGCTGAAATATGAGTCAATTATACTTTCCGTACGCATAAATTAATGATTAATTGCAAAATAAATTGACTTGCGTCACTTAATTACGTGGCCCGTGTGGCAGAGCAGCGAGCAGGCTGAGTCGACTGTCAGGCACTCGCGCCTCATCCCCTCCATTCGACAACTGCCAGGCTGTCAACACACATACACACACACAGACACACACGCACACTCACGCACACTGCTGCTGTTGACATTCACAGTCAAACATGCTTAATTAATGCCAAACGTTGCTCCCATCGCTCAGTCTCTGCCGCTGTTGCTGTCTCTGCCTCAGCCTCAGCCTCGCACTCTCACTACAGCTACTCTGACAACTGTAATGAGAGGAGTCTGACAACATTAACGGTCACATTAAGAGCGAAAGACAGAAAAAAAATGCTGCTGCTGGCAGCCAAAAATAAACACTTGCAGGCATCATAATAATGATACATAGCCCTAGCCAGTCACTGAGTGCCACTTTCCAGCTTCCTTTCTCTTCTCCACAAGACTTGCTCCTTTCGTTAGGCAGTTATACTGTCAGATTCAGAGCCGCAGTCAGCATCTGCGTCGACTTCGACGTCAACGACAACGTCAGCGTCACGTTGCCGTCGATTGTCGTCTTCGTCATTGTCTGCCAAGCTCTCATAATTAAATACAATGTGCCAAAAGACGCCATGTTGCACAGTGGTTAAAGCGTGTCAATACAATTACCCAAAAAGTAGGCAATACAAAAAGTGAAAATGGGAAAGGCAAATGTGAATGCAAATTGGATTCTGGCATTAATTAAAAGTTGAATATAATAAGTAAACATAATTTAAGGCAGAATATAATACAAAAGAGAATGAAAGGGTACAGTAGGACCCAACCGACAGTTGGAGATAACACCAGCATATGCATATACATATGTTTGTTAATTTAATACTCTCTTAAGTACCGTTCGAATATTGCCAGCTTATGCTAGGCATAATATATTATGCTTAATCCTATTAATGTGCAACGTGAAAAACTATTCTTTAGGCTTTAAATGTTGCGTTTGATCATAATGTTTTAATTGGTTCTCAACCTGTATTAATATTTAAGAATTAAATTAAGTTTTTTTTTTATTATTTAAATAAGTATAATAAATTTATTCAAATTTCATTTTCTACCACTCCAGATGTCATGTATGCGCTTTATACAAATTAAATGAATTATTTTTGTTACAAGAAAACATTTTATTGTTGCACCACTGTCACCATTAACCAGGGATTCCGTTTGCTCACTCCCGAATTGCCGCTGGCGTTTTTACGTGCAAAAATCAATAAAAACGTTGCCAAAATGGCTTTAGCGCCTTTACAGTTTATCCGCTTTTCTTTCGGGTTTCCTTTTGCCTTTTCCTTGGGTTGAGTTGATTTCGAGTTCGGCACTTAACTTTCACATTAACTGCACAGACTTTGGCACAATTTGCGACAGGGCGAGCAATTAACGCTGAATTGATACGCACAGCACACAGTGGAGCATTGAACCTTGTAGAGCAAAGAGGCCGTGCGGAGTGTGGAGTGCGGTGGGTGGGGCGGGGCGTAGTGGGTCGAACTCCGTTTATGCGTCGACATTAAGACGTAATTAAAACAACGCCAAACGAGCAAAACGCCTTTCCTCCAACCCTTTGGCGGGGTGAGTCAAAAGATTATTTGTATTTAATTTCAAGTACTCAGCCAGGATGCTTTTGCTGTGAGAGACAGGATAGTGACAGAGACAGCCATACGGAGTATTTCATGTTATTCTCTTGCATTTTCACTTCGTTTCTTTTTGCTTGTCGTTGTACATGAAACTTAATTATAATTAAGCATTTAAGTGTAACTAAGCGCCGCTACAGCAAATGAAGCGCACGTCCAGCCCTGCCAACTCGACCCTTGCAGCCCTGGTAACGTTGACAACAGCAGCAAAAGAAAACGGAAGATAATAGAGAGAGAGAAAGTAAACAGTGTGGGGAGCAATTCAAGCGTTGACTAGCTTGTTTTTATTGCTGCCTTGTAAACTAATTGCTAAGTCTGTCAGCACTGCTGGAGTTGTCAAGGCTAAAGGAGCTAGGACAATAGCTAGAAAATGAGAAAATTTAAAGAACTCAATATACTTATAACTTGTAAAATTTAATTTCAATGAAATAAATATTTGTGTTTGATTTTGATTATGCTCAATTTAGCTATTAAATAACGCTAAATAAAGCCGTGATTATATAATAAAACACCAGTTGTGGGCTTAGCTGTCATTTTGACTGATTGACTTAAACCTAAGCTAACTTTAGCTATAAAATAGTTGAACTGACAACTCTGCCACTTGAAACTTTGTGAGCTGCATTAGAGTAGGATAGGGTTTTAATTACCGTTCAATGTACACACACACAGATAAACATATATGCATATGTGCGTCTGCTCCTACGTGTATGTATGTATATTTTGGCATGTGCCTGGGATATATTGTTATACAAGTGTTGCCAAGGAGACGGCGGATTAATTGTTACGTTGACTAATTTGGCTTATGTAGAGTGTGTGTGTGTGCGGAAGGTTGTTGCATAATGAAATGAAAGATAAAAACTGCAGAGGAGAGAAAAAGTGTGAGCGGGGGGAGTGGGGGTGTTGCCAGTTTGCAGTCAAGTCAAGTTGACATGCCGCAATTTGAAAATGTTAAAACGAAGCTGCAAACAGAGCTGCCAACTTGTGCCAAAGTACAAGTATCTCAATTAGTGTCTGAGCATGCTAAAAAGATAATGATGATGCGCCATGCCCTGTTATTACAGGACCTACAGCACAGACGAGACGAGATCAAGTTGTTGTTGCTGTTCCTTCTTCATTTTACTTTTTATTCCGTTTCAGTTTTATTTTTTTGGCTGTTGTAAGTTAATTTGTGGCTGGCAAATGGGGTCAGATTATTTAGCAACATTTTTTATGTTTAGTCAGCCAAGTGTAAAAATGCGAACAGACGGTATATATAAGTTAATGCTGCTAAATTTAAATGACTTCTCCTACTCGCAATGTGCTGAAAGTAATTTTCAAATTGCTAAGCGGAAAAAAGGCGAGGCAGTGCGGTTTTTTCGATTGGCAATACCCTAAAAAGAGTTGACTTATGGGGTAAATAAGCAAAAATCAATATTGGAAAAACGCTAAAGTATAATACTGCATTGTGCATGAATACCCCTATTATTTGATAAACCATCTACAAAGTATTTCAGCTCTTACTATTGTATATCCTTACAGGGTATTTGTGCGTTTATCAGGCTCTGTTTCAGCTGTGCTTTGCGTTATTTCGTTTTTCTCTGTGCAAGGGGTTAGGGATTTTCTAACGAAATTCAATTGCGCTAGAAGTCGGGCAAAAGCTAGAGCCATTCCGACAACTACGGGCATGAACCACGCCCCCTGCAGCTGGTGGGTGTGGGGGTCGTCACTCGAAATCATTTCGAAATGGCATTGAATGTAGCATTTAATTTCAGTGCGCCACCAAGGACGACAGGCAGCAGCAGCAGCAGGACGACAATGAAGTCGTCTTCTCTCCACTCGGAGCGTGCTTTTTAGCTCTTTTTGCCATTTCGCATTTATAACTGTTTATTTGCTGTGCACGCTCTGTCTGTCTGTCAGTCCAACTGTCTGCTTGACTGTCTGTCTGTCTATAAAAGGATTAATTAAACGTTACTCGTATACTCGTGCCCATTTCTTAGTCCCTGCTTGGAGTCTCTTTTGAAGTTTGAGTACGTACATAATTAGTTTAATGAGCTTCAACTATAACAATAATGATAATCCAACCAGCCACGCCCTTCCCTACGCCCACATACCATTTCGGGTGTATTTCCGCTTTCCATTATGACAGCAATAGCAGCAGCAGCAGCAGCAGCATTTTCTTTCTTTATGTTTTTCCTCGCTTTCGCAATGAAATTAAAATTTAACAGCGAATTTTTAATTACCCTGGCCAAAAACCGAATGCAATTAATTAAGTGCACAGTCAAGGATATGTTTGCCCCCTCTTCTCTTCCTTTTTCCTTGCCTTTTCTGTGTGTGTAAGTTGGCGCTTTCATTTATTTACAGTTAGTCATTTAGATGTGTTTACATTCGAACACACACTCAGGCCAATAAGTCAGCAGTGGCCAGTCGCGTGTTCTCGACAGAAATATTGTAGTCAGTAAAAGCTGACTGCTATAATACTCACTATGATATGAAACGAGTATAAGCTGAGTGCTATAATAGTCGCAGGTTAAACTAGTATGTATTGGAAATACTTATCAATAAAAGCTGAGTGCGTTGACACTCACTGGTAAACCCATTAGTACCTCAAGAAAGTTCACTAAAAGCTAAGTGCTATGAGCACTTACTATTATCCTTGATTTGGAAAATCAATGTAATTAAAAGTTACCTAAGTCTTTACAGCAAAGTCAAGTTCAACTTATATCAAATTACACGAAAAGCATATATGCCCAACACTTACTTTGGTACAGGCATAGAAAAGCTTCGCTCATTTGCTGGCAATTAAGCGTGCATAAAATTCGTGCCCGTATCTCTGCGCCTTTATATCATTCGCCTCTTCGGGTAGTCGGTGGGCGTGGTACGTTGTATGGCAGGGTGCCTTAGAGGATGCCAGGCACTCGTCGTTGTCTGTCAGTTGTCGCTTTAGTTTGTGTGTGTATTTTAATTAGAAACTTGTACATTTTGCTTAATTAGACAAATTGTTTCAATATTATGTGTAAAACTTTTTTGTGCGACAAATTAGTTTGCCTACACATCTGCCAGTACCTAAATAAAAACTGGGTCAAATACATGCCAACATGACGTTAGAAATCAAAAGAGAAGTGAATTACACTTGGAATTGGCTACACCGAGAGAAATCGATGGCTGTTTTATAGAGTTATTGATTAAAGGAGAATGTGATATTTATATAACAAACCTACGTCTGTTATTTAAGTTAATTTATTCCATTCTGCGCTCAAAATTATGCAACACTTTTTGAATAAACGAAAAATAGGAATGATTTTGAGTATTTAAATATTTTAAATATATTTTTTTTACTTGCTAAGTACAGGTTCTACAAATTAGAAAACCAAAATATCTGATACATTTGCCATTTATTAAGGCAATTTTACTCTATATTCTTAAGTTTATTGTGCAAAACTATATATTATTTTAGAATTTTTAGACCCCATTTCGGTAAGATTTATTTGTGTTTCGAGATGCATAATTATAGACTATTGGCTTTGACTTGAAGCAAGTGTGCTCTGGGCACAATTCGTAAAGCGATTTCATCAAACAAAATTCTCGAAAAATAATCAACGCCGAATTCTTTACAGCTTCGGTTGTGATTGTTGTGATTTGTAAATGCTTTAATGCCTGAATGCAAATTTCAAATTCAATTTTCAATTGCTTTATAGTGTGTTTACCATAATTCGTTACACAGGCAATCGACAGATCGAGCAATTAAAGCAAAAACCGGACGAATTGCCTTGCCATAAACATAAATTCTTTGGAAAATTGAGTAAAAATGCTTAATGTGTACAAATTGGAAACTAATTTATAAAATTTACGCCAATTCTTTTGAAGAAGGTTCCGTTTCTGTGGTTTCCACAGTTTCCAACTTTTCCTGAATTTCTGCAGTTTTTTGCTCAGCCTTTGAATTAAGGTCAATTCGAGCACAGAGTTCCACCAACTCATCCTTTTGTCTTGCAACGGTGAGCGCACGTTGATAGCGCTCCTCCCAGGCCGCTGGATGCAATTTGGCCAACTCAATGATTGATTTTTGAGCAGCAGCCTGCATGTCCTTCTCGGGGCTCTCGTGGTACAGCAGCAGTATGTCCATGGCGCGTTTTATGAATGCTTCCCAGACTTCACGCTCGTGCTCAATCTCCCCCTGCTCTGCGGAACCCTCGCTCTTGAATACGGGCTGCAGTTTACCTACAGCCAGGGCGGCTAGGATGCGTATACCTGAAGATGGATCGTCCATGCGCTGCATGGTGGCATAGGCCAGGGGTTTGAGCTCTCCCACCGACATGCCCTGGAAGTAGCACATGGTCTTGATGGCATAGTGTCGTGTTGTCGCATTGCGATCCTCCAGTAGACTGGGCATATGCTTGGCCAGCGATGGCAACACCTCGCGTGCCTCCTCCTTGGCTCCCTGGGCTAGTGAGCATAGCGTGGCCATAGCCATGGAACGCATGGCTTCTCCTGCAGCGCCTGCCTTCCAGATCAGATAGGGCTCTACAATTTGAGTGATGAAATCAGCCAGGAGCTGCGTGCTCTGCTCTCGCTCCAAGCGTACGGTCTGCGACCAGAACAGCGCTGCCATGGACAAGATGCTGAAGGTGCGCACCTGGGCAATATCGGTGCAGTGCTCGAAAACTAGCTTAATCTTCCCGATGAGCTGGGGCAGGTAGGTGGCACGTATTTGCGCTAAGTGTATTAAACCGTTCAGCATCAGAACGGGTTCCGCATTCTCGTCCAGCGCCGCGTCTAGGTTCTCCACATCTAACAGCACGATGGCGAACCAACGCTCATGTAGTTCGGCCAGTGTGGTCTCCTCCAGCTGCACAATTCGTTCGAGGATCGATTGGCCACGACTCACATCAGCAGTGGCTTCGCTATCCAGGGAATAGGCTAGGGCCATGACCTTCATTGCGGTCACATAGATGTGCTCGTACAGCTCCTTCAGCTCCTCCATGCTGGCCGTCACTTGACTGGACTTGTCCAGCACAGTTTCCAGCGATTTGAGTATATACAATTGAAATCCTGGCTTCAGTGTGTGCGAGTAATCTGGCAGCCTCAGGAGCTTGCACAGGCGCAGCAGCTGCTCGTAAGTGCCGCCCAGGGAGGAGGTGAACATGTAGTAGAAGCATTTCAGATAAGATTCACGCGCATTGCGTTCCAGACCCTCGAAACCATGATCAATCCAGGCATTATAGTCGAGCAGACGTCCCAACAGATCAGAAACTTTTTTGGCCTCGGCATTGACTATCGGCTCGGCATCGCAGCAGGCGTGTGCCAGTTCTGGATAGATCTCAAAGAACTTGGCCGTCATGGCGGCCTCGGCGTGGAGGACAAACTGATAGAGTAGCTTGAGGGAATGTAGACGCACATTGTCCTTCCAGTCGCTAGTCTCACGGGTGATCAATTTCAGCAGACGTAGGGAACGTTGCACCAGACCGCGACAACCAATAGTGGGACGCTGCAAGCCCGGTGGATAATTCTCCACGGGAAGATCACCGATCTCCTGCTGTGACAACTCCGCCTCATTTTCGTCATAATATTGCTTGCCACACTGCTCCCAGAGCGGGCGTATGTAAGCCAGCACCTCCGGGGAATTATCCTTAAGGCAGCACAAGACCAGCGGTAGAATGCGATCGAAGAACGAGTAGCGATCGGGCAGTTTCAGCAGCAACAGCACGCCCATTTGGCCGCATTCTCGACGCACCAACGGCATGCTGTCCATTAGAAGTGGGGAAACCTCTGCGAAGAGTCGGGGCATGTTCTCTCCGTTGGCATGCATGTGCAGCGCGACTTCGCCGATAGCTTCTATGGCTGCTATGCGTGCCGCCGAGTGTCGATGATTGAGCATGGTGTAGAGTGCAATCACCAGCGTCTCGGTATATGGCTGCAGTTCTCTAGTGTCGGCCACGCGGCACAACTCGACCAACGTGGCGCAGGCCTCACGTTGCACCGCGGCATAATCATCTTTTATACCTTTCACAAGTACCTTGACCACTTGTGTATAGCACTCACTGAAGACGCCTACATTGCCCATGACGGCGTATTTGTGCATCACCAGATGCAGTTGCTCCACATAGAGTAAACGATTCTCCTCGCTGGACTCCACCGTCTCAGTTTGCCCCATACGCTCGGCCAAGGTCGATACTACATTCAGCAGATGAAAGTCCATCGGTGGCAACCGTTCCAGAAAGCCATTCACCGCCATTACAGCACGACCCCTCACGCTCTCGAAACGATCGCCATAGCACTTGAGCAGATGCAGATAGAGCTCATCGAATTCGGCAGCCACAGCCTCAGTGCTCACGTCTTCGGGTGCCTTCTCACAGAGCGCACGCAGCTGCAAGAGGGTGGCGCTACGCTTGCGATGATCCGTGCTCTCCAGATCAGTGCAAATTTGCTTAGTATCCAGCTCGAAAGTCATATTTACGGTTTATTAATTTCTGTTTAAGTTGCTGCTGCTCGTTCAATTTTTATTTGATTACTGTAAAACGAGAACGAAAAAGCCAAAAGGCAACGTTAACACGTCGGTTGCTACGTTACACAAAATCGAATTAAATCACATTGTTTATTGTTATTTTGCTTTCAAACGGAGTTGAAGTTGCCCCACAACGTGCAACACACGACAATTTGCCGGCAAATGATCAGCTGTTGCGGAGCTCAGCTGTTGCGATTTCAGTGTTGCCTAACTGCAAAAGGAAATACGACAGTGTTGCCAGAAACCAGTTGGGCGCGCTATTTGAAAAATGAGTTCTTTGCTTTGTTTTGTTGCTTTTATTGCTTATTTCGTTGAAATAAAATGTACTTAAAATGTTTTAGTTAATAAAATAAAATCAGTTAAGCTGCTTTTGTTAAAAAAAAAATAATGATTTAAATATGGCTTCTACAAACCAGCTGTTGCCAACTGCTATTCCAACTGCAACTTCTTAAGTTCTGCCAATCATTTTTAAAGTCAAGAAGTGCTGCCAATCAACTGTAGTTGTGCTTAATTGGCAACGCAATTAATTAAAATAACATAATTGACAGTGTTGCCAATTAGAGCGCGAGTTGAGCGCAATTTTTAATGCCATGGGACAATTGTTCTAGCTATGTTGGTGTTGTGTGATTGTTTGCTCAACTAATTAACAAGTCATAAATGAAATTTCACTGGAAACTCCAAACACTGTGTGTCTGTGTGTGTGTGTGTGTGTGTATGCCGTTTGCTGTCTTTTATGAGCGGCCCCATTGGGCTCATTAAAAGCGGCTGGTACGCTTATCTACGGTGCAGCTATCTAATTGCGGTGTCGTTTCTTATCAGCAAAGCAACTAACGAACCAGCGACAATATCTAAGATTGATTGCCAGAGCTCGCTATGTACTATGTCTGTGTGTATGTTGCTTTTTGGGGGGCGGGTTGGCGTTGCGTTGAGACTTCCTGATAAAAAAAATCACATATCAAAAAACGCGTATAATACCTATTTTTATCGAGCGAAACTTAATTGCATTTTTGGGTCACTAAATTGGGTTATAAAAAAAAAAACAAACAACAACAACAACGAAAAATGGGCCGGGCCAGTGGAATAAGTAGATAAGTATTATGGTTAAGAGAAGGCTGTAGGCAATACAATAGTCGGGGATTATAATATTATGTGTGGGTGGCTTTGAGTAGTTTGAGAGTTTTATGTTTAAGCCACTCATAAAAAACAATTTTAAAACTGAATTCGAAAACAATCAAACAATGGCAGTGGAGTTGAGTTAATTTATGTACATTTATGTAACACTTTAGGACAGTAGTCGAAATAAGTATGTAGACCGTTAATAGTTTTTATAGTCGGTGTCTCATTTATATCTGGGAATCTGTTCCCACAACGTGTTCGAGCAGTTAAACTCGAAAAATAATTTGATACCCTTGCGGCATTTTTTTTTTTTAATTTCGCTTTGGCCAATTCATTTGTGCCATTTGTAGCAACAGTAGTAGTTCAGCATATTTTATAGGGTCGTGTTCCTGTTTCTTGTTTTCTTCTTGTTGTTTTTTTTTGAGTTCTCTGTCAGAATTGCTTTTTTGTCATTTGTGTGTGTGTGTGAGTGTGTTTTTTTTTATTGAAAGCGGCCGCTGCACATGTCGAGGTATTGGAAATAACTCCAGCTTGTTGCTTGTTGCTTTTATTTGCGCACACACAATTCAATTTCATACCTTTTTGTTGCGCAGTGTTGCGGCAGCGACTGAGGCAGAGGCAGCGGCAGAGGCAGCGGCAGCGTCGCACGCTCCAAAGCAATTAAGCGCATGAATCAGGTTCAGGTTCGTTCCATGGGCAGGGCAATAAGTGTGTGTGTGTGTGTGCTATACGTTTTTTATATGACCATAACGCTTTAATAAAAAAGAACTCATACCACAACAGACATGCACTCATAGATACAGATATAGCAACGGCTACAGCGGCCCAATAAACTTAATTGATATGAAATGAAGTCATTTGGCAAAATCACTGAGAGAGTAATGGACCGCGTTTATTCAATTTCGATTTCGATGTCTGACTGACTGGCATACCTATAACGTAGCTATGTACATATGCACATACCTTACGCTCTTGTATCCAACAGCCATGGGCAATTTATGCATATTTTTATTATTATTATTTGCTATTTGAAAGCAATTGACGTTTGCATATGTGTGAGTGATTTTATGGCTAAAATGATTCAATTAAAATAACATTTCAGCCAGCAGGCAGCGCGCAGCACGGAAGCCGCATGACTGCATTGCAAAACTTGTTTTCAGCTTTTGATAAGACCAAAATTGGCAGTGTTATAATTGCACACAGACACTCACACACACACACAGCCACACACACAACGTCAGTTTAATATATACAGGCATTTATAGAGATGCAATTACTCTGGCAATTATTAATTATACGCACAACTTTCAGCTGCAGCCACAAATGCATCTTGTTTATACAGTTTTTATTTCAAATGTTTTTAGGCATGGAGATAATTTTAATAAACTCATAATCAAATCTGAAAATTTTAATTTCTTCAATATTGTTATTTATTGACTTTTGTTTACACTAATCAACCAATTTTAAATTGATGAGATTGAGAGCTTTGAAGCCGGGCGCGACTATAACATTTTTGCAAGGGATCGATCTGACTGATAAGCTTGGACTAAGTAATTAGACTGCGGGTATATCATGTAGAATTTTTATAATAATTACAAAATACTTACTACTAAACTTGCAAGTTGTTTAAGTGTATTCCATATATGACTTAACTCATTTCAGACATAAAAGTTAATTAACACAGTTAGTCATATTTTGTTAGATTTTTTATGTAATTTTGATACAAATTGATATTAAAAGATATGTCGCAAATGATATTCAAAGGCCGCGCAAATCATTCTCAATATATTTGCAAGCTAAATAGGCTAATCATTGCCATTAGAAAAGCAAATGATGCATAGATTTGCACACTATAGATACACGTACTTAAAGATACTTGTGCGCTTACTGGTAGTTGTTGTTGTTGTTGTTGCCATGCCGTGCTCTAATTTGTTTTTAGCGACTCTGAAATGGACTTGTTACAGCTGACGTTGAACGTTTGCCGTTTCCCTGGCCAAATGCAAATTTTTTCCAATTGATTTGGAATGGAATGAAAAACAGAAAAACTGTGTGAGAGGAGCGAGGAGGGAAGAGAGCGCAATGTGTTTGGCACTGTAGCCGCTAATTAGTTTCATTTTTCAAATGGCGACGACGACAACGATTGCCTGCTTAAGTGACTGACTCAATGACTGACTGATTGACTGAATGACTGACGGCACCAATCAAGTCTGCATAGCCTGAATGGACTGTGACTCTCTCGTCAAACTAAAGCATGTTTGTCTGTCTGTAGTATATTGATTGAGTGCCTGGTTAAGTGTGCGCGTGTGTGTGTGTGTGTGTGAGTAATTTCTCGGAACACATTTCGATTAGAAGAATCAGTCAGCTAATGGCCTGCCCTCATATGCAACATTCCGGACACGAAGCTCCTCAGTTATACTCGCACACTCATAACAAGTACCTTTTGCTGCTCATAATATTTGCTTTATAATCAGAGTATAGTAAGGTATAGTCTTTAAGGTGTAGAATGGTATATGTATGATAAAGTATTTGCTTGTAGTTAGCTAGTTTTGTTGTCATTTCCGTACGCCTTTTAATTGTGTGACTAATCGCGGACTTCAGTCAACAGCAGCGGCCTATTTCCCACCATAGGCACCCTGTATAGAAAATAATAAATAATAAACCCGCATTTCGGGCTGCTAAAATATTGCTGAATCAAACCTAATAATAATTACAATATGCGTGATAAACCAGCAGACTTGTAAATTGTTTCCATATACAAAAATTCTTTTAACAATAGTAAGAAATATTTGCACTGGTAAATAGGAAACTTCGAGTGTGAAATATATACTTATCTGAAGCATATCCGAGCCGCAAAAAAATAATATTTAATGTACATAAACTAAAAGCTTTGTTTGTTTATTTCTCTTAAATTTTTATGATTTTTCGCAAAGAGAAAAACCCGATCAAATACTAACCTTCTTAAAAATTTGGAGGGAATGCAGCTCTCATATAAAATCCATGAAAAATGAAAATAAATGTAAGCTTATGGAATAGTATGTACTCCTTTTAGCTGAAAACTGCACAGCTCAGTATAAGCCAGTCCTGCTGGGGTCTCAGCCTCCACTTGCCCTATGTAGTACCACTGCCAGCTCAGCAGTTGAGCAATTTAAAGTGTCGCATGCGGTTTGCTTTGGGTTTCGTATTGATTTTTATGGTTTACATATTTCAGGCATATGCTTTTGCTTTTATTATTGTTTATTTTAATTGTTTATTAGCGAGAAAAAAAATCAAATGAAGTGCGATTAAAGTGGTAATCCGAGTGGCAAATGCTTTTCGCATTTTACATTTTGCGTAATCGGAATTTAAATGCCGCCAGAGTTTGTTTATGCAGTCGCATTGCTTTTATTATTTTTTAAGCCAGTCTGTCTGTCCCTCTGTCTATCAATCAAACAATCCGTCAATCACAAAGCAGTTTACGAGTAACAATTTAATTAATTTCAGAGCGTGTGTAATACGAACCAGTTATGCAGACAAACAAACACTTGTTTATACCAATGAGTATATATGAATACGCATGAGTGTGTATATCTATGGCTCGCGTAGCTGTGAATGAGTAGCTGGAAATGCCTATTCATTGTGCATAATATACGTAACGTGCCATAAATCGGTTCATACACAGTCAGAAACATTGCGCAAGTTGTGTAGTATAATATTTTTTACATTTAAAATTCGTATTAAATACTTTTCACTGTGCATTGATAACAGCGTTGTCTGCAGATACAATTGCTGCTTGTAGATACAAAAATAGTTAACAGATACACGTTCTACGGCAAGACATTGTTTAGTATCTCTGCTGAGATAGCGCTCTGTAAGGCTACTATCTCATAAGTACTCGTGCTTAATTTATCTACAAATGTATCTGTATCTGTAGTTATCTGTAGCCGTAGCAGTTCCCACTGCCGACTGTAATTACAAGTTCATTCATTGATAACCTGAGAGGCACAATGAGATGTGGATACAGACACATAAGTATGAGTGTTCGTGGGTGTGTAACTATGGGTACGTGTTTATAAATATGCATCTGCACTATCTAGCTTTGTTTACATTTGAATTAGCTAACTTATTACTAACTCGCACGCTTATTAGACAGTGTGTCAGGGTGTAGATGAGTCTGCTGAGTGTGTGTGTGTGTGTGAGTAGGTACAGGAGTAGGTAGTATACTACAGTCACTAAGTGCATCATCATGTTAGTCAGAATAATATGTGAATGTCAATAGAATATAAAATGTATCTCATATTAATTTAGACGTTGTATAGAAAATAGTTCAAGAATCTAGAATCTAAAATAGTTAATAGCTACGTCATGAGACATTATTAATTTATTATTATAATTTATTTGAATTTTTTTAGAAGTAGAGTCTTATACTTTTCAGTTCATTCTCGACACTTTGACTAGATAGAGCATGAAAAATTCGGCCAACTACTATATAGGCTACTACTATTAGTAAACTCTTATTATTAGTTATAATAATTGCTTGATAAGACTTGGCACTCGCTGAGTATGCCGCTTATATTTATTGCTTGTGATTAATTGAAATTGAATTTGTAATTAGATGTTTGACCGATTGATAAGCGCAACTAAAGTGCATGTACGACATTTGATTCGATCATTTGCCAAGTATATTTCCAGACTTTTATAGTAAACATGTTTTGCTTAATGCAAATGTGGTTTTTTCCTGGAAATGTTTACTTTAAATTTTATTTCTTATCAGCACACTAGACAAAGTTAAAGTCCCCTTTCTATACCGCATGTAATGTATGTATATGTAATGTAACACTTACCTCAGAGAAACGTAAGTGGAAACGTTTAATTTGCTTTCAAAAAAGTCAAGGCTGCACACAAAATCCAATTAAATAGTTTAGTTTCTCTTCTCTTTGATGGGTTTTGTTGGTTATTTTGGTTCACTTGCTATTTATAACTTTGCTTTCTCAAAGGTCACGTTCTATTATGCTTTATTTAATTTGAATTTTCAGTTGTTTCACATTTATTTCTATATCCTTTTTTTCTGGTGGTTTGAGTTTTCACTAGGTTCCACCTTGGCACCCTTTGCCTGCTTCTAGTTCAATTTTTTATTTCACTGTTGTTGCTGTTGGCGATAATCCTTAATTAGTCTAACGAGTCGCAAATTAATCCACTTTGCTTAATTAAATTGCTGTGCCGCCCGCCACACAAACGAAAAAAATAACGTAGTCCGTAACGAGTACGAGAGTTGTGGTCGAGTGTGCTGTGCCTAGAACTACCCTACAAGCAGCACGAAAGCGGTTTTGGTTGGAAATCAATAATACTCATTAATTGGAATTTTGGATATATACATACTAAATTTGAGATCTCTGTGTTATAAGCTTTGATTGCTATGAAAAAAGTTTGAGGGATAATCAAATATTGATAATAGCTCTATATATAGAAATATATTAAAAAGGTCCTTCATATAAAATGCTAAGACGATAGCTCTTATAACTTTAGAGATTACTAAACGAAAAGTGGAACTGATTTTTTGTTTAACTGATTCCAATACTTCAAAATTGTCTGTGTTATCGTCTTGTATGAGTTATAATACTGCCTTTCCTTTCCGTTTCCCAATAAGTATAGGGTATGACAAAATGCAAAATATTTCAGACAATTGTAATTAAAACATTGACGAAATGAAACGTGGATAAAAGGCAAAAGAATCAGCGCGTAAAGAGTGAAATAAATGTAATTAATTCATTAGCCAGTTGACAATTATTGATTATGCTTTTTACTTTGTCTTTGAGTTAAAATTCTTGGTATTCTATTTTTTTTTACTTAGTTTAAATTTATTTTATTTACAGTGATCATTTCCCTTGCTGCATTAGTTACACAATTTAATTATGTGCTCATTTGATTCATTATAATGTATATTTTATACGCTTCTCATTTCATAATTCATTCATTCATTCATTTATTCGTTAGAATGTCTGCCGCTGACTTTATTTTTAATTCAATTAAATATATTTGCGCACATTTGTCTCGACGTGGGTTTCAATTAAACTGTCAACCACATTTAAATACATATTCTAATTTTTTTGACTTTGTTTTGTTGAGCTACAAAAATTTAATTTGGCATGCACTTAACATGTGTATCATGTTTTTATTATTATTTATTTATTTTGTTATTGTAACTCTTGACATTTGGCCAAAAAACAAACGAATTATTTTTGTGCATTGAGTGCAAAGTTATATTGATACGATACATTAACACACTGTTTTGCCTTTATTAGATATTTTATTTGTGTTTTTTGTGAGAGTTAATGTAATTACATTGCCGAATTGGCAATTAACATTTGAAATACATATTTGGCGATTAATTATTTAGAAATAAAAGCCTTTAGCTCTGCATTCTTGGATCATTAGGTATGATAATCTACATATGGCTTTTGCTGCTCAACTAATATGAAGGAAAGCTACTATATAATGAATAAGTCAAACCAACTTTAATTATAGAAAAGGATTATATTGACCGATTTAAGCAAAAGGCTAAGATGTAAGAGGAAACAAATATTGAGAAGACTTATACTTATAATTTAGACTAGAACTATATTAGAAGTTCATTAAATTCATAAAAATCAATAAAGCTTCACTTCAAATATAGTTGAACATTAATTGTCTACACATTTTTTAAACGTTTTCCGTTTAAAGGTTTAATTGATCATATGAGCAATAATAAAAACAATTTATTGGCATTTATGGTGTTTATTGTTTTGCAAATGCTAGAGTAAGTAAGGCAGAGTGCAGAGTCGGGGGGAAGGGAGGTGGAGTAGAGGGACCGAGACAGTTAGGTAGCTGCTTGTTATGCAGGTCACTCACAGACACACATTCACAAACACACACACACACACAGAAAAAACTTCAAGAAATATTTGCTGGTTTTGCGTATTAACTGGGCTCTTTGGCTGCCAATATGAAAAATTAATTACATTTATTTAATTGTTAACCCTTTTGTTGTTGTAGTTGTTGTTGTTTGTTAACGTTGTGCACGTTCCGACAATTAAAACTTGAACTTTTTCGGGGCGGGCGATACGACAGCAGTTTCTGCATTTTACACACAAATGTACATTTATAAATGATGTGTGTGTATGTGTATATATAGTTATTTATTTTAAGTTGTTATTAACATGCGCGTACAGCAATAATAACAGCAACAGCAGCAGCAGCAGCAACTGCAGCGAGCAATTAATGAGCGACGAACACTCGCGGTCATTAAATTAACTTCAATTTGTGACACACAGACAGAAAATAATATTAAAAATATTTTCAAAAAACGGCAAGTAAATAAAATAAGTTGTGAGTAACCAAATTAAGTTAAAAAGTGTCATTATTTCAATATCTTTATTTATTTAAAAAGTACCCAGTTGAAAGGGATTTTATGCAAACAGTTTAATAATAATTTTATCATAGTTAGATGTAAAAGATTTTGATATTTTGTTTGATATTGTGAAATATTCAAAGGGTAATAACAATGAAGTATTATTAATAAATTTATGTCACTTGCCCATTTATTTTGCTCAGTGTACACTTTATATGTAACATCTCGCACAAACAAAATGAAAACTGATTTTAATTGGGTAATTGAAATACTTTTCTTTTTTGGCTTGCAAAAAATTTCCATTTTTTTTTTTACTCAAGTATGAAACAAGTTCGAAAAGCAATTGCTACAGGCACTCGGGCTGAAGAAGCGGGAGTAGAGTGTAGGACAGAGGGAGGGGAGGCGGCAGAGCTGTGCGGCTGCGTAACCTGTCAGCGCCTCGAAAATTGACAAATTGCCGTCGGGAGCGTGTGAACCGTAGACGAAAACGTATAAAAAATACTATATATACAGCAATTGCTGTAAGTAGGCAGCAACAACAGCAGCAACAACAATGACAATAAGTTAGTCTTTGAAGTGTGTTTGTATCTTTGAGACACATAGACGGCCACACGGCAGCAATTAGCGTGTTGAGCACAAGTGTTTATTGTTGTTGTTGTTGCTGCTGCTGCTGCTGCTGCTGCTGCTGATGATGATGATGATAATTGAGCACTGAAATCAGCAATGTTGTCGTCGTCTTTATAAATCTCATTGCTGATTGCCGTCGGCAGCGGCAAAATGAAAATGCCGAAGCCAAAAAATCGCACATAAAAAATCAGACACACTAGCCAACATGTGCGTGAATATGTATGCACAGTATGTGTGTGTGTGTGTGTATGCGTATTTTGGCGTTATGAATGCCGCCTTGTCGCGCTAATTCTTTTGGCCAGCAAAATGCGACAATAACAAACAGGCAAACGAAATGCTAATTAGTTTCATGTGTGACTAATGGGTACAACAAAAAGCGGCACACACACACGCACACTCTCACGCAGGCATACACTGAGCATAAAATAGTTGCTGTTCTTTGTGCCTTAATATGACTGATAGTTACCATTTATAATATTTATAATTGCCTAAATTGTTGCTTTCCGTTTAATTTATTTTTATAGTTGTTTAAATATTTATGCATTTTCTCTTAAATTTCTTAGAATTTAATTCTTTGAGTTGTGATAATGTGAATTTGTTATTATTATTTCATTTTAATTCGACATATTAGTTATTGTATATAGTTGTCTAAATATTTGTAATGTAGTATGATGTCCATGTCATTTTATCATTTTTAAAAAGTGTCATAAGTATATTATAATTAACTATTAATTATCTTTACAATTATTCATACAATTCAATTCAAATTAAGAATTTATTATATAATGTTATAGTAATTCTTTGTCTATTATCTTTTATTATTCATTATTTTCATTTACATTTTTAAATCCCTTTTTAGTTAAGCAATTAATTGCTCTATTTATTTCTTGCAGTGTACACACGTATTGGCAGCAACGTCTACACATGCGTGACTGTTGCTGCTGCTGCTGCTGCAGTTATAGTTGTTGCTGTTGTAACACACTTAATTAAAATAGTACACGCTGAGGGGGCCCATTGCGTTTCTATTTTAATAACCCGCACTGTGCGTTATAATTACTTTGGATATGTCAATTGCTGCTTGGCGTTTTTAAACGTTTTGCGCCAAGTTGTCCACGCCGACAACAACAACAACAACGGCAATGTTGCTGCCGCCGCTGCTTGCTGCTGTTGTTGCTGTTGAAAGCAGAAAATCCGATATCGAATCGAGCGTATTACCGACCGCGACAACGATGGCAGCGATTCTAAACGACTTCTGAGTGAACGCTATAAAGCACGACAAACGATGTTGTTGACGATGATGACGACGACGACGACGACGATGGCAACAACTTCCCCGACGACGGCAACAACAGAGCCAAAGCGAGCATATGACGATTGGAAACTGTTGCTGCTGCTGTTGTGTATGTGACTGTTGCTGCTGCTGCTGTGTGAACTGCGCCGTGCAACTATTTAACGACGACTGAATGTGGCAATTATGTATCTAGATACATTTTGGCCAAGCGCAGCGCCAGCAGAAGCAGAAGCAGCAGCAGCGACGCGCGCGCTCTTTGTCCGTCTGTTTGTCTGTCTGTCTCTTCGTCTGTCTGTCTGACTGTGTGAGTGTGTGTGTGAGTGTGTTTGGGGATTTGTGTGGGGGTTGCTAAACGAGGCAACCATCATAAAACATATTACTATAATTACAATTATGGTGCGCTCTCGCACACAGCCACAATGCGCTCTTTTCAGCTAGAGATACAGACACAACTACAGATACAGATACAACATAAAACACACACACACACAGAGCGCAACAATAACAGCACATTTTCATATGCATTACGACTTAATTGTATCTGTAGCGAGTGTGTGAACTCATAAATTTATTGCTGTTGCTTTGCATGTTGCCAAGCATTGTTGCTGGCAACATGTTGCCAAGCGTATGTATGCTTAGGCTTCGCGTATTGTATGTTTATTAAATGCTGCATGTATTTTATGGCTTTGATTGTTGTTGCCAGACTGTATCTTTCTTTTTTAAGCATTTTATTTTGCATTGCAAATTGCCAACGCTGTCGCTCTTGCTGCCGCTGCCAACTGCGCTGCCTGCGTTGACTGCGCGCTGAGTTTGTTTTTAATTCTCTATAATTGAGTTATATGTACTTTAATAAGTTGGCGGCGGATGCTGCTGCCATTGGATTGCTTACGTCTTGTTGCTGTTGTCGTTGTTGTTGCTGGTATTGTTGCTGCTTAGGGCGTTCGTTGGCATTCACTTTGCTGTTGTTGTTGCTGTCGCGACGTTTAGCGCTAATTAATGCTGAGCCAAACGGCTTTCCAATTCGCCTGCTTTTGTCTTTCCTTTATCGTTTCCTTAATTGTTCACTCAGATTTATTATTTGATTAATCATTTCAATTCCATCTGGCTGAGTGTGGCTCCTTGCCCCCACAGAGCTTAATAGATTTTTAATTTTCACAAATTAAAGTATCTATAAGTATACCATTTTACACAGTAAATAATAATAATAATATATGAAATGATGATGATATGATGCAAAAATATCTATATAATATAATATTTCTATTATTAATTTAATTTTAATTTAATTTTAATTTATTTATTAATTTTCTAGTCATTAATAATATTAAAAACAGTTTTCGTATTAAAGTGATAGTTTGCTAAATCAAGTTAATAATAAAATATAGCTCGCATTATTTTCTCTCCTATAGAATATACAAAGGAATATTAACAGCATTTAATTCCAGTGTATTGTGCAATAACTTTTATAATTTATTTCTATTATTATTTCACAGTCATTTTCTATAATGATATAATAATATTCTCAAATTACAATTATTATCACTCACACTATCAATTTGCTATTTAACCTGAATTTCTTGCAGTGTATAATTACTTTATTGCTCTGTGCAATAATTGGTGTATAATTTCATTTCCCGAGAACTCTGCGACCGGGTCGAGGGCCCAACAAATGCTTTTCATTGTATTTTAATGTCGTAATATACTCAAAGACTCGCAGAGAAATTAGTCAGCTAAGCAATTTGCTACAAGTACGAATAAGCGAATCAACGAGCGAATCAACGAATATGTATATGAATATGTATATGTATGCACATACATACAGACATTCACATTATTTATGTGCTCGCACATATGGGAGTACTCAATTAGCTATAAGGGCGCAAGTGTTCTCTTCTGTTTGTATTGTGTGTGTGGTGTGTTTGGGTTTATTAATAGGCGTTATGCTATCGATAAGACTGATTACTCATCATAAATAACAAAAACAAAGAAATTAATGTTCTACAAAAAGGGAAAGTGAATTACGATAAGTGAATTATGAAAATGCACGTTGTTAAATGAAATCATTTATTATGTGATTATTATGTTATTCTTAAATGATTCTAGTTTTCAAATCAATTTCGATGACATTTCGTATATCGGTCTTAAAACTAGTATTTTCAGATTTGATTTTGCCTTAAAACAAGAACAAAAGAGAAAAATTCTTCATTTAAAAAGTCCAAAAACTTGTGTTCAATATATTCTGGACTTAAAATATGTTTTGTATTGCTTCCAATTTTAAAAATAAAATAGATGAATGATGATGAACGAATGATAAATCAATTTTTAAATTAAAAACATTTCCTCTAACTTTACGAAACTCAAAAATGTCTCCATTTAAATTAAAAATACTCTTAACTTAAATTTTTTTTTATTATATTTGAAACCCTCCATTTTCTCTATTAGACGTTAAAGTGATATGTTACTGACCTAATTTGTGTTATAAAACTTAAATATCAGACAGTAAAATTGGTTGTTAATTACTTAAATACTTTTCCAATAATAATTATATTTAATTGTCTTTATTTTCCTTCTTCTGATAATGAAGTCGATAGTGTTCAAATTAAGTCGATGTCTGCCACAATTTAAGAGCTAATTTGTAAACTAGCCTAAGCTGTTTTCGAGACGTTATCCAGGTTCGTATTGCGCTTATTAATGATGTATTAAGCGTTGGACTGAACAATCTCTGAACTCTGAATGACCTCTTGTAAAGTGAGCAAAAACACAGAGAAGTAATAACAAGAAAGAGCGGCAAACATCATTAGCAAATATCTGCACACAAGAACAACAATAACATGTTGCAGAAGAAGAAGCAGTCTGAGCAACACAAGGGGAAAATGCGGGAAGGCATAGACTGATTTGCCATTTGAATGGAATTAAAGCTGAGCATAACAAAGGGCGGGCAGACTAAAAATAAAAGCAAGAAGTAATAAAAGTAGAAGTAGAAATAGAATTAGAATTAGATGTAGAAAGAGTAGAATTTGAAGTTTAAGTAGAACTTGAATTATAATTACAAGAAGATGTTGAAGTAGGAGTTCAAGTTGAAGTGGATCTAGAAGAAGAACTGTTAATCACACACACACACAGACACACTAAACGAATTTGTGTTAGCCTCAGTTTGACTTTGGTATTATTGAATTGGCTTACTTTATGCACAACAACAATCAACAATTACGTCAAACGACAACAGAGCCAAAGACACACGAGAGAGCGACGACTGAATCCCCGACGCGTTGCTCGTTAACGTAAAACGTCAATTTACCAACTGCGAATGTGAATGTGAATGTGGCATGCCCCAACAGTGCAACAGCAGAGCCAGAGTACGACAAACGAGCCGGGCAACATTGGCAGTTGGCAATTGGCAGAGCGGCAACATGTTGCGTGCCCAAGGAGATGCCTCAGCAACATGCAGTCAACAGACAAAGGCACAAGTACTACAAGCAAATAAACTTATTATAAATATCTCCACTTAAGCCAAGCATTGTTGCTGTCATAGTTGTTGTTGTTGTTACTGTTGCCGCTGCTGCTGCTGCTGGCAGCGTCGCTGTGGGGGCCACATTTATGCTGCAGACTGAAATCCCAACCAAAAGATACAAATGCGCACACGCAAAGCTAAAATGTGCTCTCATTCACACACACACACACACACACACACACACACACACACACACACACACACACATACAGACAGACAGACAGTCGTGCAGGCTGTCAAGTCGCAATAAGCAACAAAAAAAAGCATTAAATGATGACAACAACATTGCGCTTAATGGACTGCCGCCGCTTCGCGTCTCAATTCGAACTGCATTTACCTCACTCTCTCTTCCGCTCTCTCCCTGAGTGTTTGCTCGCTCACTCACTCAGTGGATTGCCGTCTCTGTCGTTTCCTACTGCTGGCTCGCTCTACGCTGTACGAACTGTTTGCTCTTGGCTTGCGTTATAAATCCATTATAATAAAATCATTTTGTTGTTTTATTAGTTGAGCAACAAATGTTGCCCAGCCGTGGCAGCATGTTGCCAAGGGCTGAGCAGCGCGTCAAGTGGCTTGGCAACAAATGTTGCGCTGCTCATAAATATTGCAAGTGTTTTCAATTAGCTCACATACTGTGAGAGAGCAAGTGTGAGTGCGAGTGCGATTATGTGAATGTTTGTGAGTACAAGTGAGTGTTTTTGGAGTAGTTTGAGTCTGCAACTGTTTGCAATTATACTATGACGCAATTAGCAGCTTAAAAATGTTCTAAATACCACGTTATCCAAGCCAAACGAAAGGTCACTCTCGTTGGGCTCAAGTCAGCTCAGCCAGAAAAGGTCAATGCAGTTTCTTGGCCAAGTTGCAATAGGCAATCAACGCACTTCCGCAAATGCCACTGCCAGGCAAATGTCATAGTGTGTGTGTGTTGGGGGAGGAGTGTGTATGCGAAAGCAATTTCCGCCTGTGTCCGCAATTAAAAAGCAATATCAGAAGACAGGACTGACATAAACACACAGGCAACGTATTGAATTTTTATGATGTGTTTTATTAAATGGCAAATATTCTGCACTTTCTGCCCTGTCCCCGCCTCAATTCCCACCCGACTCATGCATGCAAAAGTCAGAGTATATCTGTGTGTATGTGTGTGTGTGTGTGTGTGTCTGCAATATTGCAACTCGAACGTATGGAAATCAAATTGTACAGGATTCGTTGGCATTCGGGAATCCCTTTTTGGACTTTGCACCCAGCCAAAGGGCAACAGAGCAAGGGATGGATAGTCAGATAGACCGAGCATGAATGTTAGAGTGCTAGAGTGCACAATGGGGAGTAGATATCGGTATCGTTGGTGTTGTTGTTGTTGTTATGATTCCATGCCAGCCATGGCCATGTGTTTCATTAGCGTATTTATGGAATTTTTATACGCTCTTTGCGACATTCCAATTGTGTGAAATATTCATGCAAATTTGTCTAATTCTATTTGACAAATTGAATTCTTTGCATTGCTGTGACATAAAATTGAAATTGGATGCAAAAAATCGTCGATAGATACATATTAAATGTCAGTAAATAGTAGATGAGAGTAGGCATAGATAGCGGGAGTTGCCTGGAATCTTATATGTATCTATAGAAATTCAGTTGCATTTCAAGCTGAAATTTTTAAAGTATATTCCTCTGATTAACCTTTTTTTAAGGTAAGACAGGACTTTGATTGATTCAGCATCCAAGTAGAACTCAGATATTTTATTACTAAAGATCTATACAAATGAAAGATAATAGATTCTGAAAATCTAGTATATCTTATTCTATACCACGATTTCATTAAATAATTAATGACAGTTAAGTTCCAACCACACTTTTCCTTGATGCTTAACTCAAACTGCATAGAATACATATTCAACCGTTTATACACTCATTAAAAGTATCTCATAGATGATATGAATGGGCAGCATAAACGGATTATTCGTTTTCTTTGTCATCTTCGTCTTCGCATCTTTCTGATGCTGCTTCTTTTCTTTTTCTGGCATTAATGCTCACTCAATAAAATGTCATAATTAAAAAATAATTTTTTTGTCCATATGCAAAAATGTGTGGCATTTGCTGTTGCTGCTGAAGTTGTGGCTCCTGTTGTTGCTGGCAGAATGACCTTAATTGCTGGCATACGTGTGGCAGCAATTCATGAGTGAGTGTGTGTGTGTGTGTGTGTGTGTGTGTGAGTGCCAGGCTGTGTGTGGCAGCAAGTGAGGCTGTGTGTGTTGCAACTGTCAAATGAATAAAATTAAGTGTAGCTGTGTCCCTCTTCTCGTTGTTGTTGCTATTCGTGTTGCTCTTTCGCACGATGCAGCAGCAACAGCAGCAACTGTATGGCAGGCAGGATATGTTGTTGCACTAATTGAATGTGGCAGGCATGAGGCACAGACGTACAGCCGTATAGCCGGACGTAGTGCAAGTTGAGCTTGTCTCTCTCGCCACAGCCTGTCGCTCCCTCTTACTGTCTCACTCGGGTATTTAGTTAGCAGTACACAGAGAGAAAATGTTATAAATATATTTAGAGCAGTGATGCCCAAAATTCATAGCTCCTATCACATGTGTGTTTCGCTTTGCAGCGCTGTTTTCACACGCACAGTCGATGCTCTCATACGTTCAGGCATCGCGCTTCGTACACTGTTTGATAGTATGAGTTTGGGCTCCACTGATTTAGAGCAATACTTTCTACTAAATAGTTATTAAAAGACATTAATTAGATGGAGGAATTATCATTTTCGAATAAAACAAAATAAATACGCCACAATAGTTTCATTTTGATAATATCCTTATGCCTTACAAGCCAGCTTTTATTATTTTCAGTGTAAGTGCAGTAGTAGCTTATGTGTGTATCTGTATCTGTATCTGCATCTGTGTGCTTGTGTAAATGTATCTGTATATCAGTGTCGAGTCAGACAAGTAGCTTCATTTTGCGCCACAATTCGTACTCACACTCATACTCGTACTCACACTCGCATTCGTATTCGGATTCGGATACTCATTCGGATTCGCATTCGCATTCGCATTTTAAGTGCAACGGCACACAGATTGCGATTGCTGTTGACATGGCAATGCAATAAAAGTTGCCAGGCTCTCGGCAACTGCAACTGTAACTGCTGCTGCTGCTGCGGCAGCAAAAGGCAACTGTCGGACAGACAGGGAGACAGACAGACAGACAGACGGCAATTGTTTCCCATTATTGCTTATGCTGATGATTAAGAGCATCAGGCGCTGCAATTGAGACTGGGACTGGCCTCATCGTAAGGGGTCGACCACACAATAACCCAGCAGAAAGCACAGCTACTGGCAGATTAAAATGTGTTAATGGCTTTCACACACACACACACACACACACACACACACACACACACACAGACACACACTCGCACACTCACATTTAGGCCGTCCAAAGTTCTTGCAAATTGGCATCAATTAAAATTACAAAACTGACAAAAATGCAGAGTATTGTTATCAAGCTATCAAGTTTATTGACTAACTGACAAGACAATTTACTCGAGAAGAGCTCGTTGCATTCAATATGCAAATAAAATTCGACTTATCCCTGCTCCATAAACTGCGCATTCCCCACAGGCTGCCTGGCCCATGAGTCTGGGTGCATTAAAGCTCTTTGAATAATATCTGAAATATTTATCAACATTTTGCCAGTGAGAAATACTCTTGACTCGTTCTCTGTATCTGATTGTTTTATGCTGTTTTGTTTACCTTGACTACAATACAGACTTACCTTCTGCATAGTAATTTTATTGCTCTATGTATTTATTTACAGCCATCAGAAAGTTATTTTGCGCAAATTCCTTTTTAAGTACAGACAAGTGCACGGAAAATTACAAAATGAATTGGATTTTAATTTGCTGAAATACTTATTAGTTTACCAGTTAGTGATAAGAGTTTATACATAATATGTTGGAGTTTATTATAATTTTGGAGTATATATATTGCAAAGTATGATAAGAGAAACCCTATAAAAAAACTTCAGAAACTGTGATCTCTGAAGGATAAAAAACTAAAAAAAATACTATTAAAAGTTGGGAATTTACATTTGAGCTATAAGCTAAGCTTATACAAAATAAATTAATACATTTTCACCCATCTAGTTATTTTCAAAGTTTCATAAGAACTCAGTATGCTGGACAGTTCATTACTGTCTTCGTCTATTTCGGCTGTTCAGAAATTTATTAGTTGTTTATAAAACTTATAACTTATGCTCAACAAGTCGTACTTATTTCCACAACGAATGTTTCATTTAAAACGTTGATTGATGCCTCACAAATTCATCAACAAATTTGCAACAAGATGTCAATTGTTAGGTTGCACGTTGACCCCTTAAGAAGTTGCCAGAGCAACGTCTACAAAGAGGCAATATTGCATTTCATACGTTCTTTTGAGAATCTCAGTTGGCTGAGGCACCTTGCACATTGTGAGTAGAGAAACAGAACAGGGGAGTTAAAAGGAATTTAAGAGCACAGACAATGTAAGACGGAGAGCGGGGTAGAGCTACTGAGACAGAGCTGCAGATTGACTCCCTTACAAAAATAGATACTAAGAAGAGTAAGAAGAAGAAGGAGAGTAGGTACTACAATGGCAGCAGCTGTTGCTCTGTTGCCAACTTGATGGAATTCTGGCTTTTGGCTCAGAGTCTACGCTCGTATTTAGACAGTTGACTTGGCTGGGATGATGGTGTGTGTATGCTACTGAGAGTAGTCTCGGTTAGTAGTTGGACTCCTGGCATGGTAAGCCCACCCACGCTACTCTTTACGCTGAAAAGCATGTTTAAATGCTGCTTACTTTGTTTGTTCTTCTGCTGTATCCAATGGATGTCGTTGCCTTTCTTCAACTTGCTTCATTGTTTTGCTGCTGCTGCTGCTGCTGCTGCTGTAGTTACTTTATTTTCCAGCAATTTGTTACATGTGCTTTACCAGTCAGCGGGTGTGCATGTGTGTGTGTGTGTGTGTGTGTGGATAACATAGTCCTAAGCCCACGCCCATTCTCCTTGGGGGGCGGCAAACGCAAGAAGTCAAGGTAAGTATTTTACTCGACTTGTTTGTAAGTGGAAAAGTTTCTCGCACACGTTTCACCATAAATACAACAGCACAAGTGATAAAACAATGGCAAGCCGAATTTTAAATACACTGTTCAAAAAGTATGTATCACCAATATTTTTCATATAGTCTTGGAGTGAATATTAACTGGTTTAGGCAGCGGCTTCTATTATTACTATACCAATTAACTGAAAGACCATTTCTTGTAGTCTTCGGATAGAGTATCTGTCAGTCTCATTGCAATTTATAACTGAGAATGTGTGCTGATGAAAACTTTAAACATGTCAAAAATAATTATGTAAAGATAAAGCGTGCTCAAAAAATTCGTGAAATATGTATTTACGAAAAACTTTTATAACGTATGTGTACGAAAGGAAATACAGAAATAATGACAAAAATATTACCGAAAATTGAGAGACGAGATTGTTGAGTTTGAAACTTAATAAAGACTAATAAATTCGAGCTTATTAGACTCGTCGTGTTTTTAGACCCTGTACTTTAAAAAAGTACAAAAGGGTCTATTAAGTTTGTGCAAGCCCGAAATGTATATATTATTGATCAGGACGACGAGCTGAGTCGATCTAGCCATGTCCGTCTGTCTGTCCGTCTGTCTGTCCGTCTGTCCGTCTGTCCGTCTGTCTGTCCGTCTGTCCGTCCGTATAAACACCTAGATCTCGGAAACTGTAAGAGCTAGAGACATCATATTTGGCAGTTAGATGCCCCTATAGCGCAAGCAGATCAAGTTTGTTTTAGATTTTTGATACCTCCCCCCCCTCCACCAAAAACCGCGAAAAACTGCCACACCCACAATTTTAAACATACAAACTTGTGTTTTGGCATACGATAATCTTATGATAATTTTTATCTGTTCTGTGAATTTCGGCCCAATCGGATAATAAACACCGGAGATATTCAAGATTCAATTCCTTGTACTAGGTAAGGGGGGAGCAGCGCGAGCGTATGTGTGGTTGCGTGTGACTTTGCGCTATGTGTGCATGTGTGAGTGTATGTTAGTGCGTGTTTGTGTGCAAAGGAAAGTACAGGGTCTCCTACTGTCGGTTGAAGCCGACTGTAGCTTTCCGAGTTTTTTGCATTAACAATGATTAATTTTTCACTTGGATGTGTTTCTTATCATTGGCTACGTAACTAACTCAAAATCTGTATTTAACTTAAATATTTCCTATTGGTAGTGTATTAGATATTCTATGCATAATGTTCGCTATCTTCAACGTGACCATTTTAATGGAAATTACTTCAAAATAGAGCCTACTACTAGCTGACTTTGAAATTACGCTAATTGATAAACATCATTAGCAAAATAGCTTAGTCCCATAATTATTATTCGATAAAAGTCAGTTTGCATCAGCTATAGTCTATGCATTGGCTGTGCAAAGGTAGCTGCACTTATAACAGGAGTTGGCCTATAGATCAAAGCCAATGCACTGGTGAGGGGCCAGGGAAATGAGTCGAGGCTAAAGCAATCACATTTCATGCACACATTCACTGTACGTTGAGCCACCCTGTGGGGTTGTCGAAACTTCATTCTCAGTGCATTGACAAATCATTATGAGGGGGTGGCAAAGTGGGGTTAGTGGCGAGGGGGAGCAGGGTGTAGTGCCATGTCCAGATTGCCGCTTGCATTTGGTAAATTAATCAACCCTTGCTGAATGACAAAGGTAGCAGGAGAATGGGGGTACGTATACACTCACAGATACAGTATCTATAGCTACTATAACTGTATCTGTATCTGCCAGGTGACAAGGCATAATTACGTTTTAAATGCCAGGCGTAGGTTTCCTATGCAATCTCTCTCTCTCTGTACGACTTTCTGTAATGCGTTTCAAAGGCCCACACCTCGTTTGTTTTCGAAACAAAAATCAATTGCATTCAATTTAATTAGAGCTGCGTCTGCCACAAATTGTTGCATGCCCAACAGAAATCAAATGTTGCAGCTCAGGCTAAAAGCAGCCACAAATAACTGCGTAGAAGGTAAATAGAATATTTGTGAAATTAATTTTGTTTGTTTCACATTGAATTAAAATATTTTTTAAAAGTATATTATTAAAATAAATATATGTACATATGTATTCAAATTGTTCAGAGCATTTAATAAATTAATAAAATTCTGAACATTTAATATTAATAGATTGATATTAACACTTTGAATTTGTGGTGAAATGGTCCACGATAACTAAGTCTTCGAACCTACATCTAGTGGCAAATTTACTATTACTCTCAATACTTTTGCAAGTGTGCTTTTAAGCAATATTATTGCCTATTTCCAATCTGTAATTAGTTATAAATAATTAATTAGTTATAATATCGCAAACATTTCAGAACTTTTATACCTATGCAGTTTTGTTTGCCCTTAAGAAATGGTATAAAGGCATAGGAATGCTTCTCCTCCAATTTGTGTGGTGAACAATTATCGGGATAAAATATTTCTGCATCAGGAACCCATGATTCCTTGTGGCGATGTATGTAGCAAATACCATTTACAACAGAAAGGCTGGAACTTGGAAAAGAACTAGCAAATTACCAGAAATTTATTTAAGTGTGTGAGGTAGTGAGGGGTTAGTTGCATCGCACTGGACCCATTTCTAATTCCGGAATTTAAACTATATTGACCACACCAGTTATTATAATAGGGTATTACCTTACATGGTAACCAATAATATCTAGTTTTTTACTTGAAACTCAAACATATGTATGTAAATTAATCAGTTATTAAAAAAAGTGAAATACATTGTTGCAACTATTTGCATTTCAGATAAGAGCTCGGGCTTTCTTAGTTCATTAGTTTTTCTTTCCCCTAGTATCGCGATATACATGTGAATAGTATCTCAGCAAATATATCTATATAATATAAAGAATTAAGATGATGCGAAATAAACTTGAAATAATAATTATGGCTAAAAATGTTAATAAGAAAAATTAATGTGATATTTCAATTTCAGTATTTAAATATTTGATTGCGATATTAAAGTAAATGTATAAATTTCATTTCAATGAGAAAAATAAATTAAATCGAATATTCGAGAAAGGTTTTGAGAATTTACTTTCTAATTTGCCTTCTTTGTTAAGCGATAATTTAAGCTGAGTTTGGGTGGTCTACCCATTGCTCCAATTGCAATGGTGATTATTTCAATTGTTGCAGATTACTCTTTTTCGGCAACTGTTGTTGTGATTGGCTGCTATTGCCACAGCAATTGTGCCACATTTACCTACAGCTGCAATTTCATATACATATGCATGTGCGTGTGTGTGTGTGTGTGTGCTTCTGCGTGCGGTTACATCCTTTGCCCATGCACACGCCCACAATTTATAAGCCTTTTGGCTACATTTTGTGGCTTTGATTGCAATTATCTTTTGAATTTTGTATTTATTTGCTACACTTTGCCCAATTGTTGCAACTGTTTGGTTGAGCGGCTTTTGTATTGTCATTGTCATTTGTTGCCACACAAGCAAATAAACTGCCAACCATGTTGCAACATGCCATTGACATGGGCGTAGGGGTAGCATGAGGAGGGGCTCATGCAGGCTCTCTCTTTGTTTACAAGCAGACTAGGTTTGAGTGCCATTCACATACATATAAAAGCTATCAGTTCTACACATGTGTGTGTGTGTGCGTGCGTCTGTGTGTGAGTGTATCTACATACCTTTGTCTGATTTCAATTTTCGCAATTTATCGTTTATTAATTGGCAATTCAATCCGATAGCCTTAAGGCCAGTAGTCAAAGTCAGACAGCACAGAAATCATATTCAAAGTCAGCATTTACCAATCATTTTGAATTGCAATTAAATTTGAAAAACAAAAAACTTGAACCATTAAACAAGTGTATTTAGTAAATATAAGCTAAGTCTACAATATGTTAGGCAAATTATTTTAGATAATTTGAAACTCAATATTTATAGATTTCATTTACTTTATTTGTTTACTCGGCTGAAGTGCAACATGTACGTACTAAAGGTAAAGTTTTGAGGCATTGAGCATAACATATTATGCTTAGCAGGTGTAAGCCGGCATTACTCGTACGGTACTTAAGAGCGTATTAAAATAAATACACAAAAATGTCCGGAAAGCTACAGTCGAATGCAACCGACAGCAGGAAAGCCTGTACTTTGACTTTCCTTGGGCGTCGATAACAGCAGCAGTATAGACATACACACGTACATTTATGCAAATATAAATCGAGTGTCTTTGATGCTTTCATATTCTCTATATAAGTTTTATTACGCTTAAGCGGTACTTGTGTGCTAACAGAGAGCTCTTAAAAACTAACCCCAACGATCTGGCAGCCCCTGGCCATTTGGATAGTTATCGCTATTCATATGTTCGACCAAATAGTTGGCAAAATAATCGGATCGTTGTTCCGGTTGGGCGGATTCGATGGCTGCCCGCCTGCCATTGGCGATGAGAGCGGACCTCTCCGGCGGCACATGAAATGGTTCGGATATGGTCCAAAAGCTGCGTTTCTTGCGCGGCCGTTGAGGTGCGATCACTGGTTCAAGCATATGATGCAGATCGATAGGTGGCTCGTGTGGTGCATCCAACAGCATGGCCATCTGCTGCATGGGTAAACGCAGATCGTTCAGTTCTTCCGGCCAGGGCGCACGCAAGTTAATGTCGGCTAGTCGGAGGTCGTTATGGATATCAAAATGGTTATCGCCATCGCCCATGTTATTATGCGCATTCATCATCTGCTCCATATGATGAATGATTTCGGGCAAGTGGAGTCGTCCCACCGGACCAAGTCTGTGCTCCATACGGTTGCAGTTTCTCTTTGTATTGTTTTGCTCTCGCTAAGAAAAATGGGTAATGAAATAACTAAATACGTTCCTGGAGAATTTGCTGATTATGTCAAAGATCTAATATGTATATTTTTTTTACTATTTTGTTTTGATTTAATGTGTGTATGTGATATACTCTCTACGCCTGCTCCAAACAAACAGATTTATCGAAACTAAATTTCGTTTATTCGATTTGCTTTTCTTTCTGTGTATAATCAAAAAACCATTTCATATGTTCATAAGATATCACATACACACACACACAGAGTTCATATCGAATGCCATAGAACTGTCTGCCTGCCCAGCGGCAACTGCTGCTCCTGCTGCCACTGTTGCTCCCCAGCGTCCAGCTACAAATGGATAAATGCTGTCTGACATTTACACAGCTTTTCCCCCTCAATAGAGTCAAGCACATATACACACACGCACACACGCACAGACACACAACAAATCCACCCACAGTGCTTGCACGCATTTAGCCCTCTTTAACCCAAATGGCGACTCACTTTTGTTCTCTGTGTTGCTGCTGCTGCCGCTGTTGCTGTTGCTGTTGCTGCCGTCACCATCATCATTACAAGCAATTTAATTCGTTGTAATGTTGCTATGAAACGCGCACGCCGCAGCTGCTGCCTCCATGTTGTTGTTGTTGGTGTTGCTGCTGTGGCTGGCACACGAGCAATAATATGCTGTAAATGATGCCATTATGGGCTGTTTAGTTATTAAGGTTGCTAATTAAATTTGCGCTTATTACATATTTGTTAATTACTGCACATACGCTCATACAATCGAGTTCAATCAAGTGGCGCTTAAAAAAATATATATCCATTTCATTTGGCGCTGAATTGTGCGCTTTTAAATACTATTTAGGCAGGCAAAAACACACACACACACACATGTATCTACACACACACCATTATACTCATACACACTGCACGCACACTCACTTTACTCAATCACTTAAGCTATAGCACGCTAGCTAGCATCCAACAAGTTAGCTCTGCGCAACATTTCGCTTAGCAACATGTTGCCAACAGCCGTAGCAGGAGGCCAAAGCGCCGTCGCAGTTGCTCACATGTTGCCAGCGCTCTCGCTACGCTACATGTTTTGTTGCCGGCGCTCTCTGACGGCTCTCTCTCGCTACCCACTCATACTCCCTGTCACACGTTTGCTGCAATTTATTAAGGCACATTCTGGCACACTCCGCGTGTAATCACATTGTTGCCATTTTCACTTCATTATTTTGCCTTTTATATGTGGCAATTTTGTTTTATTGCTGGCAGCATCCTTCGCCTCATGTTTGCGTAAGCTCTGCTCTCATTGCTCTCTCTCTCTCTCTCTCTCTCTCTGTGTCGCATCCTCCCACTCACACTATTGCGTTTTAGTTGGTTAAGCAACAAGGCCAGGATATGCCCACCTTCCGCCCTGTGGCAGGCGCTCAATGTCGCTTATTTGCTTCCAGCGACCTTGTGTGCGTGTATGCGTGCTATTAGCGTGTACGTGTGTGCGTGTGTGTGTGTGTGTGTGTGACTCTGTGTTCGTGTGTAAAGCAGACAGTAATTATTATGCCATGTCCAGCGATAATTGGATTCAATGAAATGCCTCCATGGACAGTTTTGTGTCTGTGAGTAGTGGCATGAAAGCCTTTTACTCTACCATTGTGTGTGCCTGTCCCTCTGACTGAATGTGTGTCCATCTGTGTGGGTGTGTGTGTGTTATTATTGCATTCATACTGCACTCGATTAGCCATTCAATTAGTTACTTTTTAGACCCTATACTTAAACAGCTTACTAACCGTATGGACACCCAAATCTCGCAAACTATAAGGGATAGAGGCTGACTTCTCTTTTTAATAGGTCCTTGAAATGCCTACGTAAGTCAAGGTTACTTCTAATATTTGATGTCTCCTCTGCATTAGAAAAATGTTCTGTTAGTTGGCACAGCAGCTAAAGTTTTAAGGTCACTAACTTGTGTTTTTGTATAAATAAAGTTTATAATATTTATAATGTTTTTTGTGATTTTTAGTCCAATCGGATAATACACATCAGAGATATTAGATATTAAATTATTGGGCATTAACTATCGGGAGGAGAACTCGTATCATGCATGCGCTCAGTGTCCCTGCGTGTGGCTTTACGATTCTGTGAATGTGTGAGTATTTCTTAGTGGGTATATTTTTTTGTTTTTTTTATAGGGTCTCACACTGTCGACTGATGCCTTTTTGAAGTTTTGTTCTTTGAGCTGGTGATAATGTAAGTATTTAATTAGTATATCAAGTTAGTGTAAAATAAGCTCAAGTTAAAGTTAATTTAAATTGAATTAAACTTGGCTTTGCTTTCATTCAACTTATAAGTTTACTTTCAGATGAGTTCTAGTTCAAGTTTAAGTGAGCAATTAAATAAAAGTCAGTATAGTTATTTTAGTTTTTGATTTAATATCTCACGTAATGATTTTAAAATTGTCTGCAGTTAATTTATGAATAGATGACACATCTATAATTTCATTAGCATCATAAAATTGCCATTATCTGTTGATGATAAATGCAGGCACATTAGCATAACCCAAATATTACACTAATGAATCTTTTAATGTGTATGGAGGGTTGCAAAAGGGGGGATTGCGAGAGAGTGAAAACGGAGCGAGAGAGAATGTGAAATAGGGGGAGAGAGAGAGAGAGATCTAGGGGGCCTGTCAAACGTTTGCCCCAATGGTATTTACCAGCTGCCAGCTAATTAAATTGAAATATTATTGCATTTAATTATCGGGCTGGCAAGGCCCAAAAGAGGACGATGACAGCAGTGGTCCGATGACAATTACTGCACTACTAGTGATGGCACGATTAATCATATGATACACATTAATCGATTATTTTCATTCAATTAACGATTTAATTGTATCGCAAAAAGGGTTTCGATTAATTGAATAATTAATCGATTATTCTACAAAATAATCGCGACATAACACTTTTACGCGCAAATTAAAGGAACAGACACACACGAAAAGTTTAATAATCATTTATTATGGCACCAACATCCAGCAACTTAGAATAGTCACCGGTATACTTACAGGACATTGTAGGCTACGCAAGCATCTCAACAAGCTCAAAATTGTTGACGATACACTCTGTAGACTCTGTCTCGAAGAAGACGAAACGTCAGAACACATACTAGGAACATGCCCGGCAGTCAGTAGGTTAAGGCTAGCTCACTTAGGTAACTACTTCCTAGACAGTCCAGAGATAAGAGCTCTTCAACCAGGGAAAATCATCGCATTTCTGCGTTCGACCGAACTGGCGGAAGAGCTGTAACTTAGTTTAGGCAGAGAGCACAATAGATCTTCGAGGTCGCAGTGTTAAAACATATCTCTGATAATAATAATAATAATAATAATAAACATCCAGCAAAGTATGGAAATACTATTCCAAATGAAATCTATTACAGCTTTCCAGTATTATTGGCAATTTAGTACCGGCAGAGCATCTTTTTTCTAAGGCGGGTGCTACGGCTACCGAGAAAAGAAACAGATTGACGACTTCACGAATGTCTAAGATACAGTTCCTAAATTCATTATTGAATAAATAAAAAATATATGAATATTGTGAAATTTATTTACTTGTATATTATTGTTGCATTTGCATTACATTCACATTTAAAAATGGCTGTTTGGAGAAAATAAAATAATCATTTGATTAATCGATTATATTCTTTTTTCTTCGATTAATTGCAATTAATAATAGCGCGGTTTCAATTAATCATATGATTCAATAATCGATTAATGAATATTTTTTGCCATCACTATGCACTACACAAGCAGAAATATCAATATGATATATTACAGATTATATGAGCTAAATTGGCGTTCGATTTTCGACTCGATAGACGAAATTTATTATTAAACTGTTTTTGAAAAAGACAATAAAAATATTTTGTATATGTAGATATGAAGGCGATATGAGATATATTTGATTAGAGCAAAATTGGGCTATTAAAATAACATTTAACATTTGATTTTATGTTGAAATAATTTATTTATAAACATTTAGTATATAAAAAGATATTAAGAATATCTATAAATATTATATTTTGAACTCAATATATTGCCCGTCGAATAAATTTAATTGTGATTTATCCTACATATATCACAATGAATTTGTTTCAGTGTACCAATCCAACTTATCTCGTTTCGGTTTCCTTTCGTTTGGAGCAAGATCGTTTCAACTCACTCTTTCGGTGTGTCTCTTTCGCATAAAATGTCAACTGCATTAGCATCATCATAATACTAGACTGGCAACTCAGTCTCAGTCTCCGCTGTGCCCGGGCTACCGGGAGTACCCATTGGCGTTGCCCGAGTCCAACGGAGGCCTTTGATCTGTGGCAGCGACGTTTCGCTTGTTGAAATCAATATAGACAAACATATTTTTTATGGCACTGTAAGAGAGAAGCAAAGGAAGGGGCAGAGGGGGGTGAGGGAAGAGGGGAAATTTGTTGCTGTTGTCGTTGTTGTTTGGGTGCGTTTTTCGCTTTTATATTTTTCATTTTTCTCGTTTTCTTGTTTTTAATTACTTTTGCGCTATTTTTGAGTCAGTCTGTCGTGTGGGCTCCCCGGTCGCAAAGTAACGCCGGTTGCCCCTCTCTCTCGTCTCTTCTCTGTCTTTATCCCACTCTCTCACTCTTTACTAGGTGTTAATTTATTTTTAATTTTTATTATTTATCTGCGCTATGCGATCTCTCTTTGCAGTCTACTGCGACATCAACGACAGGCGAGCGGATCTGTCTGACCCGTCTGTTTGTCGGCTCTCCTCAGTAAATCTTAAGTGGATCGCAACTGCTAAAGGCGCTGCACTGGCAGAAAAATATGGTGAGAAACCAATATGATATTTATATTTACATATACTTAACTTCTAAACATCTTGGAAAATAAAATATGTTATAAATAAATTAATATTTCGATTAAATAAATTGAGAATCTAAATGACATAAAAGATGATTCTTTGTGTAGTGAATAGAATAATATAAAAAACTCATAATCATTTTACAAATACTACAACTACATATTATAGTTTTTTAAATACCCATTTATTAAACCGATTTTTGTTTAACAACACCTTTACTTCATATTGTTCACAGTGTAATGATGCGCCATTCAATTCCATCATGCACAATGTTGACGTTTCTATTGCATGACAGTTCTCTGGTCTCTCTGGGGTCTCTGGGTGTACGGGCCTTTATGCTCGCTGCACTCTCGCATGCAATTAATATCATTTTTATGTTCTAATGACATTCGTTGCGCTGCATTTCGTATGCATTTAGTGGCACAGTAAGAGCAGAGGAGGGTTGCAGAGAGGTGCTGCCCAAAAACTCATCTCATCGCTCAAAAACGGCGTGGCAGGCACGAATCTTTCAAGTTGTAAAAACGCCATTAAATTGCCAGTGAAGTGGATGCCACTGGCCCCGCCCCCGCCTTCCCTTGTCTTCCCCTGCCTTCCTTCCTTCTCCAGTCTGATCTGGCATGATCACTCAACAGGGTTGCCATTCGGTTGAGGCCAGAGTCGTAAACTCAGCAATGCGTAGGGCGCCCCAATTAATGGAGAGGTTTACGGAATGGTATTGCCATGGCATCGCCATGGAGTGGATTGGTCTGAGGGGAGTTGCCCCCTCTTGTTTATTGGCTTTAATTAATTTGTATGTTTTTATTTCGATTTGAGTAAAAATTCTTGCCTGCTGCTGCAGTTGAGCCTCTTTTGTTGTAAATATCATAAATATTTCGATGTCGGACTCATAAACTTGCATTTGGTTTTGCTTTTGCTTTTGCTTCTTGGCTATCATAAAAAGTCGGGGAAAATTGTAGAAAGTTTGCCACTGTTCGTTTGGGTGGGTGTAGTACTACTTATGGGGGCTACTGTATAGGCGGTTATCATGTTTGGAATCTTAATGTTCGCATTAAAATTAATTAAATGCTAATACTCGAGAATCTTTGTGTCAAGTTGATTGAATGTTGTGAAGGGAATTGTGACATAAATCTGCTATGAAGAGAGACAAATTTGATAAACCAAATTAATGGTAGATGTAGTAGAAGTTTTGGGAGTAACTAACTAACTAACTAACTGGTATGAATTATAGTGTTAAAGTGCTTGTTACAGAGTTGTACTACACTGAGAAAAAATCAAGTAATTATATCTATTAACTTCAGTATTGAAAAGATGGTAACAAGAAAACAGTTGTTGGAGTAGTAGTCGAGGTAAAGGAATTAGTAAATATTACCTCCACTATTGTTACAGGAATATTAATCTAAGAATAATTTGTAATGCTCACTACATCTATAGCCTAGCAATCCACTGAGTATAACTACAAAATTTGTGCTGTATATCTCTAAAAACAACTCCAAGTCTGAAAAGAAATTGACTTACTGGTGTTTATCTTTGTATAGCCAGGATCTTCATAAATATATGTTTTTTAAGTCTTACCACTTACCAGCCTTCTCTACAATCTGCTAAAGTTGTAGTTGTTGACATGCCTCTCTGCTCATTATTACAGGGTATAATAAGTGTATCGCGCTGGCGGAGAAATGCTGGCGATGCGACAAATATTTGCTATGTGCCCTCAGCAGCCTCTGCTTGTGTCTGTCTGTCTGTTCATCGTAATGTCTGTCCGTCTGTCTATCAGTCTGTCCGGCCGGGTGTCTGTCTGTGCTTTTGCTTTTCGGCTTCTGGCGTTGCTTTTGCCTTTGCCTTGGGCTTTGTCTTTGGCGCTTTTCATTTGGTTTGTCGTTTGGCCGTCGTTTTGCGTGCGCACTTTTAATTGCAATTGAATTTTAATTACTGCGTTGTCAGCACAGAATGTTGCAGTCCCTCTCGCAATCTGTCCCACTGTCTGTCCGTCCGTCTGTCGCTTGTTTAGAAGCCGACAGAAGCAAAACGCACGCGGAGACAATGAGGCAGCAACAGCGGCATCAACAGCAGCACCCGACGACAACAGTTGCTGTGTCTGCCTAGTAATTGCAGATTTAAGAGAGTATGAGAGCTAGACAGAGCGAGAGAATTGGTTTTGCTCTTTGCCTTCTTTACAAGGCAGAAGTCGCCATCAGAGCAATTAAATAAGCTGCCTCCGGCGGCAATAGACGATGGTGACGACAACGGCAATCGTCGATGGCTGACTTCATTAATCAGCAGCTATAAAAGTGATGGACTGATAACGTTTATCACTACCTCCCCCTCTTCCTCCCTTCCGATCTCCCTATTCCTCTGCTTCGCTGTCTGTGATGAGTCCATTTACTGCAATATTACAGCTAACCCAGCAATTAGCAATGCTCTCAGATTTTCGAAATGGCTTTTCATTCATGCCATAAAATTATATTGAATTTCCTTACATTTCATTGATAGCTGATAAGGGAAAGAAACGGGGCTTATCTGCCCGATTGATTTGTGCAATCAAAACTCTTAAGCTACTGGAAATTAAATCTAATTAGGCTTTCAGTCTCTATCTTGATCGGACTTAAGCAGGTGTATGCTAAGCGTTAATCGTGAACAGCAAGTTATAAAGAATCTAAAGTTAAGTAAGTATTGCCGACTGTATAATACCCTGTACTAAAATACATTACATGCAAATATATATGATACGAGTACTATCCGATAAATAGATACAGGGGATAGCAGTCGAAATAAATGGTGGCCAAGTGGAGTGAGTTGATCAATGATTAAATTAAATATTACCCAACAAGTGCAATCAATTATTTCAACTATTATTATTTCAACTCACATTCAACGTTATAATTAAAATACAACTCGTGTAATTAAAAGAGAATAATTGAAAAATATTATATGCACAAGCTTACAGATTCTTACAAATGCAAATATGTAGATCACAATCGAAGAATTGAAACCCAAGTTTAAATGGAAATAATTTTTATTGAAGATGTCAATGAACAGACGGTGCACTTGATTCCTATATTATTTATTTTATTAATTTTTATTTTTTTATTTTATTGTTAATCTCTAATATTTCACTTGTGGGTTGCGTACTACTGCAGCCTTACCGATTGTTTAATTACAGGTTATAATCATGACCTATGAATAATTCATATTTAAAGTAATAAATGAAATGTAAAGCAACAAAATAAAATTAAATAACAGTAAACAGATTAGCGACTATAAATACCTCGGCATGTAGAATAATATTGACATAGCCTCAAAGTATTTCTAAGCAATTGGTTTATTATGCTGTCTATTCAATTGTGGATAAGTATTCTATTAGTTTTATGGATTTATTTCCTTTGGAGCCGTCGAAAATATTACCAATTAATGCTAAAGATTCCTGGGCCGATTGGATTTCCGCTATTTGGAATTCTGCATAGACTGTGGAACAAAGGTACTTGAATTATAGAACAGACAGATATATCAAATTTAAACCTGACATATTTCAGGATTTTTTGCACAGATTATACCAGAGTATATAAATTCCTATGGATCAATGTTCATTATGTGGCTGGGTCCAGTACCCTTATTCCTTGTTGGTGATCCACAAACAGCTCAGGATGTACTAACAACAACCACGCACAGAGGAAAATTTGGCGAAAACCTATTTAGAGAAGCTACGGGTAACGGATTTCTGAGCATAAATGGTACTAAGTATTTGCCTTTGGGTAATTGCGAATTTCAAAATTGTTTACGACGAGATCAAATCTTACTTTAAGGTGGTGAATGGAGTGATCATCGTAAGGCTTTGAATCCGGCTTTTAGTAACAATATTCTAGTTAGCTATTTACCGACATTCAATAGAGAAACCGGTGTTTTTCTGAATGAACTGACTAAACTGGTTGAAACTGGCGAGCATCAATTACTCTCGATGCTTCAAGGCTTGATGCTAAGAATAGCGACTCGTATGTATATATAGATATTCTAATTTATTATTTAATATAACTAATCCTTCATATAGAAACCACGATGGGAACTAATATCCAAGAGGAGGAAATGTACAAAAATGAAACTTTAATAAAAAGTTATACTACGTAAGTTGGACTTCCTACTGAATAAGTTTAATTTCATTTGAAAACATTTAAGAGTTATACGGATTGGAACGGAATTCCTATTTCGCCCATGGCTAAATTTTAAAGTGATACGTCAGATTACTGGCTTGGAAAGTCAGTTCAAGACATCACTTTATAATATTAGAGGATTGATTAAAAAGGTTTGCCCAACACGCTACTTAATTAAACTTTACCCCAATAAATGTGTAGTTTCTCCTTAGATGGTGGACAAGCAGTTGGTAGCAGACACCATATCATCTGAGAGGAATAAAAACGCACTTATAAGCATTGCCATAGAACAGTATAAAAAGAAAGCGTTAAGTTATCAAGACCTGCAGGATGAGGCTCATACAATAGTCGCAACGGCATTCGAAACAACTGCAACAGTTCTGAACATCATTCTTTTCCACTTAGCCTTGCATCCCGAATACCAAGAGAGAGTATTCGAGCAGATCAAGTCAGTATTCCCCATTACCGGTGACTTTGATGTGGCCTATGAAGATCTACAGAAATTGGATTACTTAGAAATGGTTATAAACGAAAGCATGCGCCTATTCCCCCCGCTTCCATACACAAAACGAGAAATACTTGAAGATTTCAAATTATCAAATGGTGTAGTTCTACCCAAGGGTCTTACTGTTGTAATAAGTCTATATTTCATACAACGCAACAAGGATATTTGGGGACCTGATGCGGATATATTTAATCCTGAGAATTGCTTACCGCAGAAATTGGAGGAGATGCATCCCTATGCGTTTATGCCATTTTTGAAGGGCAGGCGAGGTTGCATTGGTATGAGAAGTCCTTCAGTATTATTATATAACTATGATAGTGTTATGAATTTCAGGTTGGAAGTATGGTTTGATTCTACTTAAAGTCACACTTGCCAAAGTATTGAGAAACTATAAATTCAGCACTAGATGTCAACCCAAGGATTTGGTTATTCAGGATACTTTCACCCTTCATTTTAAAGTAAATCCAAGTTTTCATATTGTGAAACGTGTATAATATATTGAACTATATATATTGAACATTGAATATGTTGAATTTGCTTTATGCTTATAAATGATTTGAAGCTTTGAAGATAGAGGCTAATTAATGGGCTATTTAATGGTACGTACATATTAATTAATAAGGGTTGAATGTCAATTATTCTGTGGCAAAATCCCATCAAAATATCGTTATCACCTTAGCTGTCCCACGTTATAATATTTATTAAATATTTAATGTAAACATAATATTTATCTATGCTCTTAAGCCTTCAGCATAAATCAAATCGAATCGTATATAATATTTATAAATTTTGTTAACCTCTGCCACTGCAATTAAGTGCAGCATATGCTCAAGAGTATCAAATAGATTTTATGAATGCATTTTCAGATCTAACGTTTTCATTGGGTTTTCAAATTTTCAAATTACCCAGAATAAGATTTATGCATTCAGAGTGTGGCCATTTATCTAAAATTAAACCACATTTGAGAGATGAAACTGGAAACTGGAAACTGTTTCTCTGCAGGTGCACACAAGGTGGGGACAGGGCGCCAAAAATGCATAACACAAATGAGTGGGTGACATGGAAATAAGTTGGGGGGAAATGCTATTTCCCATTTCACATTTCCCCATTTTGAAATTGCGTTTTCAACCTCACCAATCAACAACAAAAATAACAAAATGTCAAACAGAACGCATGCAACAATTTATTTAAATACCTTGGGCTCATCAAATTGAAGTTAACACACCCCAAACGACAGTCAGACGGATGGACGGACGGACGGACGGACGGACAGACAGACAGACGGACGGTTGACTAAGCTGAAAACTCAAAAATTAAAATGAAAATTCAATTTTCCACCTAAACGCAGACACCGCATCAATTTTTGAAAATAGCACTCTCGCCCCCCGCCTCCCAGGATCCCCTTTATCCCACCCCTGTTTACCCCTCTACCACTGCCTATGCCTGCCCCAAGCTGAGTGGCACTCAGAAGACAGAGCAGCGGCAATCAGGCTGGCAAGAAGTCAACAGTGCCACATCGTTGTTGTCGCTGTTAAAGAGATGCAGGCGGTAGCCTAATAGAGACAGATAGAGAAAGAGATGGAGGAAATAAGAGGCAGAGAAAGAGTGGAAAAGGGGGAGGGTGGCGAAGGGGGGGAGCAGTAAAGGGAGCGTGTGGCCTTACGGCAAGCGAGTCAACAATTTCGATTCGCCTTCTGCCTGTCAACGACAAACTAAAGATTGCCAAGACACACACACACACACATACAATTAGACCTATTTTAATAGAACTATGTGTGTGTGTATCAAGCTGCAATCAATCAATTTTAAATACCCTTTGCTATGAGCATTAGAATGCTTTGAGTTTGACTTACATTTCAATCAGTAGCTAAAACTGTATTAGTCTGGTCACACTGAAAATGTTTGACGCCACAAGTGGCAGCACCCGTGTGAACTTAGAAGCTGCACTTCTATTGTTAATGAATTAATAATAAATAATGAACTATTGTAATTAGCCCTTCTCTCATTCAATATGTTGTTCTAAAATCTTTTAAATTAAACTAAGTTAGCTACAGGGATAAGCAGAACAAATGAATTTTTCTCAGTGTGCTAAACTATTTACCCCTTAGATTAAGTTCAATTGTTTTTCCAAGTGTTTCCCTTCATCTTCTCGCACATTTTTCGCGTAGGCGTGCTACTTCGCAGTGCCATGATTAGCTCTACAGTTCCCAGGCTCTGAGATAAGTATTTTCTGATTTGTTAAGTCTAGGAAAATATTTATGAGATGCTTGGAAAAATCTCAAATTCTCTAAATATTTGTTAGCTCAACAAAAATGCTTAGGCAAACACTTAAAAGGCAGCTCGAACTCTCAATAGGCCTGTTGGGCAAAGCTTAATATGCTCTTTTTAGCTATTAAAGTATAGGGCCTTAAAATATGATAGCAATGATATAACAATAAATATATTATTTCATTAATTAAAGCAAAAGAAAAGAAGGGGAATAACGAAAGTTAATGCAAGTGATACGACCCTTTTGTTGGCCTTCTCTGCTTTGCATCGTTTTGCACTTCGCATGAATTTTGCATCAGCAGAAATATTTACGAAATTATTATTAAGTGCTGGAATTAATAGGAATTATAAACAATTATTGTACAATGTTGTAGTTGCTATTGTTGTTGTTGACATTTTCGTGTGCATTTTAAAAGTGTTTTTGTTTTCTGTTTATGAAGCTAATGACCGTTTAGACAGGTGCCAAAAGACAACTTATATCCAGATGCACTGTGTGAAAAAAATGTACGCAAAAGAATCCAATGGAATGGTGTTTAGAAATGTAAAGAAAGACTCTATCCAGAATATATAACATATATAAGAATAATTAAAAGAGTTTAATAGTTTTTAAGTACAGAATAACAGTTTAAGTTTTCAACAATATTGAACAATTAGCAAATTGTTAGCAGTGTAGTTGATTCGATCGAATTTGATTAGCGTGACTAAAACTTGTTTAAATTAATAACGCTTTAGCCAATTAATTGCTATTATCATTTGTATTATATGCATGTGTTTTCGCTTCATATTTCATAATAGCATCCATACTAAATACACACATACACACATTGGAGTCAACATATCTATACATACTACGTATATATCCATTTCCATTTCCATATCCAGTTCATGGTAAACTTGTTTTGCATGTCAATCATAGCCTCTCACTCGTCTTCCTCCCCTCTGCCTCTTTCAGTTTTGTGATTATTGTTTTTTGGTTCATTAAATAATTGCAAGTGAATTGTTTGGCATCTGATCTACAATACACACAATTTATGGCTATAAATACAGCAAATATATATACATACATATTCATAGACTACATGTAGATACACCGACTGAAAAACTCAACTGTGAACATTATTAATTACAGTGGCTCTCTCTGGATTGCATATCAATTTTGTACAAAGTTTGATGCACTGATAAACTGATGTAATGTTTATTACAAATGGAGCATATCAGAGCAAAGTATTACAACTTATTTTTTCTTACGTTAATTCGGGAAATATTTTTCTAGAAATAAATAAATAAAAATAATAAAATATAAGTAAAATAAAATAAACTAATTCAATTAATTTAACCATAGAAAAATCAATCTCGAGTTGAATATTTAGCCATAGAACACAGAGTGAATATCACTTTTGACCCCAATTTTCTCGCAGTGTCGCGTCATTCACACACATTGCGTAAGTGCGTGCATAATTGTCACGCTGCATTTGGTAAAAAAAAAGAATTAATACTTAAATAAAATAATTTCATCAATTATGATGCTCAGCCTCGCCGTCAGCAGCAGCAACATGGGGCCTGTGGTGTGTGGCATGTGGCATGTGGCAGGGGGCAGGAGGCATGAGTAGCTGCAATTGCGTTGCCATTTCAATTATGTTGATATTAATTTTCATATTTAATTTAACGCGTAAAATAAAATGGCCAATACGACTGACCAGACAGAGAGTGCGAGGGTAGAGCGGTACGCACAACATTTACAGAGCGGCAATAACATTTTGTCGAAATGCATTTTGCAGTAAAAACCGCATGCATTATTTAATTTTTAAGTGAAATCAATTACAAACTCGTTCCAAGGCTTTTTGATGTACCACGTGTGGATGAAGGGAGGGAACTGGGGAACGTATAGTGCACTGAGCACAGTGCGAGGGCGACGGAAGTGCGCATAAATGCAGTTGCAGTCGCATAAATAAATAAAAAAAAACCTGAAAGCAACAGTCGGACACAACCCACTGTAGCGGACCCATTACTTTGCTTTGTCTCGGGCGTACATACACATAAACATACATAAGAGTTCATACGCCATAACAATGTTTTTGTAATTGGTTTGAAAATATATTTGGTTTTATTTCAGCAATCTTATAGCGTTAAACTATTAACTGTGAATCATAAGTCACTGTTAAAACTATATTCTCCTTAATTCAGAGCTCTTATCAGATATTGTACTTGTTGTTGTTGTAGCTGTTATTGCAAAAACGCCAAGTGTGGCTGAGAAATTCTACCCCTAAGAGTAGGCAATGAAAACGCATCCAAAAAAATTAAGGAAAATATGGTTCAATTTCGAAAATCCTTGATAACTCTGTTATTTGAAGGACGAATTGCATATCCTTTGGACAGTTCTTAGTGCTCATTTGGCAGGATCAAACAGGATATGGCTGAGTTATAGAGAGTTTTCCATATACAAAATGTCCTTTTAACTCGGCTGTCTAAAGGACATTCGTTCTTTTGATTACAGTTTATGGTTTTAGGACGTAAGCTGCACCTCTCCGCAAAAGGACACCGGCTGTTTTTATGTTCTTAGGATAAAAAATAACTCGGAAAGCTACAGTCGGATTCAGCCGACAGTAGGAGACCCAGTACTTTCCTTCGCACACACACACGCTAACAAACACTGGTGAGGTATCAAAAGTCTAACACAAACTTGATCTGCTTGCACTATAGGGGCATCTAACTGCCAAACATGAAGTCTCTAGCTCTTAAAGTTTACGAGATCTAGGTGTTCATACAGACGGACAGATGAACAGACAGACGGACAGACAGATGGACAGACGAACAGTCGGACATAGCTATATCGACTCAGCTCGTCATCCTGATCAAGAATATATATACTTTTTGAGGTCTGTCACGCCTCCTTCTGCCTGTTACAACTCTGAGTTGCACAAACTTAATAGCCCCATTTATACTTTTTTTTTTAAGTACAGGGCTTAAAAATGCATTCGAATGTATGTATATATGTACATATGTGCACATGAGTGTACATTTGAACGTATGTTTGTGTAAACATATATATGTATGTGTGCATTTCTGTCATTAAATTTCAATTAATAACAAGGCAAACACACACACGTGCAGTGCATCAGCAACTGTTGTTGTTGTTGTTGCTGCTGCTGCTGCTGCAATATTAATACATTTTGGCAGTCGTGCGTGCGCTGATTGCCGCAAGCCCATGAAATTAAGTCACAAATTAATTAATTAATGCAATCAATACGTGCGACATTCGCATTTGCATTCGCAATTACAATTATTCGCATTCGCAGTCACATTCACATTCACACAAACACACTTGTATTCACATTCGTATTTGCACTCATTTACATACACAACATACATATATATATATATGTATAAGTAAACTCGTCTTATGCTCTAAATTTAGTAGCTGTAGCTAATAATTAGCTATGAATTAGGTTAGGATAAGTATTATTAGCATATGTGATTAAGTCTATTTATATATATTATAAGCAATTATGTATATATGTATGGAGTATGTATGTAATTTGAATACATTTGAATTATATTTCTGTTCTCACTAGAAAATTCTTTGCTAATTGCACAAATTTAGTGAAAGGTATGTATGCATTAAATAGCGGCATACATATTATGCAGTAGTATATTAGAGAAGATTAAATAATTAAATTCGTTTACATTCAATTTCGTTTTAGAATGTCTTACTGTCCCTAATTTTACCATGAAATGTGACACATATATTGCTGACAATGTTGTTAATCTTCTGCAAAAGTCTCATCTCTATCAGTTAATCAACCCCAGATCTAAATCCATCTACAATGACGAGCAGCCTCCAGTGCTATTATGTTGTCATAACCCCACACTACTCACAAATGCCATTGATCTGTCGAACTATCGATGGGCTTCAACTCTATCAAACAGCTCTAAATGAATTGCTCTGTATAACTCGACACACACATATGCATATGTACACACTCACACATACACACATATACACGGCGAACACCTAAATAGGAGCGCACACACAGCACGCCATGGTGAACATAATTTTTTAATGGACTTTTAATGTTTGTCGCATGCAGTTCTCTGCCTGCATGTGTGTGCGTGAGTATCTGTGTGTACTCTCGTGTGAGTATGTGTGTGTGAGTGTTAGTGTCGCGTGTGCTTTTTGGGGTCAACTAAGTTGCCTGGGCACAATTAGCGGCAGTTTGTACTTAACATGTGTAACTTACTTACAGGTAGAGGCGGGCTTTTCCGGAGGCTTTTCATTATGGGCGCACCAGTTGCGACTGGGCGTGGTCAGCAACTGCTGTGCGTCTCGATTTGCATATTACGAGCAGCAGTTTCGATGTATAATTGCTGCTGAGATTTATGATGTTTAAAAGCGAGAAGTAATAACTAAGAACTAAGTAATATTATCATAATTATATTATAATTGATAAATAATAAATGCAACATATGTATGTATGTATATATTATTTTTCGTCAACTAATGCATAAATTGCTTAAACTCATTTGTGGTTTATAAATTTCAATACAATGAATTTTTTAATTTGAATACTAAATAAATCACAGTTTGATTTTGAAGCATACGTAACGCACTGCTTACTTTGACAAATGAGAGTCACAATAGTGCACTGCTTGCTCCGCAAGTGTTTTCAGTTTGGCTGCTGCCTCTAGCCTACAGATGGCGCTGTTAACTTTCTGCGTGTAGGACTTACTTATTACCCAATAGATGGCAGTTCCCTTTCATTTTGTCATTTTACTCAATAGATGACGCTCAAATTTGACGCTAATCGACTTAAAAATTAATGCTAAATCCAGTAAATATTTTAAGTTACTTAATAAAACTTAATACAAATAAAACGAAATTTATATGGTTTGCACATTCAATAATAATTTTATTGTGTTCCTTTTTCAGTTTGATTTAGTTATTATATTTGATTATGTATAATACATAAGTATATGCTTGGCTCCTATAATACCTTGCACTACTTTAGACATTGGTTAGTTATCAGATTTAACTGTATTTTGCTTATTTGTCATTACCGCCTGTAGAGTGGGAGTGGATCGATCAACTCGTACACATATAATACGTATAGATATACATATATCATAAAACTATATTGCCAAAATGGGCATTTGCAGTAAATATATATTGATCAAGGATCGTAAGGTTCATACACAGTACACATATAGTTCTAACACTAGCAATAACTCTGATATCATATCATATCATTTACAATATTTGTTTTCTTATAAGCAAAGTGCGCTATACTACATACAGTTTACAATCAAATCGAGTCAACTATTTCATATAATTTTGGAAAATATTGTTCAGTTTGTTTACCGCTTGATAGACCATAACTTAGTTGAGTGTATTTTGGGTTAGTAGTTTAACTTAACTTTAGAGAATTTGACTAGTTGAATTTGCTTTACACGCTTAAATGTTTTCTCATTTCACTTTTGCATTCTCTGCTTTCGAAAGGTGTTTCATCTTTGCCTACAAACTAATTAACATTAATGTTTTTAAAGATAGTTTATATATTATGGGTGTGCTCGAAAATAGAATTATTTGTGATATTTTCTGTATTGAGTATTTTGGATGTTAGATTTCGTTTTCATTACAAAGTAGAAGTAAATTTAGGAGTTAAAGTAAAGTAAAGTAAGCATAAAATAAGTTATAAATATAATACAATTAATTATAGTTATACAAACAAAACGTATTGAAGCTTTTCGAATTTAAAAACCTTTTGGAATTATACAAAATATAACTTTAAGTATTTACAATAATACATAGAAATATATACTACATATATCATTCGCTTTGAGTAGTGTTTAACTTAAGCTCATCGTGGTCCAGGTTCTCTGGGAAGTTCTCTCTTCTCGTTGGGGTTATCGAAATGCGTGGGCGCGGTAAGCGTATTTCCTATATACTATATAAGGATCAGTTAAGGTTATCCGCCTGCTTAGACCTTGCTCTCGGGACCATCGGCTACATGCTTGAAGGCCAGACGTATGCGGGACAAGTAGTGTGAACAAATGTGTCCATAGTTCTTGTTATACCATTCCGGTGTCTTGCCCCTGAAAGTGGGAAGTGATTTTTAATAAAATTTGTGGCAAACTTATAGAAATTTTGTCGCGTCGATATTGAGACTCCACTTACTTGACATCCACGCGTGCCAGATGCATGACTCTCGATCTGCCACTACCACAGGGTTCAATGAGGTAACGCGAGGCAAGGACCACGCCACGCACCGCACAGAAGAGTGGCTTGGCCTTGGCATGATCTATGGAGGTTTCCACAATGACACAGGCGCCGCGTGGCAGATCCGTTTGCCATGACCTAAAAGATAAATGTAAAGTTAAATAGAATCAATAGATCTCCAGCAATTGCCACTTACCGCAGCACACAGAAATCGGTGGTCAACTGGCCATCCAGCGCATACTGATAGATCTCGGTGCGATCATCTAGTTTCTTTACAGTCTGATACTGTAGCAGATTGGAGTCCCAGGAGGCACGTTGCTTGATTATATACTCCAGCACCTCACGTGGAGGACCCTCGATCTCTGTGGAGCAGCGCCACAGACGCAATGGATGTCCGTCTCCCACCTTCTTATAGGCAATGTCCACATTGCTATCGTTCGGTGAGCTGATGGTAAACCAGCCGCGGGTTCTGCAACAGATTAGATGGGGTTAAAACTGTTTGAAGACTATGGCTAGGGAGGGGCACTTACTTTTCGCGTCCCTCTTTAATGGTGGCACTGGTGCATTCATAGAGATAGCCACGCCAGTTGTGGAATTGCATGCCCTCGCCGAGGGCCTCCAGTGGTACCGGCTTAGACTCCTCCATGTAGCCAAAATTGCACTTGCCGAGCTTCTCCTTGGCGGCAGTGTAGATGGACTTGTAGTGATCAATCATAAAGGACAGACACTCGTGAGAAGCCTTTGCTTCGGCCAGTTCCTTCATGTCGGGCATGCCAGAACCTTTGCCCTTGCGACGAGGTGAAGCCGATACCGAAGCGGAGCCCGTTGAAATGGACGAATGGAAAATGGACTGTGCCAGGCAGACGCCCAGATTGTTGCTGGTCATCTGGTTAAGCTGCGAATTGGCGGCGACTATGGTGAGGAATTCCAGCAGCACATAAAGAATCTCACGATTCTCATCAGGCAGCAGCAATACGGCGCACTGAACTGCATCCAAACGCACCTCAGCGGGTAGATCTGTGCGAGAAAAGCAAGTGTGACCAAGGAGAATACTGCTTGAATTGTGTAATCTACTTACGCTGAAAGATGGCCACAAATGTCTCGGACATCTTGGTGGTCAGCAGGGATTCGGGTAGCTCGCGGAAGTACTGCTTGAGCATGTCAGCCACATCGTATGCCTGCTGCAGATCATAGACATCCATGCACTCGGCCGTCGATTCGGACAGCTCAATTTGTTCCCGGAGTTTAATAATCCTCGACTTGCCACCGCTCTTGCGGAACAAACCCACCTGATCCAGGGCGTTTAGTTGCAGCCAACGGAGTGCTGCCCGCACAGCTAGCGGCAGCGTATGTCCGCTGCGCTGGAGTATCAGCAGTAGGGGCACTCCGAAGACCTTCTTGTCCTTGTAGTCAGGCATTTTGATCTTCTTGATGAACTTGGGCAACTCCCAGTTCCAGCCGGAGCGATGTGAGGGGCAGTAGCGTTCCATGTGGCCGGTTAGCGTGACCAGCGCCAGTTTGCGTATGATCTGCAGTTGGCCAGCGGACATGGCAGCAAAAGGTATGCCTGCATCCTCCTGCTGTGCCTGTGGCTCGATCTTTTGGGAGAAACACTTGCGGAAGATCATGTTGGGACGCTCCTCCATCTGGAAGCTGTGCCAGCGCACCACAGGCTGACGCTTTGAGCTGCCCGTGTGCTGATCCTCATCGGGATTCTTGGACTCCTTGCGGGATGTGCTGCGGGAACGGAATGACGAGGAACGGAAGCCCTCACGTTTCTTGGGATCCTTGCCCAGATTCAGTGAACCGCCACGTGTCAGTTTCTTGATCTTAACCTCGGTGGTATTGGAATTGGCATCTTTGATGAGCAGCTTACGTCCCTGATGGCACTCCGAGTCCGAGTGTGCGCCAATGTCGTCCACCTTGCCAGACCTCTGAAGGAACCGTCGCGCCTTGGAGGGTTTGCGCAGCGAGAGCGACAACTTGCCACCTGTGGAGGACTCCTGACTGTCACTGTAGTAAGACGAAGAGTCATCCGATTTGCCCTCCTTCAGCTGGGTCATGGGACTCGAGAAGAAGTGCAAGGGACTCGTTCTCATCGAGCGCGGCGTGGTCGGTGTACGCTTCGGACTGGCGCGATTCGGACTCAGGAAGTTGTCACTGTGACTGGGCACCTTCAGTTCGTTGCCAAAGAACGGTGCCTTCGGGAATGTATGAATGGGACTCAGCGCAGATGGCGATGGCGGCGTGGAGTACACCGCATCCGGCTTACGCATACTACTCCGCTGTCCCAGCTGTGTGAGGTCCAGCACCTGTGGTCCACTGATGACCACATTCTCACGATTCTGTCGCTTGCGTCGCCGCGACTTAATGGACTCCACGCGACGCAGAAATGCCTTGGCTCCATCCTTGAAGCGTTCACTGCCGGTGCGACGCAATCGAGCGCCTGCTCCGCCATCCGAGCCGTCGTGCAATGAGCTGTCATTGGAATCACCCTTGCTGCAGCCGGGTATCATTAGTGTTATGCCAGCTCCGCCCAGATCGTAGCTATCATCCTCGAAGCGATCCGGACTCGACTCCTTCGATGAGCTCTCCGTCTTCTCCAGATTGAGTAGACCAGGCGGCGGGAGCTCCAGGCCCATCTCACCAATGCGCGACCAGCGTCGAATGTGTGGTTGGAATGTCCAGTTCTCGCTCAGTGCAAAGTTCTCATCATCCGATTCCTCCTTTTGCTGAGAGTAGAGTACAGAGCGAAAAAGAATTATCAAGTTATACAAACACTTGCTGTAAGTTATTTTAATTTCTATTAAGTATAGTAAAATACTGGAAGATTAAATATTCAAAGAGTTGAAATTCAGTTTAGAAATTATATATTGAATATGTCAAATATTACTATTAGTTTTAATTTTAACACGACTTAGTAAGACTCTGCTATTTTAAATTTAATAAGAAATGAATACTTAATGCGGTTATTAATCTTGCAGGCTCGACGTCATAAGCTGAAGAATAACTTGAATTAATAACTCTCTCAAGATTATAGTATGACGTCGAGTGTGTAAGATTTACAATTGCAGCATGACACGTCATTAATTCTGAATAATTTATGTCTAACTTTAGATTTAAATAGTTTACTATTAATTTTGACATGACTAGCTCAAACTAAACTATTAAAATTTGTTTGTATACTATATGAATAGTATTTTCATATTAATTAAATTATTTTCAAAGGTATTACATTTTCCCACAATTTTTAGAAGAATAAAATAATTTAATAAAAATTGTTTTTCAATGTAAATAATATTTTTTAATTTATTTTCTATATACACAAAACATTTTAAAATATTGTATATTATTATGCAGAAATCAGCTCAATTTAAAGTGCATTTCACAGTGTTTCTAATTATTTTTTTAAAATCAATTTAAATTAAAAACTTTCGAAATAATACCTCAATTTGTACCTTCATAAAAAGAATTTGTTTACATTTTAATAATAATCTTTGAATTGCATTCATTTTAATCGCTCTCTGTTAAATAACTTCTAATATCTTATAATCACTGCTTCACATTTGTATTCCACTGTTTTACTTGATCGAATGATTACTAGTTTTATAATAATTAATAATATATAATAATATATGTGAACTCACCTGTGGCGTTTGGGGTTTATGTGACTGATCCAATCGCATGTTGGCGCAGCGATTGAGTACACAGAGTCTGCGATAGAGCGACTGCAGCTGATCGTTCTCCAGATTCGTGTGATCTTTGGCTACATTGTTCAGTTCGATGGGGAACTGATGATCTGTAATATGGAAATGCGTAAATTAGTGTACTGAATTAGTCCGAAAGTCTTAGTATATGTTGCAGTTGCTGTTGCTGCGTCTGTTCGCAACGACGACGCGTGAAATTCTAATTTGGGATGCAAAAACTAGAAACATTTGAAACGCCTTTAGCGCCCACAGTCGTTCGGTTACTGATACTGCTAGGCGCCTATTAAACGCGCTGTGAATGTGAGTAATAAGAGTATGAGTGTGAGTATGAGTGTGAGTGCGAGTATGATTATAAGTATTCGTATGTAGAAGACATTGGCGCTTGCAAAAATGTAGATGACTGCAATGGAGTGCGTATGCTTAGAGTATACCCTACAGTTGGCTAATAATTGAAGCACATTTCAATTTTTTAATTAACTGTAGAATGCAAAATATTTTTTGTTTTTTTTCTGCATATAATAATACATATTAAAATAATATCTTGAACAAACTTTGTTTGCTTCAATTGCCATGAAATTTTACCATAAGCTTTAGTAATATGTGTATATATAATGTTACATGCAAGTTATTATAGTTGATCTTTAATCAGTTTTATTTTATTTTGAAATTCTAAAAACTTTGTAGCAAACTTTTTCATAGAAAAGAGTATAGCATAAATTGCACAAAATTAATATAGAAAGCATTCAATTCACCTCACACACCTCTTATTACTCTGTCTTTAGGGTATATTAGGAAAAAATCAAATTAACTGATTTTCACAGAGTTTTTCCACATATTTTGCGTGGCCAATTTGCACGTAGGAAATCAAGTTGCTGCCATGGGGACTGACGACCAGTCGACCACATAAAACAGATACGCCAGACGTTTACACATGTCGCGACACACACACACAAACACACACACACACACTGGTACAGCAACAGATACTTTTACAGCTAGAGCTGTGTGCCGTGAGATACGAGCAGCTGCAGTTCCGTAGGATGTACGCCTGGAAAAGCTGGCCCGACTTGCTTTTGTTTTTGTTTTATACAAATATTGTTAGCATTTTACAACAACAACAACAACAAGACAACAGATAGAGTGCTTAGAGTATGAACAGCGGAGTGGAGGAGGGTAAAGAGGCATTCACAGTTTGTTGAACTCAGAACAAATCCCGGGCAATTTATCCCTTTTGCCACTCGTATTGAGCTTTTAATAGTTTTGTTTACGCGGGATAAGAGCGTTTTTTAACAAGACTTTGGGCTATTTTCCCTCTTTCTTTTTTGTTATTTATAAGTTCATTTAAATGTTTCAACTAAATGTTTAGTTTCCAATCGAATGCACTTTGAGGCTAATGAAATAAACAGTTTTGGGTAGGGACAGCCCTAGTGGCACACTTCCAACACCACCCACAGTTCAATGGGGCGCAAACTATAGTCAAAACCAAACTGACGTCAGAGTGGAAAGCAAAATTCTTAACACAACTAATTTCAAAATTTCATTCCTCTTTCCCCCGGGCAGTTTACAACAGTTTTTCGATTCGATTCGATTTATTGGGTTTATTGGGCCAATTATATGATTAATTTTTCGCCGCAAACACAATGGGGAAATTCTATTCGGAAATTTGTTTATTTATATTAGGAAGCTGCGCATGACGTAGCCCGCATAAAAATATTCTGTGCTTTTTTCTTTAAATTTGTTTTACAATCTTCTGCTACTAGTGTAATAAAAACCACAAATTTCTTTTGTTTTTCAAAGCAATTTCAGAAACTAAATTTCGTCAAAATTTTATTATGCAAGACAATTGAGTAATTGAGTAATTATAATTCTTACTTCTCGTACACTGAGCTACAAAATGTGATGCTCCCACTGATGGTTTACTCTAGGGGTTCATAGATATTAAAAAGTTGAAATTTTTTTGATAAATGAAGAAGCTTAAATGAGAACGTACAAAGAATTGTTTAAGGGATTTTCAAAAGGTCTTTCAGGGTATTTTTGCTTATCACTTGAGGCAAATTTATTAATAACATACCTCCATTAGTTATCATCGAAAACGATTTACATGAGATTTATTAAAAGTAGAGAAACAGGAGAAAATTCCTCTTGAATTAAAACTTAGTGTTTACGCTGTTTTACATTAATCCGAAATCAATGCATACGTTTATATGCTCAGAAAAGGCAAGCATGTAGTCGAGTGAAATTATAAATCGATTCCGAACTTCTACTACACTTATAATCGAACAATCATTCAGTCTTATTGCTCACTCCCATAAGGCATTTGTGGACAGAGTCAGAGTCAGAGGTAGATCTGGGGTACCACTGCAAGTCACACCCTCGAATTAAGGCTGCCACTTTTAGTGAATAATGTGCGTTGGAAATGAAATGAAACGCGAAAGAAACAGAAGAAGAAAACGAAGAAAACAGCAACAGAAAACAAACAGAAATTACCACAAAAAGAGTTCCCTTTGCATTGCTCTTCTCCCTATTCTTCTTTTTGTGCTGTCGTTGCTTAAGCAAATTAACAGTCGCTTACAACTGCTACACCTCCTTTCAGCGCAGGAGTTCCAAATGACAGAGCAATAAAGAGCTGGCTGAACTCAACTGAACACCTACGGCATTTCAATCTGTGGCAGAAACCAAAACCAAAAACCAACCAAACACACAAAAAAAAATCCCCGAAGAATTCATCCCGGAAATCCTGCAGATCGCAGTTGAGGTTGAGGTACTCTGCTCTTGATCTGCAAATATATTTTTTGGACTCTACACTGTGTTCTGTGTGTGCTCTGAGTTTCAGCCTTGTTTACACGAAACTCATTAAAATACGCATTTATCATTTGTCCCTGGCAAAGACCTGGCTCACGGATGCTTTTCGCTTTGGGTTGGTATATGGTATGAGCTGACAATGGGTTGGGTTGGGTCTGAGTTTTTGACTCTGCTGCAATTTAAATGCGCGCACAAGATACAAATTTGATTCTGGCTGGCGTACGAATTTATGCAATGATAATGGGCATATTTCAAGGCCACAGTTTAATACACTGAGCGAAAAATGTTGTCAGCCATTATTTGTTATGTTATTTGAATTTTATCAGTAGAATATATTAGGAAAACGAGACCAATTGAGGGCCGATTCTTAGAAATTATCTTCGCTTTATATGTACTTCGACCTTAGCCTAAGTTCATAAAGAATATAAACATTGTTCCCATTAAATATACTATATTTTTTTCTTAGTGCACTTATGCAGTTGGGCGCCTTTGGTTATATGCCTTAACAGCAGGTTCTCCATTTCAGTTTCACTTTTTTTTTGTTAATTCTTTTGCTGTAGCTCATAATTCAACTGAAGTCGCCGAACTTTTTGGCTTTGGCTTTAAAGAATTACAATTTTTTTCTGCAAATATTTTTTTTTAGTTGGATTTTATTTATTTGATTTTTGCGGATTTGGCGGCGTCATCAATCTGCGCGGCCTTCAGGCGTTAAATGCAAACCGACGGCCCGCAAGAAATTCGGCGACAAAACCAAACAGCAGAAGAAAACCTCACAAGGAAATAAAAAACAGGGAACAGGGGGATCTGTGTTTAAAGATTGCGATTAAGAGACCCAAATAAATATATGTATGCAATGCTCAAAGAGTTCATTGAACCTCTACTAACATTTTGCCTAAAGGTTTTAACTCGGGCGCTGCCCTTTGCCAAAAAAAAAACTCTAAAAAAATTAAAACCAGAAAAAAAACGCAGCCATTTTAATTTGGTGTTTGCAGATCCTACGCCCAATCGGGTCGGTAGGGCTTATAGGGTTATTGTAAAAATCAATATAGAATAGATAGAAATATAGAAAATTTGAAAGTTATGTAGTAAATTAACTGCAGCATCTAAGTTAAGTTAAGGTACGTTTTTTACTCTTCTCTTCTGACTAACAAATTGCAATCTTCTCATCATATTATTACGAGTCAACGCTCAGCTCATAGGCACTTATCCATCAGATAAAACTAGAATCTTTTTATTTCGTAAAATATATTGTTAAGATCCATCTCCTCTGCTCAAAGAGTCGCTTTAAGCTCAAACACTAGACTCTTAGGAGCATGGCACACGCTACTGCAGTCTGCTCACGTCTTCTTTTTATTTTGAGTGAATTCTTATACAAAGGTGGTCTTTAAAAATTCTTGCGCAACGTGTCCTTTAGCCTTTATTATAGTATTTTTTTTTAGTTGCTTGATGAGTTTTTCGTTGCTTTTTTTTACCTGCTCTGTTTGGGTTGTGTTGAAATTCTTTTGGGGCACGATCTGTGGCAAAGCAAAGAGTAGTCTTGGGCGTTTCTTTTGTGCTTTCGTTTTCGTTTTTGCGCTTGAAAGGATTTCTGAACGCGTTGGCTAATTGTTTGTCGCGCCTTGTGTCGTGCCTGGGATATCAGATTCAACTGAGGCTGAGACTGAGGCTATCATAACATGCATTTCGAGGAAGATCGTTTCATGTTTTTACTCTAAACAATGCGGTGAGCTCGTATTTCATTGTGTAGTATTTTGAAATCGAACCACACACAACTTGCCACGTCATAAATGCAGCTTAATTCGTAAAGCACTTATTAATATTGCTTTTATTTTTATTTGTGTTTTTTTTTGCTATTTATATAAAGTGAAAAAGTGAAAGTGAAATTAATAAACAGCACTTTGAGTGAGCGTAAAATACGCATACTTTGGGTACTCATGCTCGATGACTGCTGTTGATGACGTCGTCGACATCATCGTCGTCGTCAGCGTCATTGTTCGCGTCAAGCAGAAACCATCAATTAACTCTGCCTCTACTGTGGAGCAGTGTGTGCTGCCCACGTGACCACGCCCCTTCATGACAGGTACAGAGTGCAGGAAGTGCGTGCTCAGCGGTTTTACCTTTGACTTGCACTGAGCGAAAAACTACACCAAGAATATGCAACTAAATTGACTTAAATCTATTTATAGATTTACTGTGAGTTTCTCTCAGTGCAACTGCTAACTTACCTTCATACATCTGCGCATACTGCGGAAAGCCTGCCGCTCGCAGCCATTTACAAGCTTCCACGGCTTCAATTTCTGCAAAAGATAGAGGGGAGAGGGGGAGGGATAGCATTAATATTACATATATGTACTTTATGTGTAAACTTAAGTAAATGAATGTGCCAATTCTTGCTTGCGTCTGCAATCCGTTACTTTTCACGCTTATAGCCAATTATCGGAGCAGCTTTTACATCTTCAGTCCGGTCAACTTTGATGGATTATGTTGTAAACTGTCCAAATGACGTCGCGAACTCTGACATTGTTTTAATTTCGCCCTCGGGCATACAACAAACATATCTACTCGACATGACATGAAAGTAAAAGTTTGGCTCAAGAATCTTTCGGTAATGCGAAACATTCGCCGAAATACACATTATAATGTTTTAAGTTTGTTTGATAACAAGGTGAAAGGCGAACAAAAATAGTCTGCAGATGAGAAGAAGAGAGAAGAGAAGCGCTTGACGGCAGACAGTCTGCTTCTGCACAATCATTGAACCGCATGTAAGCAACCAATTTGTGTCTATTGTGCTATACCCTGTAAATGGCCGATGGCAAGTATATTTGCAGTACTCTGGATGACAGAGAGTTAAGAAGTAAGTAAGAAGTTAAGTATAAGAAGATATCTAGCTGAACCAAAACATGACTCTAGAGATGTTCAGGTCGACTTTATAACCTAGTTAATTAGGTATACATTTCTCAATAGTATCGCAGGTATAACAACGCTAAAAATATGGTAAACCCATATTTATATTTATATACATTTATTTAAAACAAATTCCAATATTTATAGGAAATTTATTATAACACTACAACTATCAGTAAGTCAGCTCAGCAAACATTCCATTCCTCATAAGTGGACCTACTCGACTGGCGGTTTCCTATACGCTTTTATCATTAACATACCATACCATAGCAAATAAAAGTATCCCATAATATTAGACTGCTTAAATCTTTAAGCTTACATTTCGATTCTTTTATTTTATATATTATTAGCACTGCTGCTGACTTATCATACTACCAGCTAAGCAAATTGAGTATGGACTTTATTTCACTTCATTCCGACTAGCACATTTCTGTATTTTAATATGTTTAACAGTCCTTCTACTAGTTTAAACTTGGTCTTAGTCAAAGTTGCATTACTATTACTTTTCGCTAGCACACTCGACTGTCGCATTCGTCTGTTACATTATTTCAATATCTATACCCAATATTTTCGCTCGTAAATAGGCAACATTTTCTTTTGTATTTCCACTCAATGCCCAGAGTAGGGCATTTGGCGAGCAATTGCGCTCGTTACTCGTATCAATTCTAATTGAATTCTGTTGGTAATAAATTTTGTGGCCAAAATAAGTGTGCAGACTGTTTGGCTATTTAAGCTGTTGGGACTGGGTCTATTTAAAATGCTAAACTGTTTTGGTATATAAAACGAATTGAATTTGAGTTAGGGGGAGAACCTGATGCCTGTTAGCTAGCATCCTATTGATTTTTAATCAACTCTCGAGAGCGACAACATGAAACATTTTCCGGCTGCTTACTGTGTCACCATCTCCAGCATGCCTCTCCCCTCAACTCTCTCCCCGTTCACCTCTTCCCATCAATCTTTATTTCCTTCACTGTCAGTGGGGTTGAAATTATTATTGAATTTTGCAAGCGATTAACTTGCAGCTACAACAAGCAGCGATGGCAAGGTGACCATGCCAGTCCGTCAGTCAGTCAGTTCGTTTCCTGTGAAAGGATTGCTCTGCTTTTATTTTTAACTCCTCTTTCCTCTCTCACTCTGTGCCACTGCCACTTCTGTTTCTCAGCTGCTCTTCCTGTGGCCTCCGCTTGACATCGATTCAAAGCATATCACTTGCTCCTATGACGTGTTTCGATTGCATCGAGTGTATGTAGATATTTTTACTGATTGAGTAAACTGACCTGCTCCACAAATACATAAATATTCCATTGTGCACTGAGCGAAAATAATGTAGATGTGATGGGGAGTAATGTCACTTTCTCTCCGTGTAAGCAGCTTAAGCGAAACAATTGGCTTCAACTGCGCCCATAATTACATAGAGTGGTGCCGCTGCCATAGGACTGAAGTGTATTTAGCGTTAGTCGCAGGACAAAAACTGGCTAAAAATAGCCAAACAACAGCTCATTAATTATCCATGCGTTTGCAGTGGAACACCTAGGCGACATACAACTCATCCACACACAGAAAACAGCAATAATATCTCAGGTATACACAATGCCAAATGCCACTTGAGCGTTATTAAAATTGCGCATACGCCATGTGATCCCTCTTAGGTTTCATTCCTATCGTTTACCATGTTTTAGTGTGGTTCCATTTGCGCCTGGCTCATCTGAAAGCCATTTAAAGTGCGCACATTATTGTTATGGGCGCTTGTCGTAAAGTGGGCGCCTGCCACGCCCCCTTAGCACACCTCGCAGTTTATTGCGTTCGGAGTCAATATTTGTTGCTGTTGCTGTTGTTGGTCAAACAGAATGTCGCCCACCAGGGCAATGTTGTACTTCCCGTTGCACTCCCACCCTCTTCATCTTTCTCTTCCTACATCTCACTCTTTTGCTACCTCTCTGCCACCCACTCTCCCTCTGTCCTTTGGTACAACATTTCTGTGTTCGCTTTCGGTCATTTTGGCCATGTTCGAAAACATTTTAAAGCCAGCCACGCGCAAATTCTCACAGCAATAACGTATTATCCTGCGTGCGTGTGGGTAGGCGGCAACCTTGGGCGGGGCGTGGCAGCTGCTAGAAGCGACAATGACAACGATAACGATACCAACGACGACAAAAGGTTGTTTTAAGTGCCCTGGCGATTACTATACATGTGATATATAAACCAGCTCATGCTCGTCTAATTAAAAATATAACTGCGGTGTGGCTATAAAGCAATTTGAGCTTCAATTAAATCGATTATACCATAAAATTTATTATGGCATATCTGATTGCAGCTAGGTATACGTATATATACACATATATAGAGATCCATGGGAAAGACAAAAGAATGCTAGTTGATATAGGGTATAGAGTATTGCGGTTGCTTTACTGTGAATTTATTTCTGCCAGCTTATAATTAGATCTTAGAACATTTTTAAACTATGATACTATATGTAAAAGGTAAAAATAGGCTGGTATTTATTCTTTATCAGGGTTATGAGGTTGAACTTTTTATAGCTATGGTTTATCTATTTGTAGGAGCCTCTTGCTTGGATGAGGTAGATATAGGAAGTATACAGCATCTTCTGTATGAATGCTCTGCACTTCTAAGAAGGGGGATTTCAATCCCTGGGTTGACTTTTCATTGAACACTTTCTTTGAGCTAAACAGACAATCCCTTCCTCTACCCTCGCTTGCTCCTCTTCCTCATACCAGTCATCACATCTTAATAGGTCTATATTATTCTGCTGTTATTTTCACTCTTTCGAGTTTTCTATTCGATTAGTTTCCTTTTACTTCATCAATTTTAAAGCAAATTTTATAGAAGTTTGGTTTGTTGCAATGCTTTTGTGGCATGAAAATGTCAATGCGATTTAAATCCTTAGCACAAATGTGCGACGTCAATGATTCTGTTGCATATATCAACACACGTAGTTCTGCCTGCTGCTGCTTCTGACAGTTTTCAGACAAGTGTGAGTGCTCTGTGCTGTTATGCTGTATGTGCGTGGCATGCTTTGTCTTAGCGTGCGCTGCAGAAAAAGTTAAGTGTAACACACACACACACACACACACACACACACACACACACACACACACACACACACACACACTGCATGCAAATGACAGACGCTTCCGTTTATGGCTTACAAGCTGACATGCAACTTACATAAACCAAGGGCAGTTGGAAAAAGAAGAGCGTAAACCTATTGGATTTAACTCACGTTATTTGAAAATATGTCAACGTGGTGTGGTGTGGCACGGGGCGTATGCGCAATTTGATTTGTTTAAAGTTTGTCGAACTCAATTAAATGTGTTGCCTTTTTGTCGCTATTGGGGCTGGCACTTTAAAAGCTTTTACTGTAATATTATTAAAATTACTTTGATCATATATGTATATCTTGACCTTTTGTTAAAATTCCTGTGCATACATAACTAAATTCGGATTAATTTAGTTACCTATACAGCCACTGCCCGTAGGCCACATGTTAATGCAGGTGTAGTTGTTGCCGCTGCTGCTGCAATTTAATTCAATTTTCTATAGCTAAATGTTCAGCTATTTGCAGGCTAATTGCATGCCCGCAGGATCCGTTGTTGAAAAACAACTTTTCAACTTTTATAACTAAAGGAAAACATTTTCAGCATGTATATGGCTATGTATTTACGGTGGACATACGTATAAGCATAATGCGTATCGCAATCAAACGCTTCCTCTTGGAAATTAATCAACTGCATCTGCATTCGCCTTATTGTAGGTGTTTGCTGTTAATTAATTGCTTTTCTGCAAGGCCATTGCCAAGGCAGGCACATACATATATACAGATACATATGCGTACAGAGAGTGCCTTTCATCTAACACATCTTTTGTCTGGCCAAATGAAGTAAATGCCATGCGAAACATAAATTTTACTCATAGCTGACAACAAAATGACGCAGATAACTTTTCTGCTTCTTCTCGTTCCTCTTATTAATTTCATTTCCTCAGTCCGGTAAAGCAAAGAGCTTTAGCAATTTTTAATTAATTACACTTCATCATACGCACAAGACATTTCCTTTCATTTCCTTTAGAAAATATATGTTAAACCAGTAGAATTCTTGAGGTTTTAATCACAGTGTATGGGGCAGCAATCGAAAATAGCATTTAGCTATGTATAAATAGAGTGAGACCTGTACAGGTTGGCTGTTGTGAAGGGTTGTTGAGAGCACGCATTTCCTCTTCAGTGGGCAGAAGCGTCAGCCAAAGGAAAGGATCAAAGCTATTTATAAAATCGAGTGTAGTACAATAAGCGCAGAGCTAGTTGCACTGAGCGAAATACTAGGGTAGTTACACAAATACATACAAATTATTATATAAATTTAAATTCTGAAATATTTTTTGAACCATAAACACTAATAATATAGAATTCAAAAATATTATGAAATAAAAAAATCTTTAAAAATGAATAAAGTCTGTAGTATTATTATGAACATTTTAAAAATATACAAAATATTGGAAAAATATATTTATAAGTTCAATTTACATTTGGAAATATTTGTATATTAATATGAAAACTTATTCCAAGTATTTGATTTCGCTCAGTGCAGCTATTGTGCGCGTGCCATAACAGGCGCATGAATTGCTTCTAGAGTAAGGGCTGGAGTCTGTGTGCAACAAGTGGCAAGCCGTCAGCTCAATTTGCCATAAACTTGACGATGAGCTGAGCAAATACTTGATTTGAAATTATATCAAAGTGCGCTTCAACAAGCAGCAAATAACATCAGCTTAGCTACTGTTGCTGCCCTCGTTTGAATCCAACACATCCCTGGTTCGGGCCTCACCTGCTGCTTTCATACTATTGTGTGTGTGTATATTGTGTGTATATGCCAAAGAAAAATAACAGATCATTGAGCTTTTAATGCGTTTTTAATGTCGGCATATTATACGCCGCATATTTCCTGCTGAGCTGCTCGAGCGTGTACCCAGCCAGGCTCCTCTCCCCGCTCCCCCGTACAATTCCACCCGCATACAATAAAAATAATTCAGGCAACTTTTTCTCTGTTGTTTTGCTACCAAAAAAACGTATACACAAAAGACAGGGGGCAAAAATAAAATTTCATATAAAAATAATTACATTTGAAAGGAAAACAAAACAGAAAACAAAACAAAACATATTTTCATATACATATATATTATAAGGCCTGGCAAATCATGAGAAACCTGGGCAGCAGGCGGAAAATTTATGCGTTTTATTGTTATAACACGAAATGGGTTAAAGAAAAGCCAATTTAAATTAAATGAGGGCTTCATCAGCGCGGCTCAAGTAATTGGGGAACATTTCTCTGGAAATGGGATTTCCAATTTACATATTTCTATTTATATTAGCAAAACGTAGAACTTGACTTCGGTGAGGTGTTTCTTGAGGTAGACAGGCTGTTCATGAGGTCGAAGGCTAGTCGGCTGAGAAACACACATTTATTAAAATTAAATTTTAATAAATTTATTTTAATTGAAAATTAAAATATTTCTAAGTTGTCATAGTCAACAGGCATTTTATTGCCACTTCAATTCAATATAAATGCTATCATATTTGATATACTCAATATCACGTGTGAATGATATTGAAACGTTTCGCACAGTCCAGAGCTTGCACAACGTCAGGGAATACTAAAATATTTCATTGGGGGGCACGAACCATGTAGACAGGTGCTTATTACATTTTTCACTTTTCTTTAATATTATTTTTTACGATTTTTGTAGCGGCTCATTTTCACTCATTCGTACTCGTATATAAACTTGTACGAGCATATTAATTGTATAATAATAATTTTCCATTTATTACTACATGCAAACCATTTTCTTTCTTTTTTTAAATGAATCGCCTCGCTTGACTGGCACGCAGTTTCACTTGGGCGAAGCGAAAACGTGGCGCAAATGATGATGGGTGTATGTATACGACCAGGAGACACTGTAAAACGTTGAGTTGACTGACTGACTGACAGACAGACACATGTCTGACAAGACAGACTGACTTGCCATATAAACATTCATATGTTATGAGTGATATGATAACAACTTGTTGCCATGTTTTTCTTTACTATGCCATTTGCATCCCCAGACTTTTCCCAGTATTTAAATGCCATGAATAATTCCAATTCGATTAGATTGTGCGCCAATTGGCGTCGATTGATATGGCACAGGCTGCAGAAGAGTTTCCAAAAATAGATACGGAATGCTCCTAAAATAGTTAGGCAGCCTCTCGCTTTTTTTTTTGCTTTTTTAATGGGGTGTGGAAAAACAATAAACAGCATGCGGCACGCGTCCATACCACAGACTGGGAAATCATACATGCAATTGAGTGCACTGAGAAAAATAATGGCAGGATAGTTATTGATTCATTTATTATATTGATAACAATATTAATACTATTAAAATATCTGAGAATACTATTATTTGGCATTCGACTGTTCAAAAATATAATAAAACTATAGCATACATAACTTTCATTCCCATAATTGCATTCACATATCAGAGTCGTATCAGAGGTGAATGTAATATGAATATAATTTTAATACTTCAAATAAAGAAGCAGACTTAGGCTTTACCCCTTATTCCCTTTTGCTATAACTACTAAAGAATTAACAAGTTAGTTAAATATTATATCAAATTTGTTGCAATTTGCCACTATACTTTTCGCTCAGTGTATAGCAATTGTTTGTATACAAATTGATATGAATTTGAAAATTTATGAATTTACGCCCTTGAGCAGCAAATTGTAAAACATTTTCCTTAAATCGCTTTATTCAATCTCACCTGCAATCTTACGTTCTCGCATCTTACGCCAAAGTGCCTCGGCTTTACGCTTCGGCCAATTCTCAAATTTCTGGGAGAAGCTCCTGAAGAACTTGTACTCCCTGATCGTAACGGACATGCGACGCTGCATTTTGGCTAACGTTGGCAGCGCCGTTTTGGCCGTGTCCACTTTGTTGCCTTAACGCGGGAAAATCAATTGAAGTGAAACGAAGCCAGTTATTCCCTTCGAGCTGTCTTGGGGTTGTCTCTGCGCTGCTCACTCAATAAGGGTGTTTGGTTTCTCAATTTGCTGACATCGCTCATACGCACTGTGCACACACATTACACTGCACTGCACACGGGGCACTTTAACGTTTGGCTAATTAAGTCGCTGGCGTCGACGCGTCGTTTACCGTTCACACGACTCCAAAGAAACGATGCGGCACGTTACGAATGCGTCTACCGTGCACGGCGCCTGTAAGAGCACTAATAATTTTGCCCCATTGAGACGAGCAGTAGCCAACGATTGGCCGAACACAGAGTCCATGCACGAGCAAAAGCCGAAGTAATAGCAAGCTAAAGAGCGGATGGCTGTCGTGCGGGGGTGTGGGGGAGTCGAGTGAACTGAGCCACAAAAGCGATGCGAACAACGGGGCGTATGAGCAATGTTGCTCGTTTGTTGTCTGTCGGCAGCTGTTGCTGTGCTGTTGCTCCATGGCGGTTGTTCCTTTTAGATGGTGCCCTTGCCTTGCAGATTTAACATGACCACAATCGTTTGTTATTATTATCGTCATCATCATCATCATCATTATTATCGTTATTCTTATTACGATTATGTTTATTATTATTACAAATATTTGTTCTGTGGTAACTAAATGAATAACGGCTGTCAGGTTGCTGCTGCTGTTCTTGTTATATATAACAATTCCTATGCTTATTGAAAGGACCCTCACACACACAGTCACACACACAATCACAAAAGTATGGCCTTTTGTTTTATGGCAACTGAAACTGAAAAGTTTTCAAATCGCACCTGTTGCTCATGCGGTTGGCGCTGAGGCTGGGTCGAAGCTTGTGTTATGCGAAGGTTAAACTTTTGTTTTGCTACATATTTATTTACAGACTTATATACTCCTCATTAAAGTATTGTCATAAGAACTAAATGTGTCTAATTAACTTGAAGTTGTCGATTCATTTCCGATTTCCATGAAATTCTTGTGTAAATTAAATGCGAAATTTTTCCATACTAATTGCATTTTCATGAAGCGGCCTGACATATATGTATGTATGTAGATATAATTAAACATATTGTTACATATATACTGACTAAGCAAGAGATAAATAAAAATACAAAAATAAAATGCTGGTAATTTTTATTTGTGCAATAATCTGATATAAATCATGGAATACTACTGCGTGCTATAATCTTAAGCAAAACAAAATAAACAAAAGCAAAACACAAATCAAAACAAAACGCATTGCTTTAACGCAGTTTAAATACTCTCACTTGATTCTATTTTCAATTTCAAAAATAAATAATATGATTCGATAATTACTTCTAAATGATTTTAAAAGATTTTATTTACATATTTCAATGCATATTCTTATTCCTCATATAAGTATTACCTTACAGCTGATATATGGATGTATGATGGTATACCACCAACTAAGTTAGTACATCGACTAGTTTGTAGAAGCCTTATGGCTCACCTAACCTAAGGCTCAAGTTTTAACATTAGTAAAAGCAATACCTTTATTATTATTACCATAATAAAAAGAACATTACATTCCTTGTCAAAAACACAAAATACCCTTAAAGCAGAGAATATATATCTATATAGCTTGAGGCCAGCTACTTGTGATGTCTGTTTCCGTTATGAGATGACAACAAAAGCAGTCCTTAAGCTTCAGATCCCAAGCTCCCACGGCCAGACCTCTGCTCATAATAAATGTAGTAAGTGCTCAAATACAAATGGACATAATGCCAAATTGACTATATAAATATGTATATGTACGACTTGTGGTAACATGACCATGTGTACACGTGCTCTTTGGGTTGACCTTTGCCAGACGTCACGGCAATGACGTCATATGAGAGTCAAGAGCGTGTGCCTGCTGCTGACGTCATCAATGTGGCTGCTGCAGCTGACGCGAAATTAAATACGAATCCTCTAGAGCTGCGAGTGGAACTGGAACTGTGCCTGTGTCAGATATTGAGAGTGAGAGCGCTTTTGCTGTTGATTCAATTTGTGTGTAAAGTTTTTGGCATAAAAGGCAACACTCCCATTTCCCCCCTCCACTGTTCACTGGACAATGCATGTGTTAACTATGTGTGTGTGTGTGTGTGTGTGTGTGTGTGTGTGTGAGTGTGAGTGTATATACTGCACATTGACAGATTGACAGTCATTTTTGGCCTGGCATTTTGTGTTGAAGTGTTGACGGAAGTGTTGGAAATTGGCAAAAACGAGAGCTGCGGTAGCTGTTCGCTTCGCTGTTGCTGCTGCTGCTGCTACTGCTGCTGTTGTTGCTGTTATTAATGCTTGTTGTTGCTGCTGCTAAAAGAACATGAAAGTAATTTAAATGACAGCTCTCTAGCCGCACCAATGACAGGGAGCGGGCAAGGGGAATGCCATTGGCAATGGGCTTTTGCTCGCCATTGATTGCCTTCAATTGTTTGCAGCAAAAATCAAATTACACCATTCTGAATGAAAACGAAAGTTCTGAATGAAAATGATATTACAAAGAGCGACAGGGGAAGAGAAGGCGGGAGAATAGGGAATAACTTTCATTTATTCTCATAGAAATTGCAATAACTATAGTCAATGATATCTAACATCAATTATGCATAGCAAGCTCAGGCTGCCATTTATGAATATTGTATTTAACTATCGGATTGATATTCTGTAGTATTCCAACAGACTGAGTCGTTATAGTCATGTCAGTCTGCCTGTCTGTCCCTATGAATACCTATCAGGTCAGGTAAAATAAATAATTGTAAATTTTAAATTCAGAGTTTTATTTGTGAAAGTATAACAAATAATAATTGTAATGTTAGTATTAATAATTGTTTTCAGTATTTAGTTATTTTAACTCTGTAATAATCATTCAAAATATTATAATCGGTAAGGCTTCAGACCTTAGGCCTAATTAGCATTACTGCCCGCTTTAAAGAATAATCGATACCCCGAAATTTATTCCATACAACTCCACCTTTGCCGATGCCATTTTTAATATATTTACCAGTCAAGTGACTCTCAAAACAATTACCGTACCACCAAGCACCTTTCCAACCCTCCGCACTGTTATATTTTGATAATCCATCGTTATCCCTGTCATATGTACTAAAATTTAAACCCTTGTGAGGTTGGAGGGAATCTCCAGCAGTTCCACTTGCGTTTCCAAGTTTTTTTAGAGCATATAAATGCTGTTCGTCCCCAATAGCGAATTCATCGTAGAGCTCGTATTTTATGACACCATCAAAATCTTCAAGTTCCACAAGCAACTCCTGAGGTTTATTACCCCTATAGTATAAGTTGCTAATAATAGTAACAGTAGGCTATAAGAAATTTTTATATTAAAAAAAAAAAAAATGAGGTTTATCGGATGTCAGTGCATATAACTTATCCAGTCCTATAAAGAATTCCGAATTTAAGTTCCCGAATCCTTGCTTGTAGGTATTCCAATCTTTGTAAAAATCCACGCTTCCATCCATTTGCCTCAAAATGATAGTCCATCCACCTCCATGCACTGTGGCATCACAGACCACTTTAAAGGGCTTTTCGAAGTTAGGAATTTGAATTTCATGTATTCCATGCAATTTAAAAGTTTGAAGAGTTTCAGCACAATTCCTTGCATATAAATTGAGATCGGATCTAATACTCTTTAACTGATCCTTCATTAGCTCTTGTTCGGTCCTCATAAGAACTGTATTAGAATTTGTTGTGGCGACCTGGGCTGTGATATTCTTTAATTGCTCTTTCATGACTGTATGATCTGCTTTTATTAAAAGCATATCTGATCTCATCAGGTCTTGTTCCGCTCTAATAAGAACAGTTTGTTAAACAGAGCTCAGATTTTAAAAATATAATATCTTACTTCAAATTCACAAGCAGAGATCTTAGAGTGACAAATGCATTAGTCACATTAAGCTCAATATTAGGGACATCACCAAAGCAATAGCTAAGTCCTTGTATTAAGAATATTGCACAAACTACTTTCATCATAATTAATACTCAATAAGATGAATGTTGAAAATAAACTGAGCATAATGCAAATCGACTTTGGTATTTATAGCTTGATAGAAGCACTGTGTCTAGTCTTATCACCACATAGCATCCGAAGTTCAAATGTTCAAAAAACAAAAATAAATATTCTCATAAAATTTATTTAAATAATTTACTAAATTTTGTCAATTATAGCGATAACCTGACAGAGAGAGCACCTAAGGAACATGCGATTTGTCTTATGAAGAGCTTTTGGGTATTTTCAGAATATATATTAGCTGATAAGCGAGTTGAATTAAATTGAATAAATAGAAAAAAATAAAGAATATGAATACGATTAATTAAGCTTAGCTTTAAGCTAAGTATTTTAACATAAGTCTGCGACCTAAAGGGCGCCAAAAGATGCTTGGATTATATTATTATTTTGATTTCCCTTTCGTTTGGGTTTCACATTGTTTACTATATATATATATTATACATATTATACTTCATTATTTAACTTAAAACTCATTTTCATTATTTATTATTAATGCATCGTTGTACTCATCAACATCTACTTAATATGATTTTTATCATTTACTAAATAGCCCCTCGTTATGTTTCTTTCAGTGTACACATATATAGTAAATTATAGAAATTATGAATTGCTTAGAGCTCGGCGCTCTCTCGCTGCTGGACCTGTTATTATAAACCACTCACGCTTAATAACAGGCCGCTAATTGGATGGCCAGGACCACCCGAGCATCAAATCAAAAACAGAAACGAGCCTATGCTATATCAACTGCTATCTCTGGCTCTACCCTGGCCTCGATCAGCAGTCCCCCAGTCTCGCTGTCTCCCAGCCTCGTTCTTGTCAGTTCAGGCCATTTAAATAACTCATTTAGTGCAGTTTCTGGCTTAAATCTAAACCGAATACTAAAAAAAGTATAACTTGTTGCGTAGCCACTCACCTGCTAAATAGCGATCGCTCTGGGAACGTGAATAGCGCAGTGTCTGTGGGATACAAAAACAGAAGAAGAGGAAGAGAAGTACGTTATTAATGTCTGATGATGTTGCGATTTTAAGCGAGGGTTGCTCGCAAATAATGCTGATACTAATGACAGTATTTTTTTATGAATCAATCTATATAATAAATATATTCTTGTAGAAATCTGTTAAAGACAGTGTGGTCATATCAAAATGTGTATTAAGTATAACTAAATATATATTTCTTAATTAAGTGGAAAATGGAACTATTTCTTTGTTATTCATTTCTAGTGGTTTCTTATTTTTTATTCAATTGAAGTATTATAATTCAAAATTGACTTGAATTAGTAGAGAATGTATAACATATATATGTGTATAAATGTATTACATTACCATTTATGCAATACATTTTACAAATTCTCTATTTTATTTTGTTACCCTTATGGACTTTAGGTCATCATGTGTATAATATAATTTACACTACAATTTAGCATACATTGCTTACTCTATAGAACAATCGTACACCAATCGTACACCAATGAAAGCATAGTCAGCAAATATTCACAATAACATTACAATTAATCACAACAATAAACAAATTTTAACGACCAATCCTATCTATTTCAGCTAATTACATTCCACTTCTACTTATTCTTCTGACTACCCTCGCATACTAACCAAATGCTGTGCGGCAAAATCATCACAGCGTCGACTACGCTCTCGCTCCTTGAGCAGCAACGGTGCCGAGTTGGACTTGGTGGTGAGCTCCTGAATGCCATTGCCAGCATCGCTGTGAAGCGAGGCGCTGCTGGGCGAGGGCAGCTCCACAAAGTGGTGCAGCTGTGTCACGTTGCTGGCGGTGGGCGAGAGCAGAGACTGGAAGGGTTCTTGGCGCAGGGCCAGCGAGAGCTGGGCGCGTTCCTTGTGATGCTGGCGTGGTAGCAGTTTGCGTGGCTGCAGCAATAGATGATGGTGCTGCTGATGATGATCCAGCGAGAGGCTGCGCTGATTGCGACGTGCCACACAGGGCAGCGGCACTAAGACAGGTGGTGCAGCGCTGTATTTGCGACGCAGCACCACTGGCGTTGCAGCGGAGCCAGTGGCAGCACCACCGCCACCACTTGCGCTGCTGGCATCACCATCAGTGCAATCGCAGTCGTAGTAGTGATGCTCAAATTCATCCTGGCACTCGTCGTACTCCACTGCCGTGGGTTTGCCTGCTGTCTTGCCTCCCTGATCGTCCAGCATGTCATCCTGTGACTCATTGGCTGCCTCGCCGCCGCTGCCGCACAGACTAAGCACCTCCAGCAGATCTGGATCATCCGAGGAGGCCACCGATCCGCTCTTCTGGAACTTCATCTTGCGCAGTGCCTCCAGGCTGCTCACTGACTCCGTGTCTGGCGCATGGCCAGCGGTTCTGTGATGATGATGATGCTGAAGATGATGACTCTTCCAGTGGGACATGTCCTTGGGGGGCGTGGCAGTGCCTATGCCGCTTTCATTGTTATCGTTGTCCAGTCCCGAGGAGTCGAGTGAGATGCCCGACTTGCCCGAGCTCAATACACCAGTGGCCTCCTCACAGGCCGAAGACGACGAAGTGGAGCTAGAGGAGAGAGAGAAAATGAGAGTTAAGAGAGAATTGTAATCAGTTCATTTGGCTCACTCACTTGTTGTCTTCATCGACGGCGCCAACGCTACGTAGTATGGACTCCTCGGAGGTCCATATGGTCGAGGTGGAACCTTTTTTGGTCACATCCACCAGATAGCCAGGCGTCGCAACGGCGCCTTTAACCGAGGTCACGCCAGCAACAGTTGCTGCCGTACCAGTTGCTGTTGTTGTTGTTGTCTTTGCTGGTGGCGGCGTTATAACATTTCTGTTCATCAGAGTTGGCGACGTCGCGGCTACGCCAAACCGTTTTGGCATGTCGCCAATGTCGCCACTGCTGAGTTGACGCTGTCGCCTGGATTTTAAATCGTCCATGGTGGTCCCCGTTGCAGCAACTGTTGCTGCTGCCACTGCTGCTGCTGCTGCTTCACCTGTTGCATTGCGTTCCTCGATTTTCAATGCGCTTTGCAAATTTGTCAGCTTATGAGTCTCAGCCAAACTCTTGCGTTGGCTTAGGCCAGCAGCAACTATTGCTCGTGGCACTATTGCTGGTGCGGCTGCGGCTGCTGCTGTTGGCGCCGACAATGTGCGCATGTAGGCAATCTGACTTGGCTTCGTGGCAGCGCAATCAAGGTTAAACGATTGCAATGGAATTGTTGCCTGCAAGTGGATGAAGCAGAAAGAGGGATGCATAAGAAACTGGTAAACAAGTTAACAGAACAGTGTATTAAAATGTATACTATATCTATATATACTATATATAGTCAAGAGTCTGCAGCCAAGTTGCTGACAGTTTCGAGGGCCACAACCTCAACCTTTAGACGCAAGGACCTTGAATGCATAATGAGCTACAGCTCATAGAGTATAGAGGGGGGAGCCGGATAGGCAACTCAGACCAGACACTGGAGTCGACACATGTAGCCCAGCTGCACGGTTCTAAAGAGTTGAAATCAGTTGCATTTCAACATTAGTTGAAATTATTAAGAGAAATCGTTAGCATACATATCATGACATAAGTAGTGAAATCTCACTAGAAAGAGAGTAAAATAAATTCTACCCTATCAAATATGAAACTATCTTCGAAAGTATTAGAATAATCTTCTTCAAATATAAGCTAATGGTTTTATATTTTAAGTGCTTGTTTTATTTCCATTACTATTCACTTTTATATTGTATCTAATTCAATATTCAACAGCAGAAGTCCTGCTGGGTGTGTGGCCGAAGCAAATGCGTTTTCACGTTTTCAGCATGCACAGAGAGCAGAGACGGCGAAACAATGCCAAAAAGGAAATATCAATGGCATTTTTAAGCGTTGTCAAGTGGCTGTGGCAGCAGCAGTAGAAGCTGCCACAAAGTACAATCCGAATTTTTTTTCGTATTTTATGCAAATCTAAAAAAACTGCAAGGCTTCCACTGAAATTCTCTGCTACAAAGAGCACAATTCAAGTGACCGCCATGGAAAAAAGAAGCAGTAGAAAATGATAAAGAATCTGGTCAGCGGTCTATGCCACGCCATACTTCCCTTCTTGCTACTAAAACTCTTTCGCTCTGTCCCCATATTATGGCTATTGTTTCACTTTTATGATTTACGACACACTTTTTTTCTGGCAGTGTAGTCTCTATGAGCTTGACCTACCTAGAACTAGCCGTTGGGTGGTGCTGCAGTCGCTCGTTCGTTAAGTTCGTTATGTCAATTCGATTTAAAAGCCTCTGGCAAAGCGATTGACAATTTGGTTTTTGACTCTGTTTCAGGCTTTGACAACCAGCGAGAATTTCATTTTAAAAACGGCAACAGGCGGAAATTGATTTAAATGATTTATTGGCAAAAACAGACAGCAAAACAGCGTAACAGCAAACAGAATGTGTGTATTGCCCCAAAGCATCTGTGCATGATTAAAAATACACTCTGTACAGCAGGTTGTCGTTGCGCTGCTCCAGCTGCTCCTTGGGGGCATTGCTGTAACGGCAATAAATTGACCAAAATGAGGAGCAACAGGTAGCAAAGTGTAACAGAAAGTGCGCAGCGAACCCAGTGGAATTAAATCAGTAGCAACTGACGGTGAGTGAGCACAGAATCGCATTGAGTCTGATGTAAAGCTTGTGATGATTTCATGAATTATTACACCAATAAATGTATATTGCATTTTTTAACAGTGCACAAATATAAATGTAAACCAAGTTAGCTTGATGTGAGCCTTTTAAACTTTTATTTAAGTTGACTTTTGAGTTCTATACCAGAACTTTCAGTTTTGAAAATAACCGTTTTTCATTTTCAGTATTCAAACTTGTCAAGTTCTTCCCTTTGACTTGGTCACTTCCTTATTGTCTTGCACAGAATCTTTGCCCAAATATAGACTAGACTGTAATGTAATTATTTGCCAACAGGATGTTAGAGACTCGCTCTGCGCCAGCCACAATATCCTTGGGGAGTAGCAACAGTTGCTGCTGCAATCAAATTTGTAATGCATTATGGAGCAGCAGCTGTAGAATTTTCTATGAATTATTAATAACGTCTGATACCAATACCTGAAGTCGAACTGAGACTCTGAGATTCTGAGCCAACTGCGTGTTAATGAGCCGCCAACTCTCGCCGTTGAGACGCGTCGCATTAATTGAGCAGGGAACTTTTATGGTCATCTAGAGATATTGACTTTATATAGCCAGAGGCACGGGCGCCAGACTGTGACTCTCCAATCTCAAACTCAATTCATATAGATCGGAAATGATTGAAGTAATAAAAACTCTCTTTCGAACTATTTAGCGATTTGATTCGATAGCAGAGACAAAATTCTCAATTATGCAGACAAGTTTAACTTGCTTAACATGTGTTTCCAATCTACAATTTTCTATTTGGAAAACTATTTCAAGCGTTTTACGATTCTGATTCGGTTTATAGTGGGAAAAAAGAGTTAGTGTAATAAATATTTTTATGCATTTGCAGTAGAATACGATAGCCGAAACGCTGGCAAAAGCCAATTTAAATGCCATAAAAATCTCAACATTTCTCACAACAAAACTGAAGATGAAAATTAAATGTTATTTTTCCCCCTCAACATTCGGTTCGGTTAGTTAATGAAATGCTCTATAAAATGACACATAAAATTCGAAAATAAAGGAGGAGAAAAATTGTAGCCCTTGGCAGTTAGGGTTATCTTTCGGCAAATGCCCTGCCCCTTAGGAAAATTGTTGGGGAGGGGGCAGAAGCAGTAAATGCCACTAATTGATCATAAAAGTAACATTTAGAAATTGAAATTAACAGATGGGAAGGTAAGGGGATAGAAGGGAGTGCAGGAGCGAAAGAAATGTATGTTGGCAGCTGTCAATATTCATTGTATACTTTCATGTCAAACTCAAGTTGGTACTGAGCTCTAAGGCAGACCGAGCTGGGAATACCCTAGTTGAGTCCAGAGAATGTACCTGTATCAACCATATTTTAGTGTATTAGCCTTAATCAGCATTGCTATGCTTAATTCTCTGTAATAGTTCTACATTCTGTTTCTTATAATTGTTATACTTTTTTACAGGGTATCATTGGGGTCATACTGTAACAACTGCCATGAGCCAACGCCTGCATTTCACATTTATTGATGTATGACCCAGAAAGTCAGCTTATAAAAGATATTTATATACAATATACAGTCTGTTTCATATTCATAAGACACTCTTGAATTATAACTTTGACGGCTTATATCTGGTGATTAATGGTTTCTAAAGCCGAAATTTTTTTTCAATAACATCGGGTATACATCTGAGCTTTGAATTCACCGTTAGAATTTTGCGTTTTTCCATTGAACTATTTTTCACATGAATTTTTTTACTGAAAGCACGTTTTGATGCGACTTTTTGGTGTTTAGTTACCATAAGACACCCATCATTTAAACAAGAACCGTTTGGTGGAGAATTTTTTTTAAATTTGATTTATATTCAGTATATTTTTCTCGATTTTGAGAACCTTTTCCAAAAGGTTTCGCATGAACCCTATTTTTTTTTTTTTTAATTCAGGTTCAAATACACCCCATTCTGTCTTAAGGCCATAATTTCTCTCGCAGTGCCAATATCGATGTCTAATGAAGAGTTTTATACGTAATAATGACAATTAAAATAAAAAAAGGTCCAAAGGACGAAAAAATAGGATATGTGGGTGCGATAAGCGCATTTTAAGCTGTAAGGCGTCCAATTCTACGGCCAGTTGCGCGCAGTTGGAAGCTTCTGTGGGCTATTTGGCATCCAAAACCATTATTTGGAGAGCCATAACAAAGTGTCAACACTTAATCCGAACCAATAATGCAAAAAAATCCCAATCTTGATGACCGACACAAGGATATAAACACTGATTTTGCAGGCAACACTTTGCACTAAAATAGTCAAATATGCGAAATTTTTCGAATTTGGTTTTTTTGAATAAAATCGAGAAGATAAAAAGAAAATCCATCAAAACCATCCATATTAAACATTTCTCATCTGGATAAATGATCGGAACAACAACAACAAATTAATTTCACAAAAAAAAATAAATTTAAAAAATTTCATGCATTTGACCATTTTAGTGCAAAGTGTTGCCTGCAAAATCAGTGTTTATATCCTTGTGTCGGTCATCAAGATTGGGATTTTTTTGCATTATTGGTTCGGATTAAGTGTTGACACTTTGTTATGGCTCTCCAAATAATGGTTTTGGATGCCAAATAGCCCACAGAAGCTTCCAACTGCGCGCAACTGGCCGTAGAATTGGACGCCTTACAGCTTAAAATGCGCTTATCGCACCCACATATCCTATTTTTTCGTCCTTTGGACCTTTTTTTATTTTAATTGTCATTATTACGTATAAAACTCTTCATTAGACATCGATATTGGCACTGCGAGAGAAATTATGGCCTTAAGACAGAATGGGGTGTATTTGAACCTGAATTAAAAAAAAAAAAATAGGGTTCATGCGAAACCTTTTGGAAAAGGTTCTCAAAATCGAGAAAAATATACTGAATATAAAAAAAATTTAAAAAAAATTCTCCACCAAACGGTTCTTGTTTAAATGATGGGTGTCTTATGGTAACTAAACACCAAAAAGTCGCATCAAAACGTGCTTTCAGTAAAAAAATTCATGTGAAAAATAGTTCAATGGAAAAACGCAAAATTCTAACGGTGAATTCAAAGCTCAGATGTATACCCGATGTTATTGAAAAAAAATTTCGGCTTTAGAAACCATTAATCACCAGATATAAGCCGTCAAAGTTATAATTCAAGAGTGTCTTATGAATATGAAACAGACTGTATATAGTGTATGTAAGTATGTGCGGCCTATCGTAAATCGTTTCGACAAGCCCCCAAGGGGTTTGCCGTTGTCTCTGCCTTTGTCTTTACTCCTGTTGCTGTTGCTCTGCCTGCTGGTCACGCATGCTCACTGATAATAATTATCAAATCAAAACACTTAAACGCCTGCCCAGCCCATGCTTTGCCCAGTTTACCTTGCCCCTTGCCACTACCCTGTCCCTTCTCTCCCCTGGTGCTTTCGTCCTTTTGTTGCGCGTCATGTTTGTTTGCCTTGCAGTGATTTGCAAGTTCTACTTAAGTCAAAAAACTGTCCAGTTGCAATGCTGCATGCAGCATGAGACTTGTGGCACGTCGCTGCAGCTGGCTCGTCATCATTAAGCGCGTATAACAGTGTGTGTGTGTGTTGTGTGTTGCATGTGCCACACTGACTGAGGCAGCAACAGATTCACTTTCGTGGCATCAAACTAAATTGGGGCGTTGGGTTCCTCTTGGTCTGCCAGCCTGTTGCAGCTTCCCTCAGTGCTGACAGCTGCAGCGTTCACTGAAGTAGCTCGCTCTGCTGCCTCACCTTACCCCCCTCTGTCCACACTCTGGTGGTGCCGCAGGGCGGCATATTGACCCAATTCATTGGCCCACCTTTCGCACATCTGTTGTTTTTTATCATTCTTCCCCCTTTCCCTCAGCTTTACTTTCGTTGACAGTTTTGCTTTGCGGGCACTTTTTTGGCAAACAAGGCACGCACTTTTGTCCTCGATAAACCTGCCTGCACATAAATCATTTGCACTGACTGAATGATTGACTGACTGACTGCCTGACTGAGTGACTGTACCACATTCTTGGTGTTAATTATGGCAACGCGGTGCTGCGCAGCTTAAGCTCTTTTAATTGGCACTTTTACTCGCATTGATTACGCCGAAAATATGACAGCTCTACTGTCTTTATTTCTGCGACGGTGGGAGGAGTGAAGTGTGAGCTAAATGTCAAAATATGCGCCCACTGTTGCTGCTGCAGAATAATTTCACAACAGCCCAAGAGCAAGCCCAAGCCCAGCGTCTGCTAACAGATTTATTTTCTTTTAGCTTTTAGCATTTTCGGTGCTCATGACGAGAAATTGCGCCAAATATTTGTCATGCATGTCATGGAATATTTAACAAAAACGGAGCAAGTCGACATGAGTTTCCTGTTGCCTGCTGCCTGCTGCTTGCCCCAAAAAAAAGTAAACTCTGGCTAAAAGTCAGTGAGCTCGACAGGCAGACAGAGAAAAGGGAAATGGAGAGACTGAAGAAAGGAAGCGCAAGTTGTTATTGCTTGAATAACATTAACGAGAGCGTATCAAATGTGCCTGTTAAGTACTCAGACATGTATGGAATTATATTATACGGTCACCCTAAAAACTAGTTGCTATATTGTGTAGAGTCATGCAAGTATTTTGTTTATAACACAGGGCAATAAATGTATTTGTGGTCAATCACATCACTCTGAATGAGAAAAGAAGATGCTGATTACCTAATGTCTATATTTAATTGAATATATGGTCACCTTAGACGATAACCAGATAACAAGATAATCTATACCATATACCCACATTTCGTAAATTTCAATCCATTAGGTGTGATTTTGAAAGATATTGAACAGCAACTACTTAAAGCTAAATCTGAAATTAATGTAAACTAACCGAAATAATTTCCAAAAAAATTTGTTAGCTATTAGTTAACTCAAGTCTTTGTTCAATATATCTCTTTGTGTGTGTGTGTGTGTGTGTGTGTGCGTTGTTCAATCGTGTCGATTTCATTAAAGCCGCGTTTTGGGTTTTCAGATGTTTTTGTGGTTTTTTTTTTTTTTTATGTTTTTCCACCAGCACGCGCTTTGAAAATTAATATTTGGCTTGTTTGTTGTCTGAGTTTTGTGTTGTTATTATTATTATTATTTTTTTTTTTGAGGTTTTTCTAGCTGATAATCACAGTGCAAAGCTCTGAGCGAAATGTATGCTAAGCATATGCAACAACTGAACAGCAACAACAACAACTACAACGAGATTACACTTGGAGAAACAAACAACAACAAAGCTGCACAAAGAGACCACAAAGTTAGTGCCGTTTATGAGCCATGCTTTGGCTTATAAATGTTTTAATTAGATCTATTTGATATGATAAGAGACAGGGGAAGGGGGACAGACTGGGACTGAGACAGCTAAACAAGTTGCTTTCGGGTTTATGTTTTATGGTTTATGGTTTGTATTTTGTCTGGGATTAAAGTGGGTCAGCGAGTTAACGCCAGAGCATTGGAAGCTGTAACTCTGTCTCTCGATTGTTGCTATGTTGCATGTTGTAACTGAAGTAGCATAGTGAAAAAGAGTGGAAATTTATCAATTTATTAATGCTTATATGAAAAAACATAAATCAATTGTCTATTAATACAGTCAGAGTTGCCGCAATTAAAGCGATTTTATAGCCATCATTTCGAGAGTCAACTGAAAATGCCTGAAAATTTCAGCTATTTTCTAGCTATGCGTCAGTTCAAAGTTTAACTCATTCAAGTGGCAGTCTCTCAGCCCCTACTCTCCATCATAAACACACACACACACACACTGACACAGAGCAAGCGTCAACACATAAATTTCACGCGCTTCACTTGCAACGTATCCGGCACAGGCTGCAAGAACTCCGGGCAAACATATGGCAACGCGCAGCATGTTTAGGGGGTGTCTACGCCTGAGTGGGGGAAAAGTGGAGGCAACGAGTCCGTCCGTCCGTCTGTCTGTGTGGACAACATTGTTTGGCTTTAGATTAAATAGCTTTGCTTTTTTGAGCGCTTTTTATCTAACCTACATAAAATATTATGCTACGCCTAGCATGTCGAAATCGTGCCAGAGATTAACACGCTGTATCTAAGCAAAGTCTCCCGCACGGAGTAAAAATATTTTCAATATATTTGTATATGTACTATAATAATAGTGAATTTAACGTCTTTAATTACACATTTAATATAATTTAATTTTAAGCTGATATTTTAGTACTTTTTTCAGCACATTTTCTGCAAGTGCATGTACTCTTGCTTATCGCACAGGTTGTAAGAATTTATGTTTCCCAATTTGACTTACATGCTTCTCCGGTTTCAAGACGAGTCCATTCTGCTGCTGTTGCTGCTGCTGTTCGGTGGCAACTGTTGCATTGCTGGGGTGCTTGCCATAGCGACTTTGTATGGCCGCTGTGGCAGCCGCAGAGAGCAGCATGGGCGCCGTTCTGGATGTGGGCGAGCTGCTGGCAGAGACAGAGGCGGAGTCCAGATGCGGGGGCAACTTGTTGTCGCCACCCATCAGATTGTCCAAATCACGTAGAAATTTGTTGGCCCAAAGGTTCACGTCTTCGGGCTGACCAGTGGCTGGCGTTCCTGTGGCTGTGGCTGCATCTGGGCTCAATGGTGGCGGTGGCAGGGCTCTTAGTTTAGTTGTCACTGGTTTGCTGCTGTTGTTGCTGTTGCAACTTGTTGCAGTTGTGGCTGTTGTGCTGCTGCTGTCAAAGCCACTATCAGATTCCGTAGAACGCGACAATTCATCAAGCTGCTTGACTGCCACAGCTGCCTGCCGCACTGCATCCAGTTGCTCCTGCAGCTGCTGTTGCAAGCGTTGCGCCTTCCGCAGCTCGAAGACCTCGTTGATTTCCAGCTGCAATTAGAATGGGAAGAGTACAAGTTAGTCTTCTGCCTTGAACAATAAATTCAGAGTAAAGATTTTGATTAGCTCCACTCACTAATTGCAAGCATCTATCAAGCTAATAGGCACAGGGACAGGGGAAGGAGTGGAATAGCGGAAGAGTGGGGGTATCAGTAACTATATCTCGGGCAGAGCAAGCGCCAAGCGTTTCTAATGGCTGCAGCTATGATGTATGTTTGCTTAATTTAAGACACAACTGAAAGCCAAAAGACACGATCGTACATTACTCACTGAGTGCAGAGATATACACTGTGAGAAATGTATTAGTAATGTATGATAATGAAGTAGTCTAATTAAAATGTGTTTTCATTATTCTTGAAAAATGTATTTAAAATTTCTATTAATTTTCTATTCATATTTCACCATGTAGGACGATTAATTGTTACAGTGTAGGGCGCAATCAAAGACATATAAATTAGAACACGACCGCAAGAAAAGCACAGAAAGGTCTCTTCCTCAGACAAGCAACTGCAGCCACGAATTGTGTAGGGAACAACAAATGCAAATAAATTGAAATGAACCAATTTGTTAGCCAGATTAAACAAAAAAGCAGCAAAGAGTATGGCCCTCCTCCTCAGGGCTAACAAAGTCAACGAATTACTTAATTAAAAATCGTGGCCCTAAGACATCGAGCAGCAGCAGCACGAGTATGAGCTCAATACCAATACCATGCCCAATTCCAGTTCACAGTCTACTACATTCTACAGTCTCCGCTGACTGCAATCTACAGTTTACCGTCTACCTTCTAGAGCCTATAGTTCTCTAGTTCCAGTTTCATTTCCAATGACATTAATAACGTGCCGAGCTCATTACTCAACAATTGTGCTGTGCTCTGGCCCTTTGGTAGGCAGCAGACAAATGCGATCGAGCATTAGCGAGTAATAAATTCTCATAGGTAGTATCCCATTCTATGGTTAACTCTTGAAAAGAAAGAACCGACGCGACGCGACGCGACGCGACCCGATTCAGTTCAGTTCTCCGTGATTTTATCGCTGAGAATGTTTTAGTACTGCCGCCTGCCTCATTTGTCCTGTTCGTGTGAGAAGCTGTCGGCTAATTTGTGGCACAAAGCAATGAGAAGGGGGAGAGAACTTTCTCAGACTGAGCTACAGCAAATAAAACAATACATTGTGTACTATGGAGAGTTGTTTACTCTCTTTGTACACCCACTGTGCCACCAGACCGAACATATTTACAGTTTGTATAGTTAATGAGAACACTGAAAGAATATTATTATTCGCTTCAGAAATCTTCGGTTATTCTTTTCAGTGTATAACTTTTGTCACTTACGAATGCCGAAGAAGAATAATGGTATGGAAACACATTTCTGAAAACTCTCCTCAGCACATTTTGCAAATTAAAATATTATTGAAATGATTTTAAGGAAAAGTTATACATATTATGGCAACGTTTTGAAAACTTTGAGGGGACAGTTGAATAGTATCCGATATTTTTTAGAGGTTCGCAAAAACTTTTCTAACAGTGTATTACTGGTTGATATCAAGTTATTTTCTGAAGCATTTGAAATGAGTCTGAGGAATAGCCACATGTCTTGGCATATGCTATTTTCAGACCAGATCTCCAGTGACTGCAAACATATTTCCCATAACGCGTCATAAGTACAATACGAATTTTTATTTAATTTCATGGTACAATGCACTGGCCAAACAATTGCCCCACACACATACACACTCGCTGGGTCTGCATAAGGTCCAGAGCGTATTCCCAAAACTCCATATGCAGGGCAGAGACCACAAGCATTTGGCGGCTATAAAAAGTGAAGTTAGTCTGCAGTCACTTTCAGTTTCTAAGAGCCAGAGACAGCACAAGGTTCCACAGTCAGAACCAGAGCCAGGGAGTAGAGACACAGCCAGAGCCAGAGCATAGAGGCTGGCCTGGCTTCAAAGTGATCCGACGCGCTGTGCGAAATTGGAACACAGGCGTATAGCGATCGAGCGTTAGCCCCAAAGGCAGAGACATCGACAAGTCTTAGGCCACAGACCGAGAAGAAGCAGGAGAAGGAGTAGGAGGAGCAGCATCAGCATCAGCAGAGTAGCTTTGTAGTTAGCCAGTGTCCAGCCATGAAGCTCACGCTGGCCTGGCTCTGTCTGTGCCTCGCGATTTATTGCGGTGGCGGCTTTAGCCACAATAGCCATGGCAACGTGGTCTTATCTTTGGCACCATCGCTTATCGCTGCCACAGAGGCGGTGGCCTTGAGACAGCTACAGCTGCAGCAACAGCAGCAGCAGCACGAGCAAGAGCAACTGCAGCAGCGGGTCTGGAAAAAGGATGCACGCGTCCTGTATGACAGCGGCAACGATGCACTGCACGATATGCTGCACAGCAAGGAGCCCGCTGGATCATCCTCTGCCTCTGCCTCTGCTAAATACAATTCACCCTACAATAACAATAACAACAACAATGAGGAGCAGCTGGAAGTGGAGCAGGCAGCGCAGTCAACGGATTTTAATCGAAATACAGCGAATGAACCTTATGATTTAGTGGCACGACAGCAATCAGCGCCGCAGGAAATTGCCCAACAACATGGCCATAGTAGCCAAGCAACGACCACTCGCACTGCTCCTGCTCCTCCTCCTCGTCCACTGGGAGCTGGCCTCAAGTATGCCACGCCCACGCCACACAAATATTGGGGCAGTCGCTGTCAGGCGACAAACGGCAATTGTCCAAGCGAATACAATCGCGCCTTGTTGGCCATCAGGTGAGCTTAAGGATTTGTGGCTTATGCCTGAGTCTCTCTCTGTCTCTGGGTGGCAATCACCAGACTGCCATCTGCACTGTGCAAAATTTGTGGCAATAAGAGAAGAATCTTTGGGACAAACAGTTTCATTTGTGACTTATCTTACATTATATTATTACATTTGTATTTTATCTTATGTTAATTTTTATGAATACTCCTTTTATTTATATTAACATTACTCTTCACTGTGTTGCACTTCCCCTTCAAGTGCTCACTATTTCTCTCAGTGTAGTTGAGGTTCAAGGTAACCGGCAGAAAGTGATCGAATAAAACTTTCTTTCGGCTTGGTGCCAGGGTTTGCTCTGGGGTTCACATGTTAAGCCAATTAAAGGCGGCCCCGCAATTTATCAATCGCGTTAAGGTTCAGGGAGGCGCAAGGAGTTGACCCTTTTGATGCAGGCGCCAGAGAGCCTTTATACCAACCAACCCAAAAATCAACAATATAAAAGCAACAAATCGTCGACAATTTGGCTGTCGCCTAAAAGGAAAGAAGAAAGGGGAATAAAACACGCAAAACCAATTAATGGGCGTGAAAATAAAAGTCAAGTACGGCGATTTGCAAGTTTTGTTTCAAGTCAGCGACACATGGGTATAGGGGGTACATGTGTGTATCTACATACAGCATACGATATAAATATGTGTAGATACATACATATGTTGATTTATTTTCGTAAAAAATACCAACTGTCAGCAAATTCAACAGAGAATTGCATTTGCCTCGTTGAGTTTCACTTTTCATTTCAGCTGAACGAACTCAGAGAAGTGAAGGAAAGAGTTTGAGAGTTGTCGGAGAGGGGGATATAGAGAAGATATAGAGAGACCTCCGGAGACATTTACATATACATATATGCTATATTACTATACTAGTGATAAAGATAAAATCAAGGCTCTGCGGCCACCACCTCCGGTACATTTTAAAATTATTTAAAGAGTTCGCCTACATACATTTTCTTTTCCAAGAATATTGTAAAGTTCAGCAGACCTTATAATATGTAATTTACATGGGATATTTGATGAAAAATTATTGAGCTGGGGCGCTGGCTATTAAATTACGATTAATCATTTCTTCAGTGTTATTTCAACTCTTTCAATTCTCTGTTTTATGTTTCTGTTGATTTGTTAAATGCGTCGATTAATTGGCCTTAAGCCCGCATAGCCTTAACGTTCAGCCAGTTGTTGTTTTGTGCATTTAATTTGTAATTTTACACAGCAATTTATAAAAAAGAGGGGCGAATTGCCCAAAAAATTGACTATTGATTGGCTGAGCAAACATGAGACAGCCCCCAGCCCCCAGATCGAAATAGATTAACGCCGCGACTTGGGGAAGATTTTCAGTCTGTATCAGCTGCAGCATTCATTGTTAAAGTCAACCCACGTACACATTGAGACGCACTGTGGCCCAGACATGTTCATCAATTTCAGGCAGACGCTGTAGAAATTCATCAACAGCAAGAAGCAAAAACGAAAAAAGAGAAAATCTCACGTGTAATTGAAACCTAAGCAGCCCACGCATCTCACTTCCAGAGCAAGAGAAATATGTCTTCAATGACGATCCTTAAACTGACACGTCGCATTACAAACGAGGCATCATTAATCTTAACACAGACATCAGAGAAATTTCTAGTTGATATATTGGAATTTACAGAAGAGATGGGCATAAATAATGACACATATTCAAAGTAAAATCAAACTAAGATAAACTAGTATGAAACACAAGTATTCTACTCTGATCGATCGATTCTATTTTTATGAATGCCACAATTATAATTAAATCTATGTAATTACATCAATATTTCATATACCAATTATATATTTTTCTATATTGAAAAATCCTTTCTTTCATCTCTCGTCTCTCCAGAAACAGAGAGGCTGTTGCCCGTCTCCAAAAGCAAATGCACAGCTTACAGGATCAACTGGATTTAGGCTATGAAGGTACAGCGGATGACTATAGCGAGCCGGAGGGCAGCGACTCCAGTGAGGAACTACATCTGAAGAACAACAACAATGAGGTCTTTATGTTGCTCACGGGTGAACAGGATCTGGTCAAGTTTCTACATTGGGCCATGCAGCAGCTCTATCCGCATGCCATTCCTCGTAACGAAGCCAATAGTGCGGACTTTTACCATCCGGGCATGTTCATTTGGAAGAAACTGAACTTTTCGGGGCATCTGGAGCCACCGCTGATTGTGGATGAACCGCGTTATGTACTAGTCCGACGTGAACAGCAAAATGGAGCCGTTGGTTATCAACTGGGCGGTGAGTTGGAAGCGTAAATCATATTCGTTTGAGGGGCGTAAACCGAGTAGCAAGGTGTTGAAATTATAAGGTTGCTCGCGCTTTGCACTGAGAGAAAATCTGTTATGAGTAGGACATGAGGTTGGTTTCTCTTTTGATATTTAATATATTATTTCTCTGTTTTTGTCCGCAGATGAATTCAACGGTCAAGACGATCCGTTTATACCGCCACGCGGACGAAAGCACAATGCACCGGATCTGGATGCTTTGTTGAGCCGCTATGAGACATTTGTACCGAATCGCGGCAAGAAGGATAAAGTGAAAGATCTGTTCAAGTATGACGATCTATTTTATCCGAATCGTGGCAAAAAGCATCGCGACATTTTCAAAGTGGACGATCCATTCTTTGCTCATCGAGGTAAAAAACTACAATCACTGCGTGATCTCTACAGCTCGGACGATCCATTCTTTCCGAATCGCGGCAAGCGGCAAAGCTGGAGAAAACTCGACCCGATGCCAGTCTCGAGTGAGACTACGACTGCGATAGAGGAGCCAGACAAAGGCGAAAGAATGTCAACGCATGAAATTAATAGGAGCGATCAATCAGTCAAGCCATCAATGTCACTCGAAGAGGATGCAGCCGAGGAGGTGGCACGCTGGAGACGATTGCAACAGTTGCAGTTGCCAGTTGCTAATAGATTACACTCGACAAGATCAATGTCAGCAAATTTACAACAACCTCTGCTCATGGCCAAGCCGCAGGTGAAAGCATACGAACAACGCGCTGATGATCATCATCACCACGATCATCATCAAGATGCAGCCTGGCCACTAGCAGCAGATCCCCGCGAGACACAATTAACGCGGGGGCCGCTACACCATCCGCTGGCAACGAGTCAACTTGGCCCAGAGCCTGACATTGACATTGATTATGGCCAATTGGACATGTAAATGCCATACGCCAATCGGTTCATTATTTTCTGTTTCGATCTGGCTAGCTTCCTGCTTGCGGCTCTGCTCATTCTACTACTCCTCGTTCTCCTATTATAAAGGTGAGGATTTCTCTATTTCTTTCAGTGCACGAAGGGTCAATAACAAGAGTGTAAAAAACTATAACAAAATTGGAAATATAAAATAAAGCATGCAATGGATTTTGAGAAAATCATTAAAATACCGCAATGAGTATGTTTTGGTCGGGAGTACTTGACTTAAGAATTACTAAAGTCATTTTTATTATAACAGGATAATTGGAAATACTTAACGATAAGGGACCTAGGGTATATTATATTATCCATAAAAGAGATATGGATAAAAAAAACTTTTCTATGATAAAACACAGTATCTAAAATATGAAATATCTGTAACGTTTTACAGATCTTAATTGTAATTTCGTTAAATTTAAAAAATCCAATAAGCCCTTTGATATCAATCTGATACAGTTCCTTGTGGCTGAACTTGCCCTTGAGGCCTTTCTAGAATGCTGCTTGTGAAGGTCTGTGCCCTTGTGGCAGTCTTACAGTCTCTCCTACAGTCACAAGAGACATGCAGACAAACAGTCAGAGACAACATGGAGAATATGAAGAATTTTTAATTGTATTCATTGACTAATTTATCGCTCAGTGTAATCAGCATTGTGTGCGCAATTCAACTTCAGACTCTGTCTGCACAGTCTGCCATCGCTCGCACAGCTGCAACATGCGGGCGTGGCAAGCAGTTGTTGTTGCTGGTGTTGATGCCAAGGCATCGATATGTCCATTGCAGATAGAACAATAACAACAACAACAACAGCAACTGCCACAGCAATGACAACAACTCCAACTACAACCACAACAATAAAGGTCAGACAGTAATCCCAGACCGAAAAAACGCACATCAATCAAGCTGTGAAGTCAGCTGCAGCAGCTACAGCTGTAGCTTGATATTTAGCTTTTTTATAGCTGATTAGCAAAAGCGATGAACAAAAGGAAAAATTGAATTTAAAGTTTAAGAAAAAAATCAACTCAAATCCAGCGGAAAAACTGAATTTACAACCGCAACTGAAAATTTCCACTTCAACAATAAATTTCTGACATTGACATTGACCAGTTTCAGTCTGTCTGACACGGTCTGGCACTGTCTGACCAGTCTGGCAAGCAAGTCAAAATATTTCGAGAGTCAGAGTCAGTTTGATCGGTTCGGGCCAACTTCTCTTTGGCTGGGGTACAAATGACCATTGAAGGTCATAGACAAAGCAACAACAATAATAACAAATTGGTTAAGTAAAACACAAACACACACTCACACACCCATATATAATGTTAAGCAGATGCGCAGTTCAAGTCGTTTTCTTCTTCATTTTTGGTAGCTTGACGTTTGGATGATCAAAAGTCGAAAAAAACATATGAAGATCATTGTAATTTCAATGGCACTTCAGCTGTTTGGGGGCATGAACCCAAAGCTCCATTTGGCTAGAAATAATTGTGAGTGCAACAGTTGTTAGTGCCAGTTGTTGTTGCCGGGGTACTCAACTGGGCAATGACACTTTGAGTGGCCCGAGACGTTCAGGCCAGAGTAATAGAGGCAGGCGGACAGACAGACTGACTGACAGACAGACTCGTGCAGCCCTGGTCAGTATCGTAACTGTCATATAGGGTTATGTGAGCTGGCATAGTTATCAGGCTGAAGGGCTTAATGTCATTGAAATGAGCTGAGTTGTAAGGGTTTTTCTGAGCTGGTTTAAGCAAATGAAATGAAATAATTCAAGTGTACAATTCGATTATGTTTTTCAAATTTCAAACAAACATTAAAATATATTTTCTATACTTAAGTAGGACTTGCAATTACTACTAGCAAACATTGTCAACTTTGCAACAGTGTTGGGTCGAAAAGAAAGTCATAAAAAGTGTCTTGTGGCATTGCCACAAATTGGTGCACTACTCGCATTTATGTATATTTTGTTGCTGTTGTTGTTGTTGTGGCAAGGCTGATTTGGTTGTCGGAAAATATCAACGCATTGTCAGCGGGACTTGAATCCAATGCTGTTGTGTTGACAACACGCTCAGGCTCTGACCGAGGCTCAAGTGAGGGTGAGGCACTTGCCACATGCCACATGGAAGCTAACTGCAACTGTAACACGAGCAACACTTGCGACAGCAGCTTAATTGCTGTCTGGCAATTATGATTGCTGCTGCTGCTGGTGAAATTGTAGAAGCTGAGTACAATTGGACATTTGGACAGTTTGCTTCACTTTCATTTGATTTGTTGCAGCAGCAACATGTTGCTACTGCTGATTGTTGACTGTTTGCCTGTTGATTTTTTGGCTTCATTTGCTGCAGCGATTTCTGGTTTATTGTTGCTGCTGCTGCTGCTGCACGCCAGCAACACTATTTCGTTTTTGTTGGCTGCAGTTGACAAAAATAGTAACGTGCAGCTTGAACTGCCTGCCACTGCCTTTTATTGCCATTTGTTTTGCCATTTGCCATTTGCAGCTTACAGTTACTGCTGCTGCTGCTGCTACTGCTGCTGTTGACGTTGACAAAAAAACGTCATTTGCAAATTGGGCAAAGACAACTTTCTCTAGGCAGCTGTGCGCAAACGCAAAACGCAAAAAAGGCGCAAATTACCCAGCTCACAGCTCCCAGGCATCAGGCATCAGGCTTAGCTTCAATTTCAATTCCAGCTTCAACTGTAGCTTCAATTTCAGACTCGACTTCAGCTGCAGTTGCATAAAACCTACAGATACACTGACGTGCAAAACTGTAACACGTTTTCGGTATGGTCATTTCAACGGTCTGTATCTTCGCTTATATTCGATGGATCTTAAAGATCTTAGTCTTATTTTGTTAGTTATATATTTAACTATGTTTTGTTAAAATTTGAAGCCATTTGATAAGTTAGATGAAAAATGCCAAAGCAAAATGTAAAAAAAGCCAAGTGGTACAGTTTTGCACCCTGGTATTATTTTAAAAAAATATTTTTATTAAAATTTTTTTAATAATATTTCCACAGGCATTTCGATTTTTTTTAGCTCTCCTATGTGATTTGGCATACTGTAGGTGAACAGTTGCCCCAATTCAGGATGAATACCCAACCAAATGTCCTTTGACCACTTTCACATCTCCTTCATGCCACTTGGAGGGACCGCCCATTTCGCTAGTTCCAATTTTACATGGATTCCAAAAATTTTCAATTGGATTCA